>JAJPUD010000259.1:694664-773277 GCA_023553655.1 Myrmecobius fasciatus
GTGTGTGTGTGTGTGTGTGTGTGTGTGTGTGTGTGTGTGTGTGTGTGAGAGAGAGAGACAGAGACAGAGAGAGAGAGAGACAGACAGACAGAGAGAGAGAGAGAGAGAGAGGAGACCATACTGCATTCTCCTTGAGGTCAGCAACCATGTCAAAAATGTGTATATTGGAGTATTTAATCTGACAAATATATGAGAAGACTATTGTTTAAGTAGAGAATTACCAAGCTTAATGAGACTTTAAAGATGATCTCATTCTAGACACTATTGATATAAAGGTAGAGGAGACTTTAGAAGTCAACCAGTATAATCTCTTCATTTTATGGATGAAACTAGGACTCTCAGGAGAGGTAGCTAATAATACAATGAGAGAGGTTTTAATTGGCAAAGCTGAAATTGTTTGGCTGCAAAGCAAGCATTTACAGTTGTGTAAAACTTTAAATTGTGATAAATGTTTTTATTTTAGTCAGCCAACTGTGAGATAGACATTCTGACATCTAGAAGATAAAAGGTTGTTTGGTGAACAGGGGTGATATTCAAAATTACTATTTTTATTTTTTATACCTATGAACATTTCATTTTAAATATGTTATTCTTACATATGCATATATTAATAATAATAACTGGCCTATACATATAACTTCCTAATACATAATCCTAATACAGCATTTGGGGTCTTTTTCTTAAAACTTTGTTGAAGTATTATTGCCTAGTAGATCCATTTTTAAAACTTTTTAAAAATGAGCCCTTCTGATCTTTGTATATCTTAATTTTTTGATCATGGTCTAAACCTTTTAAACTTTTAAACAAAATCTGCTTCTGAAAGAGCACATATTCAGTTCAACATAAGCTTATTAAATGCCTAATAAATACAAGGCACAAATAATTTATCAGTTTACTTTATCAAGTTCAGAAATTTGCCTTTTTTTTTTTTTTTACTCTGTGTAGATACATTCCCTCTGGGCAGCCTTTATTAAGAATTTTCATATTGTAGCTATGACTGAAAGCAATTAATTGCTTAGTAGCCAACTTTCAGATGATAAAAGCCAGAATCTGCTGGAAGCCTTTCCAGTTTAGTATAAATTCTGTCAGAGTCTGTGCTTTCAGGAATTCCCAATTCTATCCATGCTGTAGTCAATTTTTGAATAGGACTTGAGTAAAGGCATTAAGTATTTGAAAATAAAGTAAAATGAGAAAGAGAAATAGCCAGGAAGGATATAATGTAATAAAATAATTGATTTTTTAGTAAAATAAGGGTTATGAGTTGTATAATCTAAGTGCAAAAGTTGCACTGATCAATGTAAAATGTTGAAAGTCATAGAGGTGCTTCCTCTGTGTTGACTAGCATCCTTTTATAGGAATTAATGAGCAGTTATGGATAAGAATTGAAGAAAATATTGTCTGTTTTATAATAGGAAGTTCCTACTTGAATGAGATTTCTCTAATGGATAGGTGAAATTTTAAGCACATTTAATAATTCACTAATAACTAACTTGCTAAACCTAATTCATTCTTTTATCAAAGATTTTATTTTCTCCTTGTGTAATACACTACTTAAGAACTCAGATTCTTTTTTTTTTTTTATTAAAACTTTTTATTTGCAAAACTTATGTATGGGTAAATCTTCAATATTAACCCTTACAAAGCTTTCCGTTACAAATTTTTCCCCCCTAATCCCCACCCTCCCCTATATGTCAGGAAATCCACTACATGTTAATTATGTTAAAATACTTGACAAATCGAATATACGTATACATATTTCCACACTTATCATTGTTGTGCAAAAAAAAATTGTATCTACAAGAAAAAAAATCAGAAAGGGAACACAATGCAAGCAAACAATAGAGAGCATGAAAATGAACTCAGATTCTTAAACTGTGGGCCACAACACCATATGAAGTAAGAGGTCACAATTACGATTCATTATCATAATTGTTTGATTTGTATATACCTATTTTATATACTATAATATCTGGGGTCATGTAAAAATTTCTAGGGTGAAAAGGTATTGTGAATTGGAAAAGTTTAAGAAGCCCTGATATAGAAGATTAAAAAAAAATCAGATATGGATCTTGTTCTTAGGAAGCCATAGCTTTAAGCTTATTTTTACTTTATTATGTATATATACTTTAAGTATATGTTCATTTTTATATAGATTTCTCCCCTTAAATACCTGAAATCCTTGAAAAACCCTAATTTTTTTTTTAAATTATTAAGATTTGCAATGTTATTCTCAGTCTTGTTATACATGGGATTGACATGTGGTAGACAGGCTGAATATACTTTAGAAGCTAATAATAATTTCTTATTTGATTACTTTCTTATTACCTTTAAGGAACCCATGAGAGTGTGAGTGTGTGTGTGTGTGTGTGTGTGTGTGTGTGTGTGTTTGTGCACGTGCATGCGCAAGCATGCATGGGTTCCTTTTTAAATATCTGGAAGATATCAAGGAGATTTTATGATAGCTAACTTTAGTGCTTTTTTATTCCTCATTTTTCTTAAGTGAAGTTTTATGTTGAACCCTATTTACACGCCCTACTGTGTAACAATATAAAGTCATTGTATTTCCTGATATTAAAATATATCAGAGGATATCATCTTATTCTAACTATCCTAAATAGATACTCATTTATTTAGTTAACTTATAATTTAAGAATCTCTAAGAGGTTTTAAGAAAGTGCTTCTAGGTGACAGTTACTTTAGTGTAGAAACTTCTATTCCCATAAAAAAGTGTTGTTGCCCATATTTATGAAAATATTTATGAAAATACACAATAGTTGTATGAGTTAAGAAAGTTAAGAAAGAGATAACTTCCAAGGAGTTTCCAGTTTGTTTAGTTAGATATGGTTTAGTTATTGTTTAATTGTTTCTGACTTTTGGTGACCCTATTTTAGATTTTCTTGGCAAAGATATTAGAGTGGTATTTAACACTCCCTTCTCCAGTTCATTTTACAGTTGAGGAAACTGAAGCAAACAGGGTTAAATTATTTGCTCAGGGTCACACAGCTATTAAGCATCTGAGGTCTGAATTTGAACTCAGGAAGATGATTTTTCCTGATTTAAGACCTGATACTATGTCTTCTATATCACTTAGCTATCTCAGTTATATGAAGTTAATACTGTTTAAATAACAGTTTGATACACTAGAAAAAATATCAGAAGGCAAAATATGATTAATACTTAGGTGAATTTAAAAAACTTGGTGGAGGTCATTTTGAAGTATACATAGGTATAGATATCTATTATATTATATAAATAACTTTTAGTCATGGATAAAGTAGTATTATCTCCTTTAAAAGGAGATAATATTTAGATCAATGCAGAGAAGACGGGATAATTCCAAATCAGTTCAGCTACAAAAGAGTGAAGGCAGAAAAACTTTAGGCATGTTCTGGATCAGTTTAATAAACTTATTTTTCTGAAATGTTTAGAAGACTAGTGAAAGACCAGTTACATTGGAACCTGGCAGCGAGGGATTTTTGAATATTAAAATGAGAATTTTGGACCTTTTCCTGATGATAGCATGGAGGAAGTTTTCTTTTGTTTTGTGAAGATTTAGGAAGATACCTAAAGGTCAGGAAAAAAAGATCACCAAAAAGAAATCAGTTGTGTCCTGGTAATCTAGTCTGTTGGCAATAAGAACCCAATAGTGGAAATAGAAATATTAGAAATGAGAAAAATAGCATAGAAAGATTCGACCTTATTTGGCCATCTGATATTTTGTAGAGGAGGGGGAGGAAAGCAGTGTTGAGTCATAATATACAGAAAAAGCTTGAAACTATTGTGTAATATACACTATAGTGTATTTAGTCTTTAACTTTTAGATTTATTTCAGTCAGGATCAGACTTATTCTGTGCTTTAAGAAATAATTATAGGGAAGAAACCAAATTAAACAGAAAATTCACCTGATTTTTTCCTCTAATTATTTAGAAATGTAGGTATAATTACCATATCTCTTAAATTGGCATTCTTTTTTGGTATGAAGAATACAAGTTTAGCTTAAAGGAAGGAGAGTTTTCTGACTTCAGTGTGATTAATTCTGTATATTTTAACTGTTTAGTAAGTCATTTTACAAGAATGTGAGATTGGGAAATTTCACATCGTAAATAGAATCATTAGAATATTAGAGCTTCCATGTTCATTCCCCTCACCTAAGAATTGAAGATATCTGCCCTTCCCCTCACTTATTTTTCCACAGTAGCATAGTGTCTTTCTAAATACATATATAGTTATTAACATCATTTTGTAAAATTTTGTATTCCAATTTTTTTTTTCTTTCTTCGCTTATGGCCCCCCCCCGATACAGCAAGCTATCTGATATTGATTATACATGTACAATCATTTTAAACATGTTTCCATATTTACCATGTTGTACTTAAAAAAAAATCAGACCAAAAAGAAAGAAAAAACAAACAAAAAGATGAAAATAGTATGCTGTGATCCACATTCAGTCTCCATAGTTCTCTCTCTGGATATGAATGACATTTTCTTTCCCAAGTCTATTGGAATTGCTTGAGTCACCATATTGCTGAGAAGAATTAAGTCAGTCATAATTAATCGTTATATAATCTTGCTGTTACTGTGTACAGTGTTCTCTTAGTTTTGCTCACATCACTGGGCATCAGCTCATGTAAATCTTAACAGGATTTTCTGAAATCAGCCTGCTCACCATTTCTTATAGAACAGTAATATTCCATTACCTTCATATACCATAACTTATTCAGCTGTTCTCCAACAATATGAGGACTTTAGCCCGAGTGTCTCAAGTTAAATCCAGTACCTTTTCTACTACACGGAAATATGAAAAATAAATTTTAAAATAATTAAAAAAATTTTTTAAATCACATCCACTAATTAAACAGTTTACAAAGCACCATACATTCATGGATGAAAGCATTATAAAAAATTTGAACTTGGAATCAGAGGGCAGGTCTCAGCTTATATATGGGCTCTGCTGCTTTTTAACCCATATGACTGGTCAAGTCCTCTTCCACAGAATGAGGCATTTGGAGTAATTGATTGTCAAGGTGCTTTCCTGCCAGCCTCACAACATCCCTGTAGTTATGTATTGCCTCATCCTATCTCTAGTAATGCCCTGTCAGCCTTAGTTCACTCCTGTTGTTTACTTAATACATCTGTTCTGACTGGGTCCACTGTATTATTTGTTGCACATCCTCAGTTGAACCTGGTAGGCAGTGTTTCTCTACCTCCTTTATCAATTTGCCATCCCACTCTACATAGTGGCTCTTCATCTTTCAGACATCTTATGGTTCTCTTTTTTCTCTGTCCTCATTATTCCACTGAAACTGCTGTTCAACTTATCAGTGATCTCTTCATTGTCAGATCTAGGATAACCTTTTGTCTTTATTCTTGTTGATCGCTTTGCAGCCTTTCACATTTGGGTCACCTCTTCTCAATTCTCTTTTCTTTAGATTTTTTGGGACTATATTCTCTCCTGGTACTCTTCCTACCTATGTGACCGGTCCTTTTTTTTTTTTTCCCTGAGGCAATTGAGGTTAAGTGACTTGCCCAAGGTCACACAGCTAGGAAGTGTCAAACATGTCTGAGACCAGATTTGAACTCAGGTCTTTCTGACTTCAGGGCTGGTGCTCTATATTCCCTATCTAGCTGCCCCGACCGTTCGTTTTTTTTTTTTTCCCCCGTTCCTTCTTAATTTCCTAATCCATTCCTTCTATCCATAGGTTTCTTGAGGATTCTGTCCTAAGGCCTCTTCCTTCCCTACTATTTCACTTGGTGAGATTTCATCAGCTCTCATGGCTGATTATTTTTAAATCTTTCTTTCCTTCTGATCTCTCTTCTGACCTCTAGTCTTAAATTTCCAGTTGCCTTTCATTCATCTTGTGCTGAATGTTCAGTAAACATATTAAGCTCAGCGTATCCAAAGTGAATTCATTGCCTTTTTTTTTTCTCCTTTCTTCCTCCTTCCCCATCCACTCTCCCCTTAACTTCCCTAATACTGTTGAGAGCTTTGCCATACTCCCAGTCCCTTAGGCTCACATCCTTGGACTGCATCTCCCTTCCAATCAGTCTTCCATTTAGCCAACAGAGTAATTTTCCTAAAAACACAAATTCAAACAAGTCATTTCCTTCCTCAAACTCCAATGATTCCCTGTCTTTTTGAGGATCAAATACAAATTTTTTTGTTTGGTTTTCAAAGCCCTTTATTGTACCTTTCTCCCTGACTCTTCAGTCCAATGATCCTGGCTTCCTTGCTTTTTGTCAGGCAACATACTTCTCAGCTCTGTGCGTATTGTCTGGATACCCTGGATAACCCCATGCATTGGAATGCCCTCCCTCTTCTTGCAGAGGTGGCTTGCTTCAAATTTCATTTAGAATCTAATTTTCTGCAGGAACTGTTTTCTATCTGCTATCTGCTCTTAGTCATTTCCTATTTTTCCTACTTAGATAGCTTGTTTGCTGTTTTCCCTATTTGATGTGTGTTCCTTGAGGATGTTATTGTTCAATCGATTCTGTTACTGATCACATTTGGGTTCTTCTTGGCAGAAATATGCCATTCCCTTCTGCAGCTCCTTTTAAAGATGAGGAGACTGAGGAGAACAGGATCAAGTGATTTGCCCAGTGTCACACAGCTAGGAAGTGTATGAGGCCAGATTTGAACTCAGAAAAATGAGCCTAGGTTCTATGCACTGTGTCTCTCTTAAAGCTGTCCTTCTTGAGAACAAGGCCTGCCTTAAAAAGCATTTGTATTTTGTATTCCTAGTACTTAACACTATGCCTGGCAAAGAGTAGTACTTAATAAATGGTTATTTACTAAACTATAGGTTAAATGGTTAGGATTTTGTTGTTTCTTTCACAGTGTAGGAAACAGGATAAGTAACTTGTTCAGGGTCACAAAGCTTATGAGTAAGTGATTCTAACAGCCTTTTTCCAGTGTTCTTTCACTGCACTATCACTATTGAATTTTAGTATTACTACACAGGCTTCTTTTGCTTTTTAGGTTTTTTTTTTTTGTTCTCATCTCTAATCCTTTTAAGACATTGAAATCATATACATTTATTACCTGCTATTTTAAAATTTTCTGTCAGCTTGACTTTTATTTAGGTGAAAATGTAATTTCATTTCTAAGGAGGCAAGACCTGTTAAAAGTCATGGAATCTTTCCAGCATCTCTTAATGCTACCTTTTCTACATTTTGTGCCTATTAATAATATTAATAATATTTGATTCCTGAGTCTGACTTTAAATAAATCTGAGAAATATTAAAACCTATAAAATAACCTATAAAATTTGGGAAAAGACGTTAACCAATGTGTATCCTTTTTCTTTAATGATATAGTTGTAGATAACAGGAAGGAAATATTCTACTACACTTAAATTTATTGATTTCAGTTTATAAAAGCTATGTCCTTGATTCAGAAAACAATATAGTATTATGAAAAGAGCTCTACTCTGTGACCCTCAAGACCTATCTTCAAGTTGCTATTCCAGTAACTAACTGCTAGTCATGATGTCATAGGATCTCAGGGAAAGAACTCTGATTCTATTCATGTTTGGAAACCACAGTAAGGAAACTCTCCAGAGCTACAAGTGCATTTCAGCTGCTGTTCTGCAGCAGTATATCTGGTAGAGTCTCAATGAGATGTGGTCCTTGAATCCAGTCCTGATTTCAAGACCACTGTCAAATACTCTCTTTGGAAGGAACATTTGAGAAAATCTGTGAGCTGTAGTATTTGTAGTTCCAGGCACCTTCTTTCAGTTTGAGAAACGGCCTTATCAGGTACTAAAAAGAAAACCAGATTTGGAATCAGAATCTGGGCTTTAGTCCCGGTTCTCCTGTTGCAGTCATAAGCTCATTTACCTTCTCTACAACTCCATATCCTTATCTGTAAAATGAGGAGATTGGATTAAAATTATTTGTTTCTTTCCAGCTTTAATTTGATTTTGTGATATGATTTATAGATTATAAAAGTAAGGTCCAGAGAGTTTAAATGATGCTTATATTCATACAGATAATAGTACCATATCCAGGATATAACTTCAGGTCCTCTGACTTCAAATATCACCATGGACAAGTGATTTTCCCTTGTTGGGCCTCCATTTCTTCTATCAAATAAGGGAATTGCATCAGATAATTTCTAATATCTTTCTGTGACTGCTGAGTATAATTAGATGAATTATTTTTAAAATCATAGGCTGTCTTCTAAATTTTTGAGAACAAATACCAGGCTATATGAGAAAATAATACATTTGTAGAGAAAAATAAACAGCTCACAAGAGAGTTAGTGGTAAGAGGTGAATTTATTCAAGTTCAAGTCAGCAATCATTAAACACCTTCTTTTACAGGGTACTGTGACAGGTTTTGGAGATGTGATCCCGAAATAAGACTCATGCCTCAAAAAACTTGTATTCTATACTGGAACTGTGCATACTAGATACAGAGTGATGTGAGGAAAAAGATAACATGTACAGTTGCTTCCAAAGTGAAAACTGACAGAGAGTCATCTAGTAGCTCTGTTCATTCATTCACATCTCCATCTGTTTGAAGTGGAGAGTAGGAAGGAGCTATAGTGAAGGCAGACTAGAGAAGTGGGAAAATCCTAAAACGTGGGAAGGTACTTTACTTAGATTTGTAGGCACTGAATCCCAAAAGAAATTGATAGAATTTCAGAGCATGTGGTAACTTTCAGTTTTAGTGAGTGTTCAGAAAAATTTTCAAATAAAAAAATTCCAGAATTGGGAAGGATCTTTTCTTGGGATAAAATATATTTTATAATATTATTTTAATTTTTATATATATAATTACCTTGAGGCTTTTTGAGCAAAGTTAATTTTTAGAAAAGAAATGGGCTGCTTTCTCAGTCCATGCTTTTAGTTCGTATTTATTTGCACTTTAGCTAATTCTGTCCTAAAGAATTAGTGTCTTTAAAGTGTGAAAACATTGAGATGGATGGTGTGGTTGAATAGTAATAGACATTGAATACCATTCTGTTCCTTTACCTTTTTTTTTTTTAAAGGGTGATCACCTAGTAAAGTATTAGGACATTACTACATTTGTAATCCTTAGGATTGCATTATATTGTGAAAGATTAAAATAACAATAGACATTCAAATAATTATGATTTTAAAGATCTAATATTTTTAGCATTTAAAGATTTAATATTTGGAAATAATTTTGCATGGATGTGAATGCTTTGATTTATACTGTTTCTAATCATTATAATAATGAACTCTAATCAGATCCATAACCTCAATCAAAATGGGGGTGAGAATTTTGTTTTCCTGGAAAAACATTTGGAAGAGGGAATATTGAGCTTCCAGGGCCTTGCCTTCTATCAGCCATACCTTTAGAAGAGATAGAGAAAGCTGTGAGCTGCTCTGAAAGGTCAGAAGTACTGTCTTAAATACAAAACTAGGCACTATATTAAATTTAACATTAGTGCCAAATGAAATATAAATATTAGGAATCTAGATTCCTAATATTTATATTTCATTTGGCATTAATTGAGACTAATTCTTCCTATTAAAAAATAAGAATTCATGTGTGTCTTTTTTCTCCCCCAATACATTTTGTTATTTTGATTCCTTAAAAGAACCAAAATTTCTTTGATTTGGGGTATTCCTGCTATCACTGTAGAGTCTCTTAATTACCCTTGACCAAAAATTCATCATGTTCCCTAAGCCTCTTCACAATTAGCTAGGTTTATTCCTAGGAGACAAACAAAAACATATCACTTATCTTTTTATTCAAATCCTTTCCAGCTTTTGGAGGGCAAGAAAGGAGGACATTTAATTTTAATTTTTTTTTAAAAAAAACACCTTTTTCTATACTGACTTTCCAAAAAAAAACTGGGGGGGAAAAAAAAAGCAGTTGTGATAAATAAAAATTTAAATATGCAAAAAAATATGTAGTGGGTTGGGAGATATATACATATATATACACATATATATATACACACACACACACATACACATATATACACACACACAATTTTTTTTGGTTAACAAATGATGGTCCACTATTCCTTGACTCTTGTAAGCTAAATATTAAGGTTAGTTATACTGTATTTGGTAAAATTTGCTACTCTTATTACAGAAATGCAGATCATCTTTCTCCAAAGTTGACAAAAGATTTATATCAGGTTATCTTAAACCAAATATCCTTTGCTTGATAATCTTTAGAGAACTTCATGTAGATTTTGAGTAGAAGGTAATTAGAGACTGCACAACAGTATCTAAAGTTTAATAGGAGGTAAAATTCAAGTTTGGCTTAACATTTAAAGATTATTTATGTTAATATCACAAGCTTGGTTTAAGAAGAAAAGTAAGTTTTTATAATTTTTTTTTCCAAATCTTTAAGTAACCAAGTCCAGTTTTGAGTTATTGCACTTTTTCTACAACCTTCTAACTTGCCTATGTTTTAAGCAATGTGGTTGTTAATAATTTTATGTTCTTTTTGCAAGTCTTTAAAACATTATTATATTAAACTTAAATGTTTTGTTTTTGTAAAAGATTATTTTGTTACTTTTTGGATGGGACCTACTCTCAAATTCCCATAATACTAAAGGCATTTTTTTGGGGAGGGAGGTTTATTAATAGGAATACTTATTTTTCTGATGATATATTATTATATATATAAGTTATATATTTAATAAATACCATAAGACCATTTGTTAGATTTTACAGCAGGGTATGCGGAAAACATAAGTTATATGCAATTAGATCATTAAAATGTTCTTGAAGAATATTCTTGAAGAAAAGTATGCTTTCAGAATTTTATTTCAGAAATTAAAAAAAAATTCTAATAATATATAGCATGAAAGAATATAAAGGTGATATCTGTTCTCTAAAAATAATATTTGAATACTGCATATTTAATAGATGATAACGCATGGAATTTTTTCATATTTACATGGTCAGACTCCTTAGATTCTGCTTACTTAACAAAGTGGTCTTATGCTTAGACAATACACCTCACAATAGAGAAATGAGTGTTTTTGCTGTAGTATGTTATGTTATGTGTTAAATTATCCTAGTTTGTCTACTGACACTGGGGTCTTGAATCTTAAAAAAAGGCCTCCGATGATGCTGAGGAAAGTGGATCACAGGGAAAATTGGTGGAAGCTCTCAGGCAAATGAGAATTAATCATAGGGGAAACTACCGACAACTTCTGGAAGAGATGCTGACTAGTTACAGGCTAGCTAAAGTACAGGGAGAAGAAAGTGCTGCTGAATCAGCTGCTGGAGCTACTTCTTCGAACAATGATGCTGGAGACCCAGTGACAATGCTGGAACCCCATACTGAAACAAAAAGTGATCTTGCTGAATTAGAACATTCTAATGAAGATTCAGGGACACAGATGAGCGATTCACGCATATGAATTTTCTTTTTGTTAATATGTTTATGGTCTTTGATTTGACTTTTTTGCCTAGCTAGTATAATGTATGCATTTGTGTATCAGTTTGTTATGTGAATCTTGGAAAACTAGTTTTATTTGTACAGTCTTATTTTTTAAGAAGGCTTTATTTGCATATACTTTTTTATCAGATAATTAATTTAAAGTTTGCTATAGTACTTTAAATTTAATAAAATTATATATCCTGTTTTCATTTTATAGGGTGTCCCTGAAATCAGGTCACCAATTGAAGTCAGTAGTTTGGATTTTTTTTTTTCCTGTTTCTTAAAATTGGATTACACCAGATGAGTTCTCATCTGTTTCATTAAACTGAGATTAATTTCTGTTGTGGACAGGTCCATTGTTAATGCAGAACTTTATTGTTTTACATAGTGAACTCAACAGTTTTATAATTTTGCCATTTGTTTAGCATTAGTTATTACAGAAAGGCTGATGATGGCCTTTAAATCTTTCTTGGAATGCTCTCTGACATGTTGTTTGAAATTGTATTTATTTTAAAGCACTATAGTTTTATTTTTAGAACTCGTGAGAGATTGAATGTTTCTTTTGATTTTGTGTATTCTCTATAAAACAAATATAGTTTTTAGAAAAAGTGTACTATTCCTGAAACTGTGGTTTGTAGTTTCTGTATAGATGATATCTGTACAACAAAATGTATATGAAACTGTTTAGTATGGAAAAAAAGTTTGTGTTTAAGACTTCCCCCCAATAAAGCATGAAATGTGGAATAATTTATGCATGCTGTAATTTTTTAAAATGAATTTTAAAGATTACAGTTATAAAGTCCATCTGTATACTAGAAACCTAATCCAAATCAGAAATTTTTTAATATGCAAGCAAATCTTTTATATGAAACTTTGATCATTTTTAAATTGCAGGGGAAAAGTACATATATAAAAAAATAAAATTTTGTTTCACCCATATAATTTTTAAAAGTAATTACTTTAATAAAAATATTCATCTTTTATAAATAATAAAAATTGTGTTTCTTATGCTAGGAATACTTTTAAAGCCATATTTATTTTGTTTTTATTAAAATTTATTTTCAAATAAAATAGCTATTGATTACTCAAGCAGAAATGATTTTCATTTTCCCCCTGATGATTGTGAAATTGTGTTTAAAAAAAAAAATTCCAGCACAGTTAAGAAGAACTTTTTGTTTTTCTGAAAGTATTTGTGGATAAACTATCTTAAGTTACTTTAAGTGGAATGGAAGTGGCAATAATACTCATCTGGCTTTCTGCCGTTTCCAAATGAATTTTTGAAGTGTAATACAATTGTGATTTGGAATTTTTAAAAAGGCTTAAGATAGTGGGAATGGAAATGACCTCTGTATAAAAGCAGCTTTTCAAATAGAAGGTACTTTTGTTTGTGTGATCTTTGTTTTCCTTTTTAAACTTTTGAAATTCACTCCATTGTGAGAAAAACATAGGTGAATAATATTAATATTCTTCCTTTTCTCTTCCTGTAGGGTGCTGGAGATCTAGAAGACCCATGGTAGCCTTACAAATCTACTAAAATGCTTTTGATTCTGAAAATTGGGGGAAAAACTTTTAATCACAGTTTTCTTCAATACCAGGGAATAATTCTGGTGGATTTCCAACATTTTGTGAAATGAGCAGAAAATTATCAGAATTTTCCATCATATGTTGTTTTTTGTGTTTTCTGATATTGCCACTCTTAGCATTGCCTATACTACAGTATTTTTTGCCAACCTCAGGCATACTGATTACATCTGTATTGAACTTGATTACTAGAAACCAATGGAGTGATTCTACCATAAATCAGTAAACTATCAGAAATCAATAAATGTGCCTGAGGTGCATGGGATTATAGTTGTACTCTGAAGATACATTCTGATTTTTATTTTAACAAAACTCACAACATATAAGCATGTAAGAGTACAAATAATCATCTGAGATGCTACTTATTTCACTTTACCAAGTTGGAAAGCTTTTGAGGCTCTGTGGCTTGGAATGTCAGTTGGGCAATATGCTATAGGATGTGTATTTATTAGTGTTGTTATTTTTATTTTTATTTTTTATTTTTCAGTTTTACCTGTAATACCAGACTGGGTTCTCCAACAGTGTCCAAATTGTGATGTTGCCTTGCTTCAAGATAAGTGTATTTGGCAATAATAAGATGATTTTAGGCATCAAAATTCCTTCAGAATTTTACCAATGTGCACAACACATCCTTAACTTGTAACTTCAGAAGTCCCCTTAAACCAAACTGATTTAACTTATAATTGGTTGCAATTTGCTTTGACATCTCACTGCTTCAGTTTTTTATTATGAAAATTTGCCTTTATAATGTAAATTGTGATTTTTTTTTTGTTCTAAAATGTGGTTTTTCTATAGTTTGATTTTTCAGCTTAAGATAAAAACAGAAGTTTTATGTAAAATTGGTATTTTTATTTTGCATTATTTTCAGAACTCAGAATATCACTTTGAGATTACTATAAATACAGTTAAAATTATCTATTTTAGATCTAAGAAAATATTACAGAGATATTTTCATGGGTTCCGTGACCTTTCATTTTATAAACAGTGGGCATGGTACAGAGTGGCTGTCATGTAAGGTACTTGAAGATTCTTAGTTTAATTCTATTTTTGCAATAACATTAATTTTCTGAATTCTTTTGAGTTGTGCATGTATTAAGCCCAGTTAATGCTGAACATGGAGAGTATTTATCTAAAAGAAGCTATTGGGTAGGGAAAGCAATGAATGTATCCATCTGTATATGATTTACATGATGTGGATGCCTTGTAAACATTTTCCTATTTGTTTAAACTGTGTTTCAGTGAGAATGTTATTGCCCTTGTGTGTAGTTTAAGCTAATGAGTCATCAACTGGTTTTGTGTGAAATGGAATTCATGGTATTTTCTGTAACTTTTTCCCTAAGCTGTGTCTGTACAGTGACACATTTGTCTACAGCCAGCTTTTCTAATCATCCAATTTCATTGTGCATATGATTTTTTTTTGTCTATAGACAATTATTGCCACAGTATATTTTATTTATTCATTAGATTTTAGCCTCGTAAGTTAAAAGTGTTTTAAATAATGTTAACCGGGTTTGGGGGTTGTTAAAAGATAGGGAATGAAGAATGCAAAATGGTTTATTGTTCAGACTGTCCGCTCTGATCCAACCCTGTACTGAAGATAGTACCTCCCAGTATGATATTGTGATGTTTCATACAATGCAGTGAACATAACCAACTTGTTATCTTCAATAAAGGATTGATAAAAACAGTGTGATATGTTGCTATTTTGTATAAGGTATTTTTAGAATTAATATTTAAGGTATATTTTAAATTATAAAACTTACAATTTATACAACTTACTGTAAAATGATAAAGATCATACAGGTAAAAAAAAGTTTCATGAAAGAAATTTTCAGAAAATGCATAGAGTAATACTAATTAATTAAAATCCATATTACTCTTAAAAATAGAATTGTACCAAAATATCTAACTTTAATTTTTATCCACCTTTTCAGGGGGATGGTCAGAGTGAAATCAATTCTTATAACTTCAGAGGTTTAAAAAAAAAAACCAAACAAAAAAAAAAACGAACAGGTCTCCGTATTCAACAGTAAGTTATTACCAGAAATACCTAGTTCCTTTTCAACACTTTAATGCTATTCTAATTTGTTGACCATATTTAAAATTTCTATAAGATAAATAGCTTCATGGTTTAACATAGATTTGATCTCTGGGGACATTGTGAAATTGAATTTTTTTTTTCCCCAGTAAAATGCACAAGGTAAACTAACATTCTGTATTCAAATCCCTTTCAATTTGCTATAATCTGTTCAGTAAAGCAGTTTCTATAGATGTGCATTTTTTGTGTGTGATGAAGTCTTTTTTCTGAATTCCATCATTTTCCTCAAATTCCAAATATAACAGTTTTAACAATGGGCACAATCAAGGTTGACAAGAAAGGAGTAGAACTTTGAAACTTTGACTTTTTTTTTCTGAACTATTACTTAGTGTACTAGAACTTTTGCCTGAGTTTACTGGTACCCTTTGATTTGAAGTATTTGTAAAGTCTAGCTTTTAATCAGAATTGGGAGGAAAGAGTACTATTGGGATAAGAGAAAAGTAATAGGTGGTATTTTTTGGATTTGGGATCCATTACAAAAATAAGTCAACAAAAATTTAAAGTCTTTAAAAAAAGTCTTTTAAAAAAACCCCAAAATACATGAAAATTATTAGTCTTAATAGATGAGTTGAAACTAAATGCTTTTTATCTATAAGTCTTGAGTGTCTAGGATGTGTTTATAGCCAAGAATTCTTTATAATCTTTTCTTTTACTTTTCCAAATATTTCTTGTTGCTTTTCATTTAATAGTAAGCTGAATTTAATGCCCTCATAGTACCTTGTCTTATTTACTTAGATTCTTGAAAAAAAAATTTTTAAAGAACTTCTAGCAAAGCCTAAAAGCAGGATAAAGATTGTTATTACTGAAATGAAACAATAGCAGGCCTGTCTAAAATGTCCATTTCTGCAGTCAGATTTGTGATTTTGAGTTAAAGGTTAAGATATTATCTAACCAGGAGTTCCAGATACTTAATGTCATTATTATGCTGGCTTTTGCAATTTTATGTGTAATAATTCAAATTTATTGACATTATGTAGAATTTTTCACCTTAGGAGCTGCATTGCCAACAACAACAACAACAATAATAACTATTATCATGCTGTGTTCTCCTTAATTTTCAAAAATGGTGCTTTGACCTTTCCCAGTGTGGTTGTGTTGCAACTGAAAATATGTGCCTTGACTTTTCTGCCAATGATACGTCTTTTACCATCTGGCTAAATTTAAACTTTTTTTTTTTTTAAATTTCTAATCAATATTCATTTGACTTGAATTAGAAATTAGATTAATTAAGAAATCAAGATAATTTTCTTAGGCCATCTACATGTGCCCATCCTTTTCTAAATCATTGGGACCCACTCTTAGAGCAAAGTAGAATGTTAGGCAAAATTGCTTATCTTATTTTGTACCTATATCGTCTTTGTACCTATAGTCTTGAATTTTTTTTTCTTGTTTTACATTACATTTTGTGATCATATATATTGGTCATTGTATATATTTGAAGTAGAAGCCTCCTGAATTTCTTTTTTTTTTTAGGGGCTGAAAAATTAATCCAGCTTTGAAACTGAAGGAAAAGCAATTGTCCAGTAGTAACAATGCATTAAGTGCTTGCCCTCTGCTAATTACTAGAGAAATAAAGAAAGGCAAAATTCAGCCTTTGCTCTCCAGGGTCTTGGAGTCTAGTTGGGGAGACAACAAATAGCTATGTACAAAAAAAACACTATGGTGTAAATGGACATAATCAGCAGAGAGGAAGCACTAAATTTAAAAAGATTGTGCAAAGTTTCTTATAGAAAGTAGGATTTTTAACTAGGACTTTAAAGCCAGGAAAGTCATGAGGCAATATGAGAAGGGATGACATTATAGTTCTTAGAGACAAGTTTGTGAAAATTCCCAATCAGGAGCTGAATTGTCTGTTACTGGAATTTATTGAGTAAGGGTCTCAGACAGGCACTTTAGAAAGTGAGTGGAGGGTGGACTAAATTGGAGAGAGATTCAGGAAGGAAAATCAAAGCCTGTTATTATTGCCTTAGTTTCCAGCACGAGGTGATAAGTGTCTTCCCAAGAGTGGTGGCAATAACAGAGTTACAGGCCTTAGTTACAGATTGGATAGATGGAGGGCACAAGTGAAGAGGCAAGGAAGCCACCTAGTTTGTGAGCTTGGGCATATATCTGAAATCGATGTCTCCTGAGTTCCCTTTATTTGGCTATTGAAATATTGGCTTTCAAATTGAGAGAATTGAATTTGATGGTTTTTGTTAGCTATCTAGTGTTTATTGAAAAGGAATGCTTGTTGAAAGCAGAAAGAACATTCAGATGCTGTTGTTGTAGGCTTTAAGAAACTGCAACTAGTAAGTCTATACAGATTTGTGTTAAGGAAAGTTTAATAGTTTTCAAAATAATTTGATATTATATATAGCACATTCTTTCATTCAGTCAAAAAACTGATAAGTTTTGTACTTTTTAGATGTTTCTGCCTATATATATATTCTTTTGTTTGTGATTAAAGATTTACAATGTCTGAAGTAAAGCACAGTGCTTTGAACATAAACCATTAAGATATTTGTTCAATTGAATGGGAAAAAAAATCAATAAAATGCTTTCACCACTTGCAGGGGTATACAGTTAACTCTGTCTTTCTGGTTCTATTTCTTCCTCTCCCTCCTCCTTATCTTCTTGAGGTCATTTGAAACATGACAACCGCAACCAGACTTTTTTTTTTTTTTTGGTCATGGCTCCTTCTTATGTCAATTATTTTTTCTCTCCAGCTATTGCACCTAGGTCACTTGCTCTCAGGAACCTATTCTCTGTTTTTCTAATTTACCTGTAGTGTGTCTCTGTTTACTACATATCTAGTACCTATTTCATTAGTCAGCTTGCTGTTGTGTGTTTTCTCTTGAACTTTTATTGACTGTGGACACTTGTTCATAATCCAGATAAACCAGGATCATAAATTATGAGCTGGACTTCTTAAAAATATTCTAGTCTGATGAGCAAATAGATTTAACAATGTGAAGTGACCTATGTATGGTCATATAACTAATAAGTACCAAAGCTATAAATTGGGCTCGGTTTCTTTTGACTCTTTCAGATTTTTTTTTTCCTAAGCAAAAACCTGATCCCTGTCTTCAGAGTACATATTCCAACAAGAAAGATAAAATGCAAATACTTATGAACACACAGGAAAATAATAGTGTAGATGGAAGACAATCTTTGAAGGAAAGACAGAAGTGGGAGGTGGGGAGGAAGTTGGGAAAGGCCTCTTACAGAAAATGAAATTCGGAATGCTAAAGTGCTTTCTGTTGCATTAGGCTTTCTCTCATATATTAAATTTCCTGATTCTTTCTTTCCCAGCTAAATTAGTATTTCTTAAAAGAACTTTGGTAATAGACATAGATTCATTCTTGTTTATTCTGCCACCTAGTGGTAGCAGCATTATAGACACCCTTTCACAGAGGCAGACACCATCAAAAACACAAAGGACACCACAGTTTTTCCCCGGAAATACCCTTGTAAAAAAGTTCTTAAGGCATAAGCATACCCACAGTGAGATTCCAAAAGAAAATATTCCACCCGAAGCCGAATAGTTAATAGAAAGAGTCAGATAATGTAGGCTAGGTATCAAAGGCATTATGGTATAAGGTGTCAAACATGCAGCTTGCTATGCTCCCAAGTGTGACCTGAGGCAGGAAAAAAAAACATTTAATTGGGAAATAGGTAATAGAATAAATATAATAAAATATAAATAATAGGATATTTTAAAACTTAAATTAGTATGTGGATTGCAGAGATCTCTATGAATTACCAGCCTTCATTTGGACAGAGAGCTAGATCAAGTCAGGAAAACCTGGGTTTAATACCTGCCTTTAACAGATGACTGTGTGAATTTTGGTGATCACTTAATCTCTCAGTGCCCTCAGTAACTGTATGAAACCTTGAATTGTAGAAGAGAAATAAGTATGTATTGCTAAAGGACTTCTTCATTTGGAACTACTCCGGGGAAATAACAGGTCTGATTCTCTCTAAAATCAGCATTTTATTATAGTAGTTATAATTCTTTGAGAAATCTATGCAAGGGCTTTTTATTCCTATCCAATTAGTGTAATGTAACATCTTTTATAGCAGATGTATTTCTGAGTGTTGTTTATGTTACAGTATAGGGAAGAAAAGAACCCAAACTATGAATTTTTTTCTCATCAGTTGTATTTTACTTTTCATGAGCTTAGTTTTCAGCATTACTTTTTGTAAGATTTTGAGTTCCAAATTTTCTCCCTCAGCTCTTTCCTCCTGAAGACAGCAAGCAATTTAATATAGGTTATACACAGGTCATCATTTTAAACCATATTTCCATATTTGTTGTTTTGTGAAAGAAAAATCAGAATAAAAAGGAAAAACAAAAAAAAAATCCCTTTTCCTTTCAACTCTTCTTCCCCCCCCCAAAAAAAAAGTGAAAATGATGGGCTTTGATCTGTATTCAATCTTCATAGTTCTCACTCTGGAGGCAGATGACATTTTCCTCCCAAGTCTATTGGAATTGTCTTGGATCATTGTATTACTGAGAAGAGCTAGACATAGTTGATCATCACATCTTGCTGTTAATTGTATACAATGTTATCCTGGTTCTGCTTGCTTCACTCGGCATCAGTTATGAATCAGTTTTTTTTTTAATCTTTGGTTATCAAGTATCAAGTACTTTTTAATTCTCTTCATGTCTTCCTTAAATCTTCCTTCCTTAAACATTTGGAGTTTACAATACTTGGTTGACATGGAAATAAAACAAATATACAACAAAATATTCAGTAACTGAATGAAAAGAAGAAAAACATATGGTGGCATATACACCTTGCCTAAAATCTTCCAGAAAGTCTGCTCACCTGAAGGACTTTTTTTAGATCTCTTGTTGTATGTATGTCAGAGGAGTCCAAAGGTTTTTCATCCTAAGCTCTTATTACATACATAATCAGAAAGTCTTGGATTTGCATACTACTGACAACATGGACAAATCACTAAACTCGGTTTTTTAATCTATAACAAAGTGGTAATTACTACCTGTTGTGCATATATATCAATGTGTGGATTAATTGGGAAAAAGAAATAATTAAATTTACTGACTCAACACCTTAACCTTTATAACTTCTGCATTTAAAAAAAATTAGAATATTCAGCATGTGTACTTTTCAGTATAATAATTTGTTTGACATTGAGTTCACAAGATTTTGAGACATTCTTAAAGCATGAAACCATATAAGTGGTATATTTTAAACTTTTATTAATACTCCCTTTCTCCAAGTATAGTCTTAGTTTTCAGTGTTTTTTGAATTGGGTGGTTTCCCAAACCATTGAAATATGTTTCGCTCTATTTCATGTATGCATTTTAGGGGCATGGGAGATGAGACAATTAGGGTGGACAATTAGGGACAATTATCTTGTCCAAAGTCACACAGCTAGTATGTATGAAGAATCTAAAGTCATAGTTGAATTGAGGTTCTCCTGACTTCAGAACTGGTGCTATATCTACTATACTACTTGGCTGTCCCCGTGTGTACGTTTCTTAACTTTTTGTGACTTTGTGGCATGGTATGTAGTTGCATTATAGTATAATTCTGTAACAATTTTCAGTGTATTATCAGAGTTTGCTATTCTCTAAATGGGGCAAGACCACAAGAAATAAGAAATATCCCAAATATATTTTGGGGGGTTAAATTTTACATTCTCATGAGGATGCCAGTATCTGACAACTGTTTGGATGTAGTCTTGAATGAAAAAGTAAATTTAGTACAAATCATGATTTTCTAGTCATGTCTATTATATATAATATATATATATATTTTCCATGACATAAGCTTTTTTTTCTTTAATGGTAGTCAGTAGCAGCTGTTATTATATTGGTCTTTTTGCTATATTTTCAATTTTGAGGAGCCTTTGCTCATTGTAGAAAAATAACAAACTTTCTACCTGCTGTGTCCTTTGGAAGATCTTTGCTCATTTTCAGAGGAATAATTTAATTCATTACTAATTAGTAATTAATTAATTGTTGCAAGAATTGTTAGATTTTAGCATCTTTTTTTTTTAATTTTTTGATGGTATTTTATCTCTGCTTTAGCCCAAGTGATCTTGTTTCATTGTGGGCTTTAATTATCCTTGATACACATGATTCTCCAAACCAATAGTATGATGCCTAGCATATAGTAAATAATAAATAAATTCTTCTTTGATTTGATCTGTAATTGCTTCAGTATCTGTTGCCATTATGTACTCCTTAAGATTTACAATTTAATGAAGTCTGGAGAACCTGACTGGCCTCAGAAACTTCCTAGCTGTGTGACCCTAGGCAAGTCACTTAACCCCAGTTGCCTGGGGAGGGAGGGAAGATTTACAATTTAACACAACAAAAGGCCGTAATTTAACGTGAATATGGCAGGAAATTGAGCCTTCCGCTGTTTGATTGCTAGCTAAAAGTAAGGAAATATTCAACCTGGTTTAATCTGGTTAAAATCAGACCTGAGTACATAGAAGCACTTTTCTGCCTATTGCAGTTATAAAACTATTTCAGAATTATTGCTCATTTCAAGTAATTCTCACACCCTTTGAGTTAACCTCAGAATGTTATATTGAGATTTAGATGAGCTAAGATAATGTATAAATATAAACTATAAACTTTAAAGCCTATTATTATTCATCCCATATCACCAGAGGAATATTGGTGTTAAGAAACTAGAGGTTCTCAATTCACTCTTCAAATCTGGATACACTTAATTGTACATATGTAATGTCTTGTCAAAGATATGTATATTGATGAATTGCCCAAGTGTTTTCATGGTTCAAATAATTTTTTTTCTTCCATTTAATTTTTTTCTGTGTGGATTGTTAGATCAAATTTATGAATCATTGATCTCATTTTCCCCTCCTAGCCATTTGGTATCCTCTTTTCTTTTAGATATCTTGAGAATTAGTCTCTAAAACACCTTCAAATTTGTGTTTGATCCAGCCTGTATTTTTGGTCTAGTATAGTAGTTTTTCCCATCTTTGTCTTCTTCAGGGTCAGTTCTACTTCCCCATTGGGCACTATATTGTAAAACCAGTATTATAGACAGAGAACTGTTTGTTATCAAACTCTTGACACATCTTTTCTCTTATTCATTGTTTAGTTTTGCCGCACTTTCATCCTTAAATCTGTCATTTGATCCATTTTCCAGTTTTTGTCATCAACTGTCATCTAGTTGCTTTTTGCATGACATAGATGTTTATTTTCATTTCTTGTTTTAGAGCCACAGATCTAGAAGAGACTATAGACATCACCTAGATCAACCCCCTTGTTCCACAGAGGAGTAAACAGATTCATGGAAGGGAAGTGACTTCCCAGTGTCACAGAGGATATAGATAGTATTTGAAATTAGGTCTGGGACCTAATAGTGAAGAAATATTGATCTTTGATCTAAGAAAGATGGCTGATCTGATCATAAGCAACTGGTTGTAGAAGTGACTGATATCACTTATCAGTGCTCTCCTTTGTTAAATAATATAATCAATTTTATTGTGTAGTGTTTAGTTCTTACCATATATATCAACTTCTAGCTTCTGGAGGAACGTTTATAAGCCATAAAAGCCTAAGACTTGTGTATAGTCTTAAGAAGTCTTTGGGTTTCTTATCTCTGTTCCTGAGCCATATTTTTTAAAAAAACATTTTTTGTTATCCTCTCCATTGCTTCACATTCAAATTGCTTAGTGATGAGGTATATTTTAATTTAATTTGAAGGATCTTAGCAAGTTCTTATTTCTCTCTTCCTGTCACCTCTGTTATGTATTGCTGGCATATATGCTGCTGTAGTCTTTTTGCTTTTCACAAGTATAATTAGAGGCAGGTATGGAAAGAAATATTTATTAAATACCTCATATATGCCAGGTAATGTGCCCTTTATAAGTATTATCTCTTCCAGATGAATTTTGTTGTTATTTTTTCTAGGTCAGTTAAATAATCTCTTGGGAGTTTGATTGGTATAGTGCTAAATAAATAGATTAGTTTAGGTAGTATTGCCATCTTTATTATATTCACTCGACCTATCCAAGAGCACTTGATGTTTTTCCAATTGTTTAGATCTGACTTTATTTGTGTGGAGAGTGTTTTGTAGTTTTGCTCATATAGATCCTGATTTTCCCTTGGCAGATATATTCCCAAATATTTTATACTATCGATAGTTATTTTGAATGGAATTTCTCTTTGTATCTCTTGCTGTTGCATTTTGTTGGTGATGTATAAAAATGCTGATGATTTATGTGGATTTATTTTGTATCCTGCAACTTTGCTAAAGTTGTGGATTAATTCTAATAGTTTTTTAGTTGATTCTCTAGGGTTCTCTAAATAGACCATCATATCATCTGCAAAGAGTGATAATTTGGTTTCCTCATGAGCTACTCTAATTCCTTTAATCTCTTTTTCTTGTCTTATTGCCAAGGCTAGCATTTCTAATACAATATTGAATAGTAATGGTGATAGTGGGCAACCTTGTTTCACCCCTGATCTTATTGGGAATGGTTCCAGTTTATCACCATTACATATGATGCTAGCTGATGGTTTTCAATAGATGCTACCGACTATTTTAAGGAAAAGTCCATTAATTTCTATACTTTATAAGTATTATCTCTTTGAATTCTCACAACTTTGTGAGGCAGGTGTTAATATTCTAGATTTATTTTACAATTGAGGTGACTGAGACAAACAGTGGCTTGCCTTGTCCAAGGTTATCCAGCTATTAAGTATGTGAGGCCAGATTTAAAACTTAGGTCTTCCAAATTGGAGACCCAACATGTCCAAGTAATAGAAGATGATCAAGGATCCTATAAAATTGATATTTCCTATTTCCTTTGATTGCATGATAAAAATCAATCATCTAATTCAAGAAGAATCTGTGAACTAACTTATCTTTTACTTAAAACTTTTGTCCTCTGATTTCATAATAAAAATTGTCAGTGTTAATAGGATTTCATTCCTCTCAAAGTATTTTTACAAGGATCTCACATTTAGATTACCAGTGACTGTGTCACTCTTTATAAAGTCTATAAACTGGAGTTCTTAGCATTGTTGGCTCCCTTTCTTGCTTTCTTGTTGCTATCAAGTTTAAGTATATATTTGATATGTAAACTATATATAATACTTAAGTGAAATTACAAATTCATGATTGGCTGGTTTATGTAAAAATAGTCTGAGAAACAGTACAGTGGGTACTATTTATCATGGAATAGTGCCATGGAGACTTGGATCATAGATTTAGACATAGAAGCTATCAGATCCTACTAGTTGTATGGCCTCACTTAAGCAGACACTTTGTTTCCTTGTCTTTAAGATAGAGATAATAATAGTAACTTCATAGTAATAGTAATTTCATTGTGAGGATCAAATGAGATAATTTAATTGGGAACTGTTTTTATTCTATGATCGTCTGATCCTCACATCAAGTTTGCGTGTTTTTTAAAAAAAAAACTAGATTGTATAATTTATTATTTTTAGACAATCTTTTTATAGAACTGTATAGAAAATAAATATTGACATTAGAGCTCATTGTAGACATGATATGAATTTCCCATTATTTAGGAAAACGTTGATGCAGAAAAATGAGTTTTTTCTGAAAATTTTAACAAGTCATCATGCATCTATTTTCCTAAAATTGTGCAACCATCAAAAACTTGTTGCTGTTTTAAAAAAACAAGGTGTTTGTAAAAATATCTTGGCCTATGAGGCACAAAAGTATGTTTTGACTTTGAAAACTTCATCAAACTCTTTTGACAATATTATTTGGGTAATTCTACTTTTAGGCTTACGTTTTATCAGGGAGAGGAAGAAATGTATATGTATGTGTGTGTATACACACAAATATAATGCATTTAAAGCATTTTGGAACCCTTAAAGCAGCATAATGCTGTCTATTCACAATAATAAATATAGATGCAAGGTGATTTTGGTGGGTATGGCGCCAGCAGAGGGGAAGATCAAGAAAAAGGCCCCTGAGTAGAGTTTTCTTCACGGAAGTCAACAAATTAATCTTTCCTCCATTCCAATCGAAATTAAATTTGTTGCCCAATTTTTCATGAAACATTAATAGTTTAGCCTTATTCTGCTACAACATATTTTATTGCTTTTTTTGTGTATGTGTAGAGAGGTATATCTGTATGTGTGTGTGTGTGTGTATACATAAATATGTATGAGTATATATAATTATATATTCCTTTCTCTTTATCTGGATTTGTATGCTCCTGGAAATCAGTAACGTTTTTGTGTCCCACATCTTGTCCAGCACAAGTTGTACACATAAACATTTAATAACTATGTGTTGAATGAATAACAGGTATATTTTTCTTGAATTCATCATATTTGTTGTAGAGTAATGCTGATAAGTGATTTCATTTGTCAAATAAAATTTTATTTCTACTGTGACTTATCAAAAGGATGGCATAAATAATAATTGGAGAACAGTGATATTTTTGTAATATTATGATAAAGAATATAAATTATAATAAAGAAAAAGAGAAAATGTTCAGCAAGCCTAAATAACATTTTTTTAAAAACTCCAACAACTAACACTCAGTGTTTCATACCCTTTTTCTTCTACATTATCTATAAAAAGAAGTCAGGAAGAGAGGAGGAGTAATCTCATATCTCTTCTTTGGGTCCAGCTTGGTCATTTTAATAATTTTGCAGCATTTCTTTCTGTTGACGTTGTATTTGTTTTCTTAATTCCATTTCACTTTACATGAGTTCATGTAAGTCTTCCATTCTTTTCAGTATTCATTATTTCTTGCAGCAGGACAATATTCAGTTACATTTTTTTGCCATGTGTTTTAAATTCCCCAATCAGTGGGTGTTTATTTCTAGTTATTTGCTGCTATACTGAATTTTTCAGTATATTTAGGGCCTTTCTTTTCATTGATTTTCTGGTGATAAATACTTAGCAGTGAAAAAATCTTTTCAATGAAACAGTATGTATATTAGCCATTTTTTTATATAATTCCAAATTGTTTTTGAGACTGGTTGGTCCAATCTAAATCTTAAAAGAAAAACTTTTATAAGTTGATGGTTGAGAAAAAAATTGTGCATTTATTATGGATAATTATGGTATTTTGAAACTTTTCAGGATTTCTAACTGATCTTTGTATGCTTGCTAAAAATAAATTTGGAAATATTTTAAGCAATTCCTATGGTATTTCTTTCCTATCAATTCCATGGAATACTTATATAGTTTGGGATATACATTGGGATTTCCCTGTGATTTTTGGTTTTATATTTAAAGATTTGAGGTTTGCTAATCAGTGATTCAGTTTTTAAAAATTATTTATACTGACTTTCACAGAAAATCAACTTCTTTAAACAGATGGCTTATAAATTTATACTTCCAGTTTGGTTATCTTTTAAGCTATAGTTACGTTTCAAACCGCTAGACGTATTAGCATATCTAAAAAACAAATGTCTCTTTTCTAAAATAAACTATATCCTCCTCTACTTTATCTGGCATCATTTTTTCTGGACTCGAAAGATTGAAATCTTGAATGCCATAACTTTTTCTTTTCTCATTCTCTTTACATAGTAACTAAATCCTGTCAAATTGTATTTACAAATATCATATATTCCTTTCTACCACTAATTTAATCAGTAATATTCAGTATCTTAATTATCTAATTTCTATTTACTCCACAAGGCCTTAGTTAAATCTTATTTTTCCATGAACTCTTCTCAGTTAACCCATAAAAAGTGGTAATTTTTCTTTTCTCTGAATTCTGAAAGCTTTGTGTGGTACTATGTAGCGCTCATTTAGAATCTATACTCTGCCTTGTGTTTTCTTGATATACGAAGTTATTATCATTTTCTCAGACTATATATATTAAAACTTTGAGAACCAGGGCTGTATAAGTTTGTCATCTTCAAAAAAATCTCTAGTGAAGTCCTTTGCTATCAAGCCATTTTTTATCAATAACTTGGATAAAGGCATAGATGGCATGCTTTTTAGATTAGGACATATGGTACAAAGCTGAGATGATAGGATTCCCTCTAAAAATCACAATGGACTAGATTATTAGACCAAAGATAATAAGAAATTTTAATAAATACGATTTAATAAATGTCAAGTCTTATATTTGAGGGGTTTTTTCCTTAATCGTCTTAAAAGATTAGGGAAGCATGATGATTTGTCTGAAAAAGATCTAATAACCTTACTTGAAATTTAACATGGTGACCAAAAAAGCAATTTTATTTCAAGGATAGTATAGAGAAACTTTGTTTCCAGTCAGAGGGAAAACTCTACCCACCCCAGTAAAGCAGCTTCTGGAAAATTCTAACATTAGATTCTCTCTGGTTGGATGCTTCATGAAGCTAAGCAGGACAATACCTTTTAGTTAGAATATCAGAGAGTGTCGCATAGCCAATTGTTACAAATAAGTTCCCTTGCCTGAGCATTGGTGTAACAAATAGCACTTGGCACTCATCAGTTGATGCATATATTTCCACTAGCCAGGTTCAGATAGAGACCATATGGTAAAGTCTGCCTTGGACATGTAAAGTGTTATGCCAATTTGCTGTCACAAGAAAGCATGATAAAACTTGCTCTGTTCATCTCTGGAGGGCAGAACTAAAGATTAATCAATGAATTCAAGTTGCAACTAAGAGGTAAATTTACGTTATATTTGCCATGAAAATTGATATATACAAGGTCATTTGAGGGGAGAGAGTACTAACAGAAAAGAAAAAGAAATGTTTTCCTGTGGAAAGTAGTTAGCACATAAGTTTAGCCATGAAGAAAGTTGTGGCCTCTTTAAGAATAGATGTTCCACTTCAGGCATTAGAGACAATCTGAGAAAAGGTGTAGTAGAAGAAAGTAGAAGGTTTAGTTCAGGAAACAATAATTGGACTGGAATACAAGGTATATAAAGGGGAATACCAGGTAGTAAGACAAGAGAGGTAGACTGGAGCCAATTTCTGCATAACTTTAAATTCCAAGCCAAGAAAATTGTGTTTTGCCTTTGAAGAATTTTAGACTGGAGAGGGAAGTGGTGATATTGTACCTTAGGAAGATTATTTTGGCAGATATTTTGGAGGGATTATGGAGAAACTAGAAGAGACACCAATTAGCAAACGATTTTAATTGGCAAGAGATGATAACTAAAGTAGAGTGACATGAAGGAAGTGAGTGTGAGATATCCACACAGATTCTAGAACATCTGATTGGTTATGGAGGCTGAAACATCACTCATGAGTTGTAGATCTAGGGATTGGCAGGACAATGGTCCTTTCAACAAAAATGAAAAACCTATGGGAGTTTATGAGATCAAGACAAAGCGTTCTGGAATAAAGAAATGAGAAACAGATTGTAGACATTTCTTAGGAGGCACTCGCAGTTATCAAATATGACAAGGATGGTGATTCAGTAAAGGAGAACTATTGATGTAGGGGATGATCCAGGAGAGAGGATTGTCACACATCTAGGAGGAATGAAAACTTACTGGAAGGAAGGCATGGTAAGAGGAAACAAATTTAACTGAACCTCAAAGTATGATCAAAATATAGAAAGGCAAGGATAGCATCCTAGAGGGGAGCGACATAAGTAAAGAAGTTTATATCCTTGTTTAACAGAAGCAATCACACATCTGTTATTAGCCTTTTTCAAGCTTTCTGATCCTTTGATCGTTCTTTTTTGATATTCTTTTTAATCATAACTTTAGGGATGGCATTTTTGTAGACTCTAAAAATTTTATTTCAGGTCTCTCATTGTCATGAATAGACTTATAGGCTTTCTGTAAGGGTAAGAATATGATCATGAAGTCTCATTTAGAAAATGACTATTAATAAAGCAAAGACTACCATAACTTAGTTTTGTCCTGTGCCTTTATGTGATATAACATTTACATAGTGTTTAAAGTTTATGTATAGTGAACTTCCCTAACAGCAACTATGTACTGTTAGTTACAAGTTATTATTATATTATTACTTTATGTATCAGGAGATTTGTCATGATCACACAACTTCTAAGAGTGGCAGCATAGAGTTGCTGAATTTAACATCAAATGACTTGGATTTAAATTCTGATTTTCTATATTAATCAAATCACCTTATCTCTTCAGAGAGGAAATTGAGGCAAATATGTAAGAAATTGAATAGGGTTTCTCAAGAAAAAAATAAAGGGAGTGTATCAGTAACTATCTGAAAAATGTTCCGAATCAGCAGTAATAAGAGAATGCAAATTAAAACAGTACTTTGCTTCTATTTCACATGTATCATGGTAGGGAAAGGCACAAGAGGACAGTCACACTAATGTACTCTTATTGGAGCAATGAATTGGTCCAGACATTCTGGAAAGTGATTTGAAACTATGTCCCCAAAATCAGTGAATTGTGCATATCCTGTTGTCACAGCAATGTCACTGATAGGTACATATCCCAAAGAGATCAAAGAAAGGAGGGAAAAGACTAAAAAAAAATCAGACTTAAAAAGAAAAATTAACTAAGAATTGGAAACTGAGTGCCCACCAATTGTGGAATGGTAAAACAAATTGTATATAAATGGACTATTAGTGTATATACAAAACGACAAATTGACAGATTCAGGGAAGATTACAAGGACTTATAATGAATGGATTCAGCCTGAGTTAAGAATAGTGCATGCAATGGTTGCTACCCTAAAAGAAAATTGCTGGAAAAACTTAAAAGAACTCTGATCAACACCTTCATCAATCACATCTGCAGAAGAGGAGTGAAAGGAAGTTCAGAGAGAAGCAGTGGAGCAGAGCAGTGTTGGAACTATCATGTTGGATTTGAGGTATACAAAAAACAAACTGTATTAGTAAAGATACAGTATTTTATATCCAGCCCCCTTTATTTTTCTTCTGTTCTCCATAGAAGGAAACATTTATGTTTCTTGACATTTGCTTTTCATAATAATGAAATAAATTTTAATACCTTCAGGCTTCAGCCTTCACATCTGTAAGACAAGAGGGTTCAACCAGATGACCTCTTAATCAATGATCTAAGTGATACAGGTTTCGAACTCATATCATTCTAGTAGTATACTTTAAATTTATTTTTATTTTTAAAATTTATTTTTTATACTTTTGCCTTAATCTACATTTCCCCCGCTATTCTTCCTCATCATTTCTTTCCTGGGTGCCATTCTTTTATAATCAAGAATTTTTTAAATGGGAAAAAAATTTCACAGTACATTTCTTAGTCATGATATATTACTAACTCAAATAGTATACTGTGACGAATTTTTTTGAGTTATTTTTGCCTTAAAAGCCTTTTTATCCCAAGTTTTATTTTTTCTGTCTTTTTTCCTCAATGATTTCATAAGGACTGTGATTTCTAGATTCCTATTCCTTAACTGCTATTTTTTAATATCTTGACAATCTCTAAGGCCTAGGGGGAAAGAACAATTAGATGTTCACATGCCCAAAGAAAGACAGGATTTAAAGTCCTGTGATTCTCAAGTAAGTACTCTAGTACTGAATTTAGAAGCAATGCATTAAGATAACCATATTCCTAAATGACCTCAGCCCAATATGTATTTGACTTAATGTTACAGTGTAAAATAAGATTAAAATAAGCATAAGTTCTGCTCCATAAATTTTTTATTATTTTGTAATAAGATACTGTGGTGTCAGTTATTTGAGGGAGGAGCCAAAATGACAGAATAGGAAGCAGAAAAAATTAGGGCAAATCCCTACACACAAAGCTTCCAAGCAGATCACACACACACACACACACAGCCACTAGGATGACTGGAATATTCAAAATACAGTCCCAGAAAAAGAATGATTCTAAAATTCAAAGCTTCAAAGAAAAAGGCATAAGACTAAATTTTATTGTTTTATAAATGAGAACACTAGAGGAAAAAATGAAACCTATGATAGAACTGGAAAGGGAGTTCAGAGCTTGGCAGATGAGGTATAAAACTACTCAAGTAGCAGACTCCCTGAAAATTAAAATGGGCCAAATAGAAGCTAATGATTCAGATTAGAAATAATAAAAACTAAATCAAAAGACCAGAAGTGGAGGTGAGGGAAGGTAAAAACTAAAGTAACCAACTTGGAAAAGAAATCATAAAATTACCCAGAATTATTATATAGAGTAGAAATAGAAAGAATCCATTATTCACTTCTTGAAAGGCCCCTAAATAAAAATTTTAGAAACCTTATAGCCAGAATCCAGAGCTATTGTATTGAAGGAGGAAAAAACAAAACCAAAACCACACACACCAAAAAAAAACAAACCAAACTTATGCAAGCATCAAGGAAGCAGGGTCACACACTTGAGCAGACACTACCATCAAGAAGCAAGGAGTTTGCAATGCAGTATATCAGAAGGCAAGAGATAGACATAAAATCTTGAATATTGTACCCAGAAAAACTACTGTGAGAAAATGAACTTTGAATAAAAGGGAGAATTTTCTGGCATAACAATGAAAAATTAGCATACAGATTTTGAAGTTCAAGAGTCAAAGGAAATGTAAATTAACACAAGTAATCATAAGGGTCTAAATAAGTATGAATAGTTACATTCTAACATGGGAAGATAATATATATGTCCTATCTGGACTCCGTTCGCATAGAAGTAGTTATGTAGATGGGAAAATCTGGGAGTGGTTCATGATTTTTAGTAGGAACTTCTAAACTGGCTGCTGGGCCAAATAGGGCCTGCCTGTTTTTGTATGGAGCCGAGATGTTTTGTACATTTAAAAACACAATAAAACTATTTTAATATATAAAAATCATTCTTAGCTTGCTGATTATACAAAAATAAATGGCTAGATTTGGCCCACCAGCCATTGTTGCCTAATCTCTGATGTCTGGAGAATAATGGAAAAGGAGGGAAAGAAAAATTATGGGGAAAGGGAGAAGATGAAAATTATTTCTCACAGTTTAAGTGCACAAGTAGAAATTCAAATAAGGAGTGGAGAGGGGCATGACTGGTAAGGAAGCTGTGAGGGAAGAAGGCTAACACTTAAATCTCACCCTCAGATGAAGTCAAAGGAGGAAATAATGTGCACACAAGAGAACACTTGACTTCAGAAATAGATTTTATTCAATATGAAAACAGGAGGGAAAGTGAAAAAAATTAAGAGTGAAAGCAGATTATTTACTATTCAGTGATGTCTGATGTTTTGTATCTCATTTGGTGTTTTCTTGTCAAGGATACTGTTGTGGTTTGCTTTTTTTCCTTTTTTAGATCATTTTATAGGTGAGGAAACTTGAGGCAAACAGGATGAAGTGACTTGGCCAGTGTCATACAGCTAGTATTTGAGACTGTATTTTATTTCAGGTCTTCCTGATTCCAGCCACGCTCAACATTCAATCTATAGCACCATCTAGAGGGTGGATTAAGGGAGACATTAATCTTAAATAATGCATTCTAATAACCTACAAACATACTCTTTTTTGCTGTGACAAAGAATTGGAAAAAGGGGTTCCACATTAGTTGGGGAATGACTGAACAATATGTTGTATGTAATTGTGATGAAATAATATGTTGTAAGAAATTACCTAAATGATGATTTCAGAACCCTGGAAAGATTTGTATGAACTGTTGCAGAGTGAAGTTAGCAGAAGCTCAAGAACATTTTATCCACTGACAAAAATAATGTAACGTCGAATCATTTTGAAAAACTCAGGAACTCTGGTCAGCATCATGACCAACCACAGTTCTTGAGAATTGATGCTGAAAAATGCTACTTACCTCTTGATGGAAAGGTGAAAGACACAAAAGTACAAAATAGCATCATAGCTAATATGAAAATTTGTTTTACTTGACTTTGCATGTTTGTAACAAGGATTTTGGGGTTTTTTTGCTCATTATCTAAAAATAAAATTTAATTTAAAAAAAAATTTGATATTATTTTGGAATTTATGTATTTAATGTCTTCTGCCTGTAGCTTTATTGCCTCCTTCCATTTGGTTGTGCATAGGACATTAGCTTAAACATACCATAAAATCAGATTTGTGCCAGTTAAGTCCACATTTCATATTTTTCCCTTTACTTATTTTTGTAATGCCACCATGTTTTTAGTGCCAGATGTAAAATTCTGCCCCTTAAACTTTTTTATTTTTAACCAGACACTTTATATTGTTGATGATTGTCCTTATTCTATTATTTGCAAAGTGGCAAATATCTTGGTTTTAAAATTTGTGATAATTTTTATTTTAAAACTTTTAAAAGTTTGTTATTCCTCTTTTGATCTTTCCAGCTACCCGTTAACTCTGTATCATTAGAACTTACTTCTGTTTATCATGTATCATTCAAAGTGGTCTCAAGTCTCTTGCCTACTTTTTTGCCAAATGATAAAATTAGATTCTTAATTGGATTCAACACTTGGGAAAGTTATAAGATGTCATATTATGTATCATTTTTTCACATTTTCAGTTTATTTGTATTAAACCTCAAACTTAATTCTGCATCTCTGACTTCTTCCCTTTAGCTCTGACCAGCTATCACATAATGTAAAATTTATTTTTTTAAAAATTGTCTTTCAACTTTGCTGTTAACATCCCCATACTAGTTGTCCTCAAAGAATAGGAAAAGGGCTTACTTTCTGAAGGTCAGTCAAAAACATCAGACCTAGAATCAGAAAAGGATCGCAATATCATCATAAGAGGATATTCTGACACAATCCTTTGACAGTTGTTTAGATATTGTGTTACATATTGAATCATCCTTTGTAACTTGCTAATAAATTATATTTTATTGTATTTATATTTATCCCTTTCAAATTATAACTCTTTATGGGTATTGATTGTTTTATATAATAAACTAATTCGCCAAGTATACGTATTCTATACATATTGAGGCACATCTAATTATTTTCAGTCTGCCTTTTTTCCTCTTCTTTTCAACTCGCATACAGTCTACAGATATCAGTGATTCTTACTTTGAAGTATTTTTCACATTTGATCCCAATTATCAGTTTAAATACGTATCACTTAAAAGTATTCTTTGCATATAGTGGAAACATAGTAAGTCTTTAAAGAATGAATGACTCCATATCCTTTGACCTAACAATACCACTACTAATTATGAATCCCCAAAGAGATTTTTTTTAAAAGGAAAATGGCACATGTATAAAAATATTTATAGCAGCTTCTAGGCCAAAGAATTGGAAATTAAAGGGTTGCCCATCAGTTGGGGAATGGCTGAATAAATTGCGGTATGTGATTATGATAGAATATTATTCTGTGGGAAATGATGAATAGGATGCTCTCAGAAAACCTATAAACTCAAGCAAAATGAAATATACTGTGTCCAAAGTCATAGCAATTTTGTGGGGATAATCGACTGTGAATAACTTTGCTATTTTCAGCAATACAATGATCCACAACTACTCTGAAAGACATATGATGAAAAATGCTATCCATACTCAAAGGAAGAACTGATTATGTTGAGTATAGATTGAAGTATACTTTTTTTAAACTTTTTTTTGGGGGGGAAATCTGTTTTCTTTTACATCACTTTTATGGAAATGTTTTGCGTAGCTTCACTTGTGCCTTTTTAATGAGAGTTTGAAGTGGGATGGAAGGGAGATAAAATTGTTCTAAATGTAACTGAGAAAAAGAAAAATGATTTGGAAAAAAAATGAGTTTCAGGTCCTAATTGACCTTTACTGATGGATAATGCCTAGGTTAATGGTTTGGCATATTTTGCCTCTTACTATTGATAAAATTCATGTGCAACAGGAAGAGCTGTCGTCTTTAACTATATTCATGGAATGTGATGTATCACATTTCTTTTATGACAGTCTGTTTCTAAATCTAGTATTCTTCATCTTTCACCATTCATTCAGCAATTCAGTGGTAATGTATGGTATTTGGAGAGTTGTTTGGAATGATAAGAGATGAAGTGACTTGTCTACGGCCCTGCCTGAGTCAGAGGTAGGAGTAAAAGGGAAACGTGAAAAAGAAATTTTTATAGCACCCACTGTGTGCCAGGGACTGTGGTAAGCATCTCATAAATATCTCATTGGATGCATCTTCCTGACTTCAAGACTTCACTTTGATAATGTACAATAATCCCAGAAAATAGCAAAATTTGATATTGATTTGATAATCAAAGGCAATTAAATTTATTTGTTAAAGCATTTAACAGTATTTTTAAAGTATTTATCTTGGCCATTTGGGGTAGTTGTGGAATTTGAAAATCTGCTCTAGTTACATGTAGAGAGAGAAAATGGAGAAACGTCTTTATGAAAAACTTACTTCATCTAGCTTTTGTCTATAAATTTTTGTCTTCCTATTAACTTTGAGACCAGTGCTTTGTTCTTTATTACCAGTGCCTTTTCCCCTCCATTTCTATTCATGCAGGTAAGATATAAATTTCCCCTCTGCTTTTAAATTTTCTCTTTCAGCCAATATTTGCATGACAAAAATCTCAAACTTGATCATTGGTTCAAACATAGTAAAGATAACTGAAGATGTGAATATCTGTGGATGTTCTGTTGGCATATCAACATGTCCAGAAGGGAACTTAACTTCCTTGAGGTGGTGTCTTCCTTTTGAATTGCCTGTTATTGGCAGTGGCACCACCAGTAAGTCACCTGTGCTCATACTAACCAGGTTTCAAAATTATTCCTCTGCTGCAGTCACCAGGAAACTAAGGAATTTAATAGATACAACATCACATCCCCAAATACCAATGTGCTATTCAGAGTAATTTTCTGACATAAAATAGTCAGCCACAGTGTAATAAAATAATAGAAAACTTATCAACTGTAAGATACCCTCACTATGTCTTGGATCACTTCTTCCCTTAAGCCCAAAGAAGTTGTGACTTGATCATGATCACACAACTAGTAAAGAAGAACTAAAATTATTAGTTCTTCTAGTTCAAACATCAGCCTTTTATCTAAATGGATGACATTGTTATTGGGATGGGAAGGGGAGAAGTAATATTTTTGAGCAGGTGTAACTTCAGTTCAAGTCGTTCAACTAATTGGGTAATGACACAAAAATGAAAAATGAAATTCTTGCCTTTAAAATCTAATGGTAACAGGGGCCAGTCGCATTTTATTGCTTTGACTGAAGCCAAGTCAAACATTTTTTAAAGCTCAGACCAAGGGTACAGCAGTAAGACTGCCCTGCATCACGCCCCTTTAAGAACATTGAAAGCTCACAGATTCCCATGTTGCTTCTCAAATCCTGGATAGTACAGTGCTCAGTAGATAGTGAATAGCAACAGGACTGGCTCAGAATTTTCAGAAGCATAGATTCCAGCTATATCATCAAGTTTGAAGTCTGGAAACAGGGTATAAGAAAGGGGAAACAACAACAAAAAACCCAACTCATAATGAACTATTAAGGCAGGGACACTGAAGAAATCCATGCAGAAATAGAGAATGAGTTCAAAACATGTAGCAGCAGTGCCTCAGAAAAAAACAGGAATTCTTGTAAAGGATCTCAGTGGTTATCTACTTCAACCCCTTGATTTTACAGATAAGAATAAGTCATATGAAGTTATCATCAGCAATATGCCATAGTTGCCTTATAACAACATACAATAACTACAAATTTGGTTTATTTGTAGTACTTATTTTTCTGAGGTTTGGGACTACATGTTTATGGCATGTAACATCACCAGAAGAATATTGATATTAAGGAAGTGGATTTTTGCAACAGTAAATAGAACAAGAGAAGGGGAAGAGTGGAAGACCCAGCTTCTTAAGACCCTCGTGTAGGATCTTATAAGAGTGTGGAGGCAAAAATACTGATTATCAGTAAATGTTTGATTCGTATACCTATTTTATATACCTATATACCCAGGGTTGTGTAGAAATTTCTGGGGCAAAAAAGGTTCGCAATTGGAAAAAGTGGAAAAGAATCCTTGATCTAAGAGAAGGGGAGGGGGTGATAAGGATGGTGAATTAAAGGATACTATGATGAGAGTTGGAGTAGAGAAAGCACTGTAGCTAATCTCTCCCAGCATTCTTCTCCAAACAACTTTAAAATAATGAGCTAAGTAAAATTCTGGAATGACATAACCAACCAAAAATTGGGGTGAGACATTTTTCCTGCCCAAGATAGATCATAAATCTTTTTCACTGAGGTGGGTCCTGCCTGGAAGTACAGCATATCCACAGCACCAGCCATGGATCTTGGAGATGGTGGCAGCACAAAAAGTATTACAGGGAATCCCTCTGTACAAGTGCTGAATGTAGAATCAGCCACCAAAATCACCATTTGTGATTTACTCAATTCTGGATTGCAGTTCCAGGATGGAAAACACTAACGCTTGCAGACACAAGGGAGCAGGGGCCTTTTCTGGGTAAAGATTAGAATGCAGACCAGGAGCGCAGTAACAGTGCCTTTCCCTGAATTATATCACCTTAGAAGTGTTGAAAACATACAGTCCTAGAACTAGCTCTGAAAACAGCAGGGAAAAAAAAGCCCAAATTTGAGACTAACCACCTCTACACAAAGGGAAGCACGGTCATTCTCAACATAAAAGTTAAAAATCAAGAAATAGACTGGAAAAATAAGCATTAAAAAAAAAACCTGACCATAAAAAGACTGATGTGGTAGTGGCTAGAAACTGGAAACTGAATGGATGCCCATCAATTGAAGAATGGCTGAATAAATTGTGGTATATGAATGTTATGGAATATTATTGTTCTACAAGAAACACCAGCAGGACGATTTCAGAGAGGCCTGGAGAGACTTGCGTGGACTGATGCTGAGCAAAATCAGCAGAACCGGGAGATCATTATACACAGCAACAAGAAGACTATATGACGATCAATTCTGATGGACATGGCTCTCTTCAACAATGAAATGTTTTAAACCAGTTCCAATTGTTCAGTGAAGAAAGCCGTAATCACCCAGAGAGGGATGTGAAATGTGGATCACAGCATAACATTTTCATGCTCTCTATTGATGTTTGCTTACATTGTGTTTCCTTTCTTGGATTTTTTTTTCTTTCTTGTATATATGATTATTCTTGCACAGCAAGATAAGTGTGGAAATATGTATACATTTATTTGATTTGTCAAGTATTTTAACATAATTAACATGTAGTGGACTTCCTGCCATTTAGGGGAGTGGTGGGGATGAGGGAAAAAAATTTGGGTGTTTTTTTTTGTTTTTTGGGGGGGGGTTTTGCATGTTGGGCAACAATATTTTATTTTTTTTATTAAAAGCTTTTTATTTACAAAACATGAGTGATTTTTCTACATTGACCATTGCAAAACTTTTTTTTTCTTTCAAGCTTTTCCCCTCCTTCCTCCTACCCCCCACCCCTAGATGACAGGTAATCTAATACATGCTAAATATGTTAAATCATATGACAAAACCAATATATGTATACATATCTATACAGTTATCTTACTGCACAAGAAACATCAGATCTAGAAAGAGAGAAGAAAAAAAAAACCTAGGAAGGAAAACAAAATGCAAGCAAATATTCACAGCGTTAAAATGCTGTGTTGTGGTCCACACTCAGTTCCCTCAGGCCTCTCTCTGGATGTATATGACTATCTTCATTGCTGAACAATAGGAACTGGTTTGAATCGCATCATTGCTGAAGAGAACCATGTCCATCAGAATTGATCATCATATAGTCTTGTTGCTGGGTATAATGTTCTCCTGGTTCTGCTGATTTCACTCAGCATCAGTTCATGCAAGTCTCTCCAGGCCTCTCTGAAATCATTCTGCAGGCCGTTTCTTACCACACAATAATATTCCATGACATTCATATACCATAATTTATTCAGCCATTCTCCAATTGATGGGCATCCTTTCAGTTTCCAGTTTCTTGCCACTACAAAAAGGGCTGCCATAAACATTTTTGCACATGTGGGTCCTTTTCCTAGGGAAAAATTTGTAACGGAAAGCTTTGTAAGAGTCAATGTTGAAGAATTACCCATACATATGTTTTGCAAATAAAAAGCTTTAATTAAAAAAAAAAAGACATACTGTGTCAGGGAAACTAAAAACACAAACTCAGAAGATGGTAATGTCTATAAGTAAAACAAAGAAAAATGCAAAATGGATGCAAATTCAAAAATTCCTAGAAACTCTAAAGAGCCAAAGAACCAGCAGTAGATAAATTGGGAAATTATACAAGAAAATTTTGAAAAGATAACATTAGAAAAGAGTTATTAAAAATGCTGAAGAAAATAAGTCATTAAAAAATAGAATGGGCTGAATGGTAGAAAGGTACAAAGCCTCACTGAAGAAAATAATTCCTTAAAAATTAGAATTGATCAAATGGAAGCTAATGACTCCGTGAATAAAATTGAGGAACAACAAAAATAAAAAGAATGGAAAAAAAATAAAAAATGTGTGCTATCAAAAAAAATGACTTAGCAGATAAAGGAGAGACCATTTAAGAATTATTGGGATACTTGACTCTATTTTAGAGATGGGGGAGGGAAGGAAAAGAGCCTAGACATATTTCAAGAAATTATAAAAACCTTAGAACCAGAGGGTGAAATTGAAAGAATCTACTGATCAACTCTTGAAAGGCTTCCCAAAATGAAAACCCAGGAGTATTCCAGTAAAACTCCAGTACTTCCAGATCAAGAGAGAAATAATGCAAGCAACTAGGAAGAACCTGTTCAAATACCATGAAACCATAGATGAATCACACAAATTTTAGCAGCTGTCATAAAGGAGCAGAAGGTTTGGTATATGGTACTCTGGAAGGCAAAGGAAAATAGGGTTACAACCAAGAATAACCTATTTAGCAAAATTGAGTATAATCCTGGGGCGAGGGGGAGAGGAAAAAGGGAAGACATGAATATTTAATGAAATAGGATTTACAGATATTTCTGATTAAAAAGACCAAAGCTGAATAGAAAAATTGACCTTCAAATGCAAGACTCAAGAGAAACATAAGAAGGAAAACAGGAAAGACCAATCATAAAGAACTTAATAAAAATTAAACTTTAATTCCCAAATGTGAAGAAAATAAATATAATCCCTAAAAACTTTATCATTATTAGGGCTGGTAGAAAGAGCATCAATGTGGGGCAGCTAAGTGATGCAGTGGATAGAGCACCAGCCTTGAAGTCAGGAGAACTTGAGTTCAAATTTAGTCTCAGACACTTAACACTTCCTAGCTGTGTGACCCTGGGCAAGTCACTTAACCCCAATTGCCTCAGCAAAAAAAGAGTATCAATGTGAGTGTAAAAGGATCTTGAAAATAATGAAAAGCTGAGAAAGAAGGAATACTGGCAAAAGGAAGAAGGGAGAGGAAGTATGGGGGGAAAGTATCTCACATAAAAGAGACAAGGAAGACTTACAATAGAAGGGGAAATGGGAGGAGAGAGTAATCAGTGCTTAAGCTTCTTGTCTGAACAAGTTCAGAGGGAAGAATATATATATACACACACTCAGATATAGAAATTTATCTTACCCAAAAGAAAGCATATTAATGAATTGGGCATGGAACTAAAAAAAGAAAAAAAAACTACAAGAACAAATTAAAATTCTAATTGCTAAAGTGAAATCCTGAAAATCAAAGGAGAGATTAGTAAAATTGAAAATAAATTCATTTAACAAATAAAATTATAAGCTAGTTTTATGAATAAAAGCAACAAAATAAACCATTGGAAAAAAAACCATTAAATGAAAAAAAACAAATTACAAATACCAAAAATTAAAAGGACTGCACCATCAATGAACATGAAAGAGACTATTAGGAGCTATTTTGCCCAATTATATAGCATTAAAACTGGTAAACTAAATGAAATGAATGAATATTTGCAAAAATATAAATTGTCCAAAAGAGGAAATTCTTCCCTAAGAAAAATACCCAGGACCAAAGGGATTTATGAATTCTATGAAATATTTTTTAAAAAAAAAAACCATCTTTCAATAGTAAATGAATTGGAGACATTATTTGCCCATGGGTAGAATGGAATCAAGATAATAAAAATTCTATCTATATTAATGTCTTCTTTAATGCTATACTGGTTAAGCTACCAAATAATTATTATGTACACCTAAAAGAAAAAAAACACTTATCCTGAAGTACAAAAAATCAAGAATATTAAAGAAATCAATGCAAAGTGAAGGAAAGTGATCTAGCAGTACCAATTTCTAACTATATTACAAAGCAGTAATCATCAAAACAATTTAGTACTGGATAAGAAAGAGTGGTTGGTCACTGGGATAGATTAGATACACGATATGTAAAGGTAAATAAGCACAGTAATCTAGTGCTTTATAGATTCAAAGATCCAGTTTTTATGGAGCAAGAATTTCCTTTTCAGTGAAAACAGCTAGGGAAACTAGAAAGCAATCTGGCAGAAACTAATTAGACATAGACCATCATCTCACAGCATATACTACATGTACATGACTTAGACATAAAGGGCGACATAGGCAAGTTTCTCTAATGTAGGGCTTCATTTCTCTAATATATAGAGAATGGAGCTAAATTTATAAAAATAACCATTTCAAAGAATATGAATAGTTTTCAGAGGAAGATCCCAAAGCTATGACTAGTTATATGAAAAAAAAAATGCTCCAAATCACTAAAAGCAAGAGAAATGCAAGGTCAAACAACTCTAAGATACCTTATCTCAAATTGGCTAACATGAGAGAAGAGGAAAATGAGAAATGCTAGAGAGGATGTAGGAAAATAGAGATACTAATACCGTGTTGATAGAGTTGTAAACTGGTCCAACCATTTAGAGAACAAATTGAAACTATGTTTAAAGGGCCATAAAACTACATTTGCTTTGACCTAGCAATACCACTACTAGGTCAATATTCTAAAAAGATAAAAGGAAAAGAATATATATATATATTATATTTTTAGTGACTTTAATTTTTTTACTCTAATGGTATCTTATTTTTTTCAAATACATATAAAAGCAGATTTAAATATTCACCTTGGCAAAACGTTATGTTCCAAATTTTTCTCCCTCTCTTCCTTCCCCTCCCCAAGACAGCAAGCAATTTGATATAGGCAAAATGTATGCAATTCTTCCAAAGTTATTTCCATATTCATCATGCTGAGCAAAAGAAAAGAAAAATCAGATCAAAAAGAAACCCAAGCAAACAACAATAAATGTGAAAATACTATGCTTTGATGCACATTCATTCTTCATAGTTCTCTCTGGATGTGGATGGTTTTCCACCACAAGTCTTTTGGAATTGCCTTAATCACCTCACTTTTAAAAAGAGCCTAGTTCATCACATAATCTTGTTACTGTGTACAGTGTTCTCTTCATCTGAAAACTATCTATTCATATCCTTTGACCATTTATCAATTGGGAAATGGCTTGTATTATAAATTTGAATCCATTCTCTATATATTTTAGAAATAAGGTCTTTATCAGAAACATTGGCTGTAGTTGTTTTGACCCCCAGCTTTATGATTCCCTTCTAATCTTGGCTGTTTCGGTTTTGTTTGTGCAAAAACTTTTAAATTTAATGTAATCAAAATACTCTATTTTGCATTTCATAATGTTCTCTAGTTCTTTTTTGGCCATGAATTCCTCCCTTCTTCACAGATTTGAGAGGTACATTATCTCATATTCTCTTAATTTGCTTATACTATCTCCCTTTATGTCTAAATCATGTACCCATTTTGACCTTATCTTGGTAAAGGGTGTTAGATGTTAGTCAATGCCTAGTTTCTACCATATTATTTTCCAGTTTGCCCAGCAATTTTTGTTAAATAGTGAGTTTTTATTCCAAAAACTGAAGTTTGGGAGTTTATCAAACACTAGGTTACTATAGTCATTGACTATTGTGTTTTATGAACCTAAATTATTTCACTGATCCACATCTCTATTTCTTAGCCAGTACCAAATGGTTTTGATGACATTGCTTTATAATATAGTTTAGATTTGTTACAGCTAGCCCACTTTTTTACATTTTTTAAAATAATTCTCTTGAAATTCTTGACCTCTTGTTCTTCTAGATGAATTTTGTTATTATTTTTTCTAGCTCTATAAAGCAATTTCTTGGCAGTTTGATGTGGCACTGAATAAGTAGATTGATTTAGGTAGATTTGTCATTTTTATTATATTAGCTCAGCCTACCCATGAGCACTTTCTATTTTTTCCAGTTATTTAGACCTAATTTTATTTGTGTGAAAAGTGTTTTAGTGATTGTGTTCATATGTATGGTAACTTTGTCTTAGCAGGCAGACTCCCAAATATTTTATATTATCTACAGTTATTTTAAATGAGATTTTTCTTTCCATCTCTTGCTGCTAGGTTTTGTGGGTAGCATATGGAAATGCTGATGATTTAAGATTTCTATCCTGCAACTTTGCTAAAACAGTTTTTTGTTAATTTTTTAATTTGTTAATTTTTTTCATTTTAAAGTTGTTAATTGTTTCTACTAGTTTTTTAGTTAATTGTCTAGGTATATTTAAAGTATGCCATCATATTATCTGCAAAGAGAGATAGTTCTGTTTCCTCATTACCTTATAGTAAGTCTTTTTATGGTGGTAAAAAATTAGAAGCTGAAGGCATGTTCATCTCTTGATTTTCATGATGTTGCTTCTTTGTAGCATCCCTACTTGTCTGCCCACTCTTTCAAATGCCTTTTGTTGGTTCTTGATCCATATTGCTCCCACTAATTTTAGGTGATCCCCAAGGATCTTTCTTAAGCCTTTTTCTCTTCTGTATTATTTTGCTTGGTAATATCACTACCTTCAATGGATTCAGTTATGATCTCTATGCAAATTTTTCTTAGCTATTTATCCAGCCCAAACATTTGTCCTGTCTTCCATCTTTGAATTTCAAACTGCCTATTGGATGTCTCAAAATAGATGTCCCTTAGACACCTTAAAATCAATGTGTCCAAAAGTGTATTCATTGTCTCTCCCTAACCCTCAAATCCTCCCTCATTCCTAACTTCTCTTTGACTCTTGAGGACATGATTATCCTTTCAGTCATGCAGACTTACCATGTGTGTGTCATCCTTGACTTTTCATTCTCAGCCTCTATATCAAACCTGTACCCAGTCTTGTCAGTTCTACCTGGGCCACATCTCTTGTATGTGGTCATTTTTCTTCTCTGACATTGCCAACATGTTAATACAGGCCCTCATCACTTCCACTTGAATTATTGCACTAGCAGTAATGGTCGATCTCCTTCCCTCAGCTCTGTTTCTCATTTGAATCCATTTTTAACTCGGCTTTTAAAGTGATCTTACTAAAGTACAAATCTGATCATGAATTTTCTCTTCTCAATAAAGCCAGTGGTTTCCTATTGCCTCTAGAATCAAACATAAAATCCTAAATTTAGTGTTTTTTTAAAGTCCTTGGGAACCCTGGAACTTTTCCACATTTCCAGTCTCCTTACACTTTAAACCTGTCCCCATACTATATGATCAGTTGCCACTACTGTTCCTCACATGTGATTCTCTTTTTCAATTCTAGACATTTTCAATAACTTTCCCACATAGTGTGAAAACTCTTCTTATTCACTTCTATTTCCTACCTTCCTTCAAAACAGCTAAAATTCCACTTTTTGCAAAAAGCGCTTCCCTGCCCATTCTTAATGTTAGTGCTTTCCCTCTGAGATTTTCTACAATTTACCCTTTATATATGTGTGTGTGTGTGTGTGTGTGTGTATTTACATGTTGTATACCCCATTAGATGGTGAACTTCTTGAAATTAGAGACTGTATTGTACTTTTCTTTGTATCTCTAGTGCTTAGCTTTTTCTAACACTTAGTAAGTACTTTGTAAATGCTTTCTTGATTTACTGACAAAATTTTCCAGTTTGTAGAAGTATCCTAAGAATGTACTAAAACTTATCCTATCCGATTCCCTATTTTTCTTTTTGCCCATTTTGTTTCCCTTCATTCTTTCTTCTAGCTCTTTTCATTTATTCACATCCTTGTTTCTATATTTTTTTTCTTTTTAAATCAAGTCTTTATTGATGTCTTCTATTTCTTGCATTGGCACAGTTATCCCAAATTTCCCTTCCCCTATCCTTTCTACAGAGCTATCCCAAATAACAACAAATATTTTTAGAGAGGGAAAAAAATCAACACAATCAATTGATACATTGAAAAAGTTTGAAAACATGTGCAGTGTATAACACCTGTGGTCCTCCTAATTCCACAAGGAGTGGGTTGGGTCCTTCCATTTTATTTCATTCAAGTTCTACTTAATCTTTATAAGTTTGTCACATTAATTTTTAATTTTTTTGGTATGAAGTTATTCCATTTTTATTATTATTACAGTGATATTTACTTTTCTGATTCTGCTTACTCAAATTTTTGTCATATGTGTGTGTGTATAATATATATAGTCATTTCTTACAGTACATTAATGTTTCATTACATTAACATACCACAGTTTGCTTAACCATTCTCCAGCTGATGGATAGCTTCTTGATTTCCAATTCTTTGCTCACACAAAAAGTGTTGTTATAAATATTTCTATATGGAGACTTTCTTATTGTTGATAATATCCTTTGGTATGACCCCAGTAATGGAAACTTTGGTTCAAACTGTATGGATATTTTAGTCATTTTATTTGTATGATGGTGTTCAAGGATGACTAGGACTCTGGTGTAAGGGCTTGCTAAGCCCTTTGGATTGGTCATTCATCTTTTGTGTCTAGTATTCAACTCACTTGTGGCTCCAAGAAGCTTTAGTATGTGCAGCAACCACACTATAGTAAGCCATCTTGGCAGATGGGCTAAGCCAAGTTGAGTATAATAATAGGCCAGAAACCCGTTGGTAAATTAGAGGATTGTCTAAGCTGTGAAAAATTAACCCCGCCATTGTAATATTTTTAATTTGTACAAGGAAAATTCAGTTATTCAGCTAGTAACATAACAAGCAAAACTGCTTTGAAATGAAAGAATTATATACTTAAAGTAAGTGGTTATGAAGTAGAATTCAAAGTTTCATTTACAGTCCTATGGGAGGAGGGAGAATGTTTTGATTTATATATGAAGTTTTCTTTATGTTGTTTAAACTTAGAAACGAATAATATAATTTTTAAAAAGAGTTAACCTGGTGGAATGGGCGAAAGAGAATATTTTCCCCTGTAGCCATAAAGATAGTTGAAGCAGATGCTGTGAAGTGTGTAGAGCTTGGTCAGACATCAAAGACAGCAAGGTCCTCCACTGCATTCTGGGCCATTGCTATTTGTCTTACCTTGGGACTTTGATGATTTTGGAAGAGTAAGGGAGGCTGATGGCTTTGTGCAACTCTGTCTTACTGAAATCTAATTAATGCACATCATGACATCACCCTGTAATGTTAATGGTCCTCTTCGAAAATGAACTACAAGCAACAATTGTTTCATAGTTCCACCAGCAATTCATTAATGTGCTTGTTATTCCACAAAGCCTTCAACATTAATTATTGCCATTTTTAATAATTTTTGCCAATTTTCAGGAAGTGAGGTAAAACCTGGGGGTAGTTTTGACTTGCATTTCTCATTATTTGTCTTTTGGGGCATTCTTTCATGTGATTTTGACTATTTTGCAATCCTGCTTTTGAGAAAAAATTATTCATATCCTTTGATCACTTACCTTAATAGATCTAGCTATCTATTTACCTATATAGCTTTGTCTCCCTCTATATATTTTAAATAAATTTCTAAATTTTTTTGGTTTATTATTTATTTATTTATTTTTCCTGAGGCAATTGGGGTTAAGCTCTATCCATGTGCCATCTAGTTGCTCCCTATTATCTTGATTACCAAACTTATCAGAGAAATTTGATACAAAGATAATTTTTCCCATTTGACCACTCCCTTTTTTTAGCCTAGACTATTAAGATTTATTTAATAGAAGTTATCTATTTTATCTTTTGTAAATATGTTGACCTCTTTTTAAATTTAGAATTTTAAAATTATTTTAAATTTAGAATACATCCACTCATGTGAGATGCATGTGATTTTTTTCTTTTTAATTAAAAAGTGATCTTAAATAGTAAGGTCAAAATATATTGTAAATAGTAATAAGGTGTTGGAAAAAACCTTATTTCTCATTTTCCCAGCAGCTTTTATCAAGTAAAGATTTTTTCCCCAGGTAATTTCTGTTTTCCACTTTTATCAAACACTATATTATTGAATTCTATTATTGCTGATTTCCCCTTGTGTGTGTCTATTTCATTGATCTCTGTCTCTCTCTCTCTTAAACCAATACCAATGGTTTTGATGACTACTTTTTATGATATAGTTTGAAGTCTTCCTTTTTACTTACTTCATAATTTCCCCTGATTTTCTAGCTCTTTTGTTTTCCTAATGAATGTTATGTTATCAAGTTCCATAAAGTATCCCTTTGGTAATATGATTGGCCTAATAAAAGTATAAATTAATTTTGATATTATTATTTTTATTATGATTTCTCCATAAACAGTAAATACCCCTTCAGCTCTTTAAGTTGTTTTTTATTTCTTTACTTTGTAATTAAATTTATACAAGTTTTTTGTTTGCTTTAGGTGATTAATCCCCAGATATTTTATTGATTTTGCAGTTATTTGGAATAGGATTTCTGTTCCTATGATTACTTTGTGTATTTTGTTAATAATATGTAGAAATGGTATTGATTTTTGAAGATTTTTTTGAAGCTTTACTTTCAATTAATATCTTTGCTGATTCTTTAGAATTTTCACATATGCCATCATATTATCAGCAAATAGGAGTCATTTTATCTTTTCTTTACTTCTCTTCATGCCTTTTATTTCTTCCTCTTTTTTGTTGTTGCTAATATTTCCAGAACTGTTATCATATAATAGTGGGGAGAATATCCTTGCTTCATTCTCATATTTATTGGGAAAAGTTCCCCATTGATATAATGTTTGCTTTTGATTTTAGAAACGTGCTTTTTTATGATTATGAAAAAAAGTTTCTCTTGCTTATGCAGAAGAGTTTTTAGCTTAAAAGAGTGTTGTACTTTGTCAAAATTTTCTCCATTTATTGCAGTGGTCATGTGGTTTGGTTTTTAATATGATTAGTTACGTTTATAATTTTTCTAATGTAAAACCATCCTTGTATCCCTGGTATAAATCCCACTTGGTCATAATGAATGATTTCTTAAATAACTCTAGTCATTTTGATATAATTTTGTTTAAAATTTTTGAGTCAATTGTCATTAATGATATTGACTTATGGTTTTTCTTAGGAATTAGGACTATATTTGTCTTATAAAAGGATTCTTCTCAGTTTTTGAGAATGATTTGTGAAGTGTGGGCACTAATTATTCTTTAAGAGTTTGATAGAATTTTCCTGTGAATCCATCAGGACCAAGAGGTTTTTTTTTGGCGGTTACTTCACAGCTACTCTTATTTCCTTTTTCCTTGAGACAAGATCGTTATTTGCTCTTATAGTGTGAATATTTAACATTTTTGAAAATACTTCTCTTTCTTTTATGTTCTCAGCTTTTTAGCATATAATTACATGTGTTTTTTTTTTCCTTCTGGTTTTAAAAAGCATGTGTCCCAGTTTTCCCACATTTCCTCCAACATCCAACATTTTCCTTTTTTGTCATGTTGGCCAGAGTGTCTGAGTTCATTTCTGATACTGGTCTGTTAACTATGGTTACTCACAGCGTTCAGTTTTTTCTTTATTGTTTTATTTTTCTGGTTATACATGTATATTAACTTTTTAAATGTACATTTCTTTATGAATTATGTTGGGGGAGAAAAATCAGAACAAAAAGGAAAAACCAGAAGAGAAAAAAAAAAACAGAAAAAAAGAAGTGAACAGAGCATGTGTTGATTTACATTCAATCCCTATGGTTCTCTTTCAGGATGCAAATGTCATTTTCTATACAAAGTTTACTGGGATTGCCTTGGATCACTGAATCACTGAGAAGAACCAAGTCTTTCACAGTTGATCAATGCACAATCTTGCTGTTATTGTGTACAATGTATTCTTGGTTTGCTTGTTTCACCAGCATCAGTTCATGTAAATTTTTCCAGGCCTTTCTAAAATCGGTTTGTTCATTATTTATGGAATAATAATATTCTATTATCCTCATATACCACAACTTATTCAACCTTGTCCAACTAATGGGCATCTACTAATTTTCCAATTCTTTGCTACCAAGCATTTACTTTTCAAACATTTTAATTTGAAGTTTTGAGTTCCAAATTCTATCCTCACTGTTCTCTCCTCCCTTAGATGGTAGTTATAGATTATACATATGCAATTACGTAAAACATTTACATATTAGTCATTTTGTACAAGAAGACTTGAATAAAAGAAAAAAGAAAGTGAAAATAGCATGTGTTAGTCTGTATTCAGTCAATATCAATTATTTATAATATATTTTTAAAGTTTTTTTTTGTTTTCAAAACATGCATAACTTTCAACATTCATCCTTACAAAACTTTGTGTCCCAATTTTTTTTTCTCTCCCTCTTCTCCCACCTCCTCCCCTAGACAGCAAGTAATTCAATATGTCAAACGTGCAGTTCTTTACATATTTCCACATTTATAGTGATGCACAAGAAAAATCAGATCAAAAGGGAAAAAATGAGAAAGGAAAAAAAAAGCGAGCAAACAACAACAAAAAGAGTGAAAATACTAGTCAGTACTTACAATCCTCTTTCTGGATATAGATGACTCTCTCCATCACAAGACCATTGGAACTGGCCTGAATCATCTTATTATTGAAGACAGCCACATCCATCAGAACTGATCATCACATAATCTTGTTGTTGCTATGTACAATGTTTTCTTAGTTCTACTCACTTCACTTAAGTTTCTCCACGCCACTCTGAAATCATCCTGCTGATCGTTTCTTATAGAACAATAATATTCCATAATACTCATATGCCATAACTTATTCAGCCATTCTCTAACTGATGGGCATCCATTCAATTTCCAATTCTTTGCCACTATAAAAAGAGCTGCTACAAATATTTTTGCACATGGGGGTCCTTTTTATCATTTACTTTAAAAAAATATTTTAAAAGCTTGTCCTATTCTTCTTCTCCTCACCCCAATCCCCTCTTCTTGCTTGTTAGCCCTTAACTTCTGAGGTTTTGCTCATTCATTCCTTTTTCTCTCCTGTTTCAGGTAATATAATTTCCCCGTCTTTCTTCTTCTTTGCTAGTTAAAAGATTACCCCTTCTTCTCCTCTCTGTCAACTAGTTGTGTTCATTAGTCTTATTTTAAAAAAGGATTTCTTTCCAAAAAGGATTTCTCTTACTCTCTTCATTGTGTAATCTCCTTAGTGACTCTAGACTCTTGTTCTGTGATTCATGAACACAATAAATATCTATAATATCTAAATCCTATAATTATCTAATCTCTATATTCCTTCTGGAATCAAAACTTCTAAGACATATTCATTCTAAGCTCTCCCTTCTTGTCAAATTTTTGCCATTGCTTTATAGAGAACTGTGGATTCCCTCTTCCCCCTATTTCCCAGAACAATGACAGTTAAATTTAGGTCATAGGCTCTTTTGTAGGACCCTCCACAAACATATCACTGATTATGCAGCCTACCCTGATCTGTGTCCTTTGAAGGTTACTTTTTAAAATCCCTATTTATCTCAAAATCTCCTCTCATCCGTAATCTGTCAAGTGCCAGTTGTCCCAAGAATTCTAACTCTACCTCTCCTAAAGCAAGACAAATGGGCTTTTCAAATACCAAATGCTCTCACCCATACCCAGTGGTCCCTATTTCTCTTCACCCATAGAAGCTTTTACAGTAGAATCACTGAAGCAAAGATATTTTTCTTCCTTCCTCTCTCTTGGTAAACCACCCCTCCTCTTCTTCATGTACCCTGGCTCTTCTTTTACTGAATCCACAGAGTGACATCTTCCTCCCATTTTTAGCCCTTAATTTGACCTGGGCACATAATACATTTCTTTTTATTCCTCTACTCCCCTTACTACTTTTGTATACTCTCCCATATTTTAATGTAATTCACAACAAACTAATTCGTCCATATGTAGGTTGTTACAAGATTTTGTCCATATTTCTGTAGTGTTACTTCCTCACTGTTACCTTCAGTAGACTTCTGCTGTCACTCCTGACTCCTTATGTACAATGAGAAAGAAGCTTATTAATTATCTCTCTGCTATGGGTGATAATGTTGCTATCCTTGGCTGCTATGTTTATTCACTTCTTCTGAATTTCAGTTGTTTGAGTTGTTAAAAAAAATAATCTCTCCAATTCTGATTTTCTTTCTAAAAATATTTTAACTTCCTTATTATTCATTGTCCATATTTTTCATTTATTATTAAGCTAAGATTTGTACAGTAGATCATGTTGGGCTATATCCTGAGTTCCATTGCTCTTTAAAACACAGTATTCCATTTTTCCTACATTTTCTGGTGGATGCGTAATAGTCGTGTTAATCAAATTTTCTTTTGTTTGTGTTTGAAAATCTTTCTCCTGATTGCTTGTAGAACTTGTTTCTGAACTGAATTGTTAAAGTTAACCAGTATTATATGTTTTGGAGTTTGCAGCCTTAGATTTCTTCAGGAGATGATCTATGAATTCTTTCAACTGATAGGTCATTTTCTGTATTCAGAAATTCTGGGCAGTTCCATTTTTTTTTAATTCCCTACATTAAGTGTTAAGGTATTTGTTGTTGTTGTTGTTTTGTCCTATTGTGTTCTTCTGGGAGATCTATGAGCTGCAGGTTGTCTCTATACCTTTTGTCTTCTAGATCAGTATGTTTTGATTGGATAGTGAACATATTTTTTAAAATGTTATTATTTTTGGCTTTTCTCCTTCTGGATTGTCCTTTACTTCTATAAATTTGTATCCATAATTTATTGTTCTCTTATTTTCATTCTTTGTTAACACTTATCATCACCAAGGTCATAAGTTAGGCTCTCCTAATTCTCATTTCTCAGGCATAGATCCATGAATTTGTTTTTTGTTTTTTGTTTTTTTTAATCTTATTTTGGATTCTGAGAATCCAAAGCCATAGAGATCTCTGAAAATGATTTATCTTTAGCACATAATCTCCATCTTGTAGGACAGATCATCTAGAAATCCCCACTCCTGTAATCGTACTGGCTTGAAAATAGAGTTTAGTGAGATTTTTTTTTAAGAAATGTATGTCTTGAAGTTATTAATTCAAAAATGGAGGAATGTTTTACATTTCTTTAGTTAAAAACAAATGACCAAATATTTCTACTTGGTATTTATGGTCTCAGATAAAGTTATTTTTTGGCTTAGAGGCGTTAGCTTTTTCTTTTCTTTCATTTTTACATAATAGTCCACCTTAAATGAAGATTATTTTAATTTTTGTCATTTCCACCAGGTGTCAGTCTTGTGTATGATCATGACATACTAGTTAGTTACAGGCAAATCAGGATAGCTTGAGAGACCTCTCAAACCCAGAAAATTACAATAACAACAACAAAAGAAAGATAAATAAAATTTGGAAGAAAATAAATGCAGTATTTTGTAACTATGTATTACAATTAATCTTAATCATACAGCCTATTGTGAAGGCAGAGGAGAACTGTTATAATTTCCTTAATAATCAGTTTTTTTTCTTGGTCATATGATAAACACTAGGAACTTCTTTGTACTGCATTTATTTATAATCTATGGACTCTTATAGTTAAAGGAAATCTTCACTTAAGTGTACCATTCAATTAAATAGTTACTATATGTTTCTGTGTGTAGAGTAATCATTGTGCCTTTTACTGAGACAGTGTTATGTTAAAGCATTTACCCCCAAATGATGTGCAAACATTGAAATATATGTTCAGGCTTACCAATTAGTATAAAAGGTGGTAACTTTGTAACATGAAATATGACTACACCATTTAGTATGTTTGATCCATACTAATAATTTCATGTTCTCATTTTCTGTATAGATTTTTAGAAATAGGAGAATCAGTATATAGGTTGGTAGTTAATGTTTTTTTTTCAGTCACCTTATTTTGGCATTAATAAGGTGTGGACTTTTTTTTTTACATGCCTTTAGTATCTTCCCCTCTAAAAATCTTTTCTCTCTCTCCATCTCCCTCCCTCCCTCCTTCTCTCTCTGTCTGTCTCTGTCTCTCCCTCTTCTGTCCCTTTCTGTTTCTCTCCCTCTTCTGTCCCTTTCTGTTTCTCTCCCTCTTTTCCTTTCTCTCCCTCCCTCCCTCTCTCTCTCTCTCTCTGTGTGTCTCTCTCTCTTTCTCTCCCTTTTTCCCTCTCTACCTTTTCTTCTCTCCCTCTCCCTTTCTTTCCCTCTTTCTCCTTCTCTCTCTCCCTCTCTTCATGAGGCAATTGGGATGACCTGACCTGCCCACACAGGATCACACAGCTAATGTTAAATGTTTGAGGCTGCATTTCTTTTTTAAAATTTTTAAAATTTTTACATTTTAAAAAATTATTTTGTTTTTTTAATTTTTTTTTGTTAAAGCTTTTTATTTGCAAAACATATGCATAGGTAATTTTTCAGCATTGACTCTTGCAAAGCTTTCTGTTACAAATTTTTCCCTCCTACCCTCCACCCCCTCCCCTAGATGGCAGGAAGTCTAATACATGTTAATTATGTTAAAATATTTGACAGAATATGTGTATATATGTATTTATACAGTTATCTTGCTGTACAGGGAAGAAAAAAAAAAACCTGAGAAGGAAAACATAATGCAAGCAAACATCAATAGAGAGTGTGAAAATGCTATATTGTGGTCCAGACTCAGATCCCACAGGCCTTTCCCTGGATGCACATGGCTTTCTTCATCACTGAAGATGGAACTGGTTTGAAACATCTCATTGATGAAGAGAACCATGTCCATCAGAATTGATCATCATATAGTATTGTTATTGCCGTGTACAATGATCTCCTGGTTCTGCTCACTTCACTCAGCATCAGTTCATGCAAGTCTCTCCCGGCCTCTCTGAAATCGTCCTGCTGGTCGTTTCTTACAGAGCAATAATATTCCATAACATTCATATACCATAATTTATTGAACCATTCTCCAATTAATGGGCATTCATTCAGTTTCCAGTTTCTAGCCACTACAAAAAGGGCTGCCACAAACATTCTTGCACATGTGGGTCCCTTTCCTTCCTTTAAGATCTATCTCTTTGGGATATAGGCCCAGTAGAAATACTGCTGGGTCAAAGGGTATGCACAGTTTGATAACTTTTTGAACCTAGTTCCAAATTGCTCTCCAGAATGGTTGGATCCGTTCACAGTTCCACCAACAATGTATCAGTGTCCCAGTTTTCCCACATCCCCTCCAACATTCGTCATTATCTTTTCCTGTCATTTTAGCCAATCTGACAGGTGTGTAGTGGTACCTTAGAGTTGTCTTAATTTGCATTTCTCTGATCAATAGTGATTTGGAGCACCTTTTCATATGACTAGAAATAGTTTCAATTTCTTCATCTGAAAATTGTTCATATCTTTTGACTATCGATTGGAGAGTGGTTTGAATTCTTATAAATATGAGTCAATTCTCTCTCTATTTTAGAAATGAGGCCTTTATCAGAACCCTTAAATGTAAAGATGATTTCCCAATTTATTGCTTCCCTCCTAATCTTGTCTGTATTAGTTTTGTTTGTACAAAAACTTTTTAACTTAATATAATCAAAATTATCTATCTAGTGTTCAATTAAGAGTTCCAGTTCTTCTTTGGATGCAAATTTCTACCTTTTGAGGCTGCATTTCAACTCAGGTCCTCCTGACTCCAGGATCACTGTTCTATCCATAGCACTATAGCTGCCCCATAATTATATGTCTTGCTAAGAATTCTCTTCCCTTTACCATTCTTTATATGTTGTATGTGAGACAATACTTTTCTTCTTTATTAAGCGTTGGTCTTTGGAGTTTATGATTTAAATTGGTGTTGCCCCTTCCAACCTTTCCAGTCTTTTACTTTTTTCTCCTTATGACACTGTCCTTCCCATTCCTTATGTCAGATATTCCATCTCTTGACTTTGTATGCCCCTTTACTGGCGATTTCTCATACCTAAAATGCTGTCCCTTCACCTCTGACTCCTGCTTCTTTTACAATTCATCTCAAATACCATTTTTTCCAAGTGTCTTGACCTTCCTGAACAACCAACCAACCAATAGTAATTTCATTCTGAGATTATTTTACATTTGCATTGTATCTTGTTCATTTATCCTTGTTTTCATGTTTTCCCCTGCACTAGAATATGAACTCATTGAGGGTAAGGATTGTATTTTTTTTCCTTTCTTTAAATTTCATGTTCCTAAGTGACATATCTGACAATAGTAAATACTCAATAAATGCTTGTGCCTTTATTAACTATGTTAATTATTACTATTAACAATATGGTTTCCTTCTTCTGGAGTAATGGTGGCAAAATAATAGAAAAGTAGTTAGGAGGTAAGACAATCAGAGCAACTTTTTGATTTGGTTTTGTGATAACTTCATCCTTCAAAAAGTAGAAAAATTGAAAAGGGGAAAGTTTAACCTGAATATTATCCTCATTAGGTGGGAAAGGCTGGTTGCTATGGTGTAAATGATGGGTACCATAGTGGCCACCCTCTCCTAGAGTTTGTAATGAATATGCATAGGCTGACATCTGACATCCCTTTGATTTTGGAAAAAGTTGTGCTTCTCTAAAGGACCCCATGTGCTTCAAATTTATATGCTTTTTTTCAGTTTTTAAAAAGAAATGCATTAGTCTTAAGGATGGCATTATGCCAAGTTGGAGCCCAGCTTTCTCACATATATGCTAATGATAATCTAAAAAGGGCTGCAGACCAAATTATCAATTAAATTATGAAATTACGTGAAGTATCATTTGGTTTTATCAGCCTTAGTACTGCTCTTCTCCCCCTGTCCTTCCTCTCCTACTCCCTCACAAAAATTTAAAAAGATCAGTCAAACAAAAACTGGAGATCTCTTGCTAAGAAAGAGTCTAACAAGGGAAGCTGGCAAGGGCTCTAGTGAATATGTGGGAAGTCCACAATGGAGATCACTGAAACTTTCTAGCACTTTGAGCACTGACCCACCAGAGAAAGTGAAAGTCACTGGCAGGAACCTAAGAAATCAAGGTCAGGGCAAAAGAATTCTTGATCATTCCATTCAAGAGTTTGGGGAGAGATGAGGCTTTTCACTGCCATTGCAAATTGGTGCCTGAGGCTAGAAATATAAGCAAATAGAAGAACACAATGTCATAAAGAAATAGGACTTAAAACTTACCCAGAAGGGGAATAGCATTTTCACATCTCAAATTATACTATAAAGCAAAAATCATTGATATTTTTGGTACTTAAAAAAAGTAGATCAGGACCATATAAAAGAAGAATCAGAAATAATTGAATTTAGTGACCTAGTGTCTAATAAATACGATGTTATTTGAAGAGAAAATATTTCTTATTCAATAAGAACTTCTGGGAAAACTGGAAAGCAATTTGGCAGACTATAGGATTAGACCAACATCTTGAACTATTTGCCACAATAATTTCAAAATAGACATATAACTTGAGTATTAAAATTCTTACTATAAAAAGCAAATCAGAAGAAAACTAGGTGATGTACGTTTCATAGTTGTGGCTAGAGGGAAAATGCATATCCAAACAAGGGATAAAAATCATTATAAAATAGATAATTTAGAGCCATGAAATTCAAATAATAAACCCATACAATTATTATAAAAACAAAAGTGGTTATTTGGGAGAAAATGTCTTTATCTAAAATATATTGAGAAGTAACACAAATAGGTAAGAATAAGAACCATTCCCTCAGTGGATATTTAGTCAGAAGATAGGGGAAAAAATTCTTAAAATGGGAATTGCTGCTAATAATAGCCATATGAGAGGTTGTTAATCACCCAGACAATAATAAGAGAGATGTACATCAAAAACAACTCTTAAGTCACCTTACATATATCAATTGTTAAAGATGACAAAGGATGAGCTGATCAATTTTGGAGGGTTAGTTGAAAGATGGGCACACTAATGTATTTTAGTAAAACTGCTTCTGAAAGCAATTTAGAATTATGCAAAGAAAGTTATTAAAATAACTGCCCTTTTTAATGAAAGATTTTACTATTAACCAAGTAAAAAATAGAAAGGTTGCTTATCTATCAAAATATCATCACAGCATATTGTTTACTAGCAAAGAACTAGAAACATAGTATATTATCTATCAATTGGGTAACAAGTAAACAAATTGTGGTTAGTGAATGTGATGGAAAAGAAATTATATAGAAAGCTATTCTTTGTCCTTCATTTTGAAGACCACATATCACTTTAGACTATTGATATTTTGTTTTGCTGACTATTTGTTGTTTGGTCTCTCTTTTCTTTGTTATAGGAAATGGCATTTTGGTTTAGGGAGTAGAAAGGAAGACTGACAAATAAGTGTGATATAAAAACAAAAGGTCAATAAATTTTAAAAGGGTGTTAAAGTTATATTTTGCCCTTGTGTGTTTTGGTTAAGAAAATGGAACAAATCTCTGCTCCTCAAACACACCTTATATTCTCCAGGTTCTACTTTGCTCATGTGCTTTTCTATATCTAGCATATCTCTCTTTTTCCTCCTCTCTAGTTTAATTCCTGTATAGTCTATAAAGCACAAAATGTTATCTCCATGAAATTACCATAATTTGCATCAATTTTCCTTCTAAGATCTCTTACCACATTGGTTTTGCAAATCTCAGACACACATCTCATAATATATATGATAGTTATGTTGTTTTTTTTTTTTTCCTTACCAGTCCCTTTGGACTGTAAGTTCCAGTAGGAATTAGAACTTCCTGTAGTGCCTAACCCAGTGCTTTATACAAATTATATTTTTAAAACTGTATTTGAATGAATGAATCAGCAGTTTCTAGTTTCCATGGGAAAAGGTTGTTGGAGAAAGAATGTGAGAAGGGAGAAGGACTTGAAATGATAAAGCAGAAAGAAATCATATAGCTGACCTACATTTGCAATAGTGAAAGTGGTTAGAAAGTTAAATTTCAGAAGGAGAAATTTGGCAAAATTTGAGTGTAATTGAGAAAAATTTGAGGTAGAAGAATAATCTTCAGCCTCAGATATTTGTCTACTCTTGGATTCAGAATCCAAGAGAATTAAAAAAGTGATAAAGGAGGATCAAGTACAATCAGGGAGTAAGTAGATCCTGAAGAGAAACTCAGAAAGGAAAAAGAGAAGGTAGTTGGCAAGAGAAGGCAGGAAGATTGAAGAAGTAAATGGAGAAATTAAATAAATTAACTTCTGAAGTGGTGATGGCTCTGGGTATAGAACTGTTGATCCAAAGGATAGGAAATTGAGGGAGATTATCAAAGTATTAGGTGAAATGGAGGACCAGGTCCTTTTCCTGATCCCTATAATCTCTCAAATATCTCCAAAACAGAAATTATGCAACAAATATAAAACAACTTTGGCTATTTCTATGGTCTAGGACATCCAAAATCCAAAGGAAGGTTTTTAAAAACCCTATGAACTGGTCTACCCAGAATTTTCTCAGCATCCCTCTTCTACCTCCCACACTACCAGCAGTGAGGTTACACTAGCTGACCCAAAGACTTACAGGCTTTATGCTGAAAGGAAGCAAGGATAAAAAGCTGATGTTAGTAATAAATGTATATGCTCTGGCATTAAAATTCATAAAGGAAACATTATCTGAGCTACAAAAAGGTATAGACTAAATAGTGACCAAAGGGGAAGGATTCTGGGGAAATGGCACAATAGGTTGGTAAACTTCATGCTCTCCAAGATTTCCCCCACAAGCAGAACAAATTTTTAACTCAGAGTAAACATAGATTGGTGAAAAATAAAAAAGACTTGGGGCAAAACAGGGGCCTTCCAGGTACAAATCGAGAAGATCTGAAGAAAGACCCTAAGTGGGGGATTAACCGTGTGAAATATAAATACCTAACTCAGTAGGCACTCTAAGGAGGGAGCCCTGGGACTAGCGGAATGTGGCCAGAGCCTCAGCAGGAACCGCAAAGACTTCCACTTCCTGGCATTCAGGGTCTGAGTTGGGACAGAGAGAGTAAACCTTGACTAATTAGGAATGCTAGACCCAGCTGTGCTTTAGGAATGTGGCCCTGGATGAGAAGGAACCAGCCCCTGGTGAGTGCAGAGGCAATGGGGCAGGGATACTGCTGGTTGTAGGCATTTGCAGGAGGGGGGAGCTCTTAGTTTGGGGTTCCAAATCAGAGTGAAGAGTTGAAGTGAAACTAGAAGCACTCTCCCTTCTCCCCAAAGATTAGAAGTGCTTACACTAAAAAAAAAGAATCCAAACATAGAAAGTTACTGTGAGAATAGGGAATACCGGAGTTCCTCTTCAAAGGAGGACACTGATGTAAAAAAAAAAAATTTCTTCTGCCCCAAAGAATAGTTAAATGGCTCCCTGGGAGAGAATTTTTTGAAGAACTCAAAAACAATTTAAAAATCAAATGAAAGATATTGAAGAAAAACTAAAAAAAAAGCCATCTAAGAAAAACAAGATTATGAAAAAAGGTAGAAAAGGAGACACAGAACCTAAAAGATGAAAATAACTCTTTAAAAATTAGAATTGGGCAAGGGGAAGCCAGTGAAACTATAAGAGACCAGGAAATAACAAAACAATATAAAGAATGACAAAAAAAAGGATAGAATATGAGACCTCACAAGAAAAACAATAGATTTGAAGAACAGATCAAGAAGAGAAAATATAAAAATAATTGGACTACCTGAAAGTTGTGACCAAAAAAAGAACCTTGACACAATAATATGAGAAATAATCCAAGAAAATTGTCCTGGAGTGATAGAACAAGAGGGGAAAGTAGAAATAGAAAAAATGCACCAATCACTACCTCAAAGAGCTCCTTGGTGGGAAACACATAGGAATATTATTGCCAAATTTCAAAACCTCCATATCCAAGAGAAAATTCTGCAAGAAACAAGAAAAAAAAACAATTCAAATATGCTGAAGCTACAACTGGAATTATATGAGACTTATCAGTAGCTACAATAAAAGAATAAAGATTGTGGAATCATATCTACCAACTATCAAACTTCTTTTGGATTTTGGATGTCCTAGACCATAGAAATAGCCAAAGTTGTTTTATATTTGGCCTCTGGCCAAAAATATTATCTCCAGCAAAGTTATCCATAATATTGAATGGAAAAGAAAATGGACATTCAGTGAACTTGCAGATTTTCAGGATGTTCTTTCAACCAATTCTGAACTCGATAGGAAATTTAATATCAAAGATCAGTTTCAAGGAACTTAACATGGTCAAATTTTTTGTTTTTTACATAAATAATTTCAAAGATCAATTTCAAGGAACTTTACATGGAAATATATAACATATGTTTAAAATTGATATCAGCAATTGGGTGGCTCAAAAGAAAGATTGGAGCAGAGTTGAGTAGACTAAAATTAAGCAAAATCGCCTAGTAAAAGCTAAGAATAGTAATTATATTATACAAAAATGGTACAAAAGAAGAATAGATAGAGACAGAGGGGAGATGCTTTGTAGTTCTGAAAACTTACTGACATTAGGAATGGTTTAAATAGGCAACACTACATATATGCCATCAAGGTCATAGCACCATCCAAAATTTATAAAGAAATAACATAGACAGAAGGGGAAAGGAAAGGTGGGGGAAGACAAGGGAAGCATCCATGGGGAGGAGGAAGTTAAGTAATAGCAAGGCAGGTTAAAGCAAAAGAGATAGCTGGGATAGGAAAGAAGAAATGTCAAACTTATTTCAAATAAAAGTTTCAATTAAGAAAGAAATCTACATTACATGTCAGCCATACTGATGTTTTATTTTTGTTATATTTAATATGCATATACATGTTGCTCCATGTATGTGTGTATATAGATTTGTATATGTGTAAGAGGGTCTCTGGGTAAGTGTGAATGTATATATGTATACATGAATATAACATATATCTGTGCTTTACTATATAGCCCACTTGGGAGATGTGGTGGGGGGGGATGAAAGGGGAAAAAAGAATAAAGGAAAAAAGTACACAGCAGAAGACAAAAAATAGAATCTAGAAGGAAACAAACAAAAAGATGGACACTCATGAATACAGTTTCTTCTACTATTATATATACTTTCTTGAATTTAATTTTATGTATTTTGAATCCTCTCTAACATTCTGCTGGGCACTTGACAATGTTCTGGGTTTTTTTGGTCTTATTTTGTTTTCCTTTCCTGTTTTTCTTTTTTTCTATTCTGTTTTTAAAAATGAAATAAAATTTTAAAAATAGTGACTAGAGACTTCAATTGCTTTTTTCAGTTTTGGATAAAAGGGAAAACTTGGAGTTAATAAATTGCTGAAGAAACTAGAATTTTAAAACTAATAGTTTCTTTTAAATGTTAATAAAAATATATACCTATTTCTCAGTAGCATATAGAACCTTTTATAAAAATTGACCAGGTTCTAGAGCAAAGAGATCTTACAAACAAATGTAAAAAGGCAAAAAATCATTTATATTTCTTTTTTCTATCAAAGCAATTGGGTTTAAATGATTTGCTTAGGGTAGGAATTGTTAAGTGTCTGAAAGTGGATTTGAACTCAGGTTCTGATTCCAAGACTTGTGCTCTATACACTGTGTCATCTAGTTACCCCAGTTAATTCATTTTTAATAGATCATAATGCAATAAAATAATAATTGGTTTAGGGACCACAAACAAAAGATAAAGACTCAAATGGATATTCAATAAAATGCCAATTAGTGAGTGGGCTAAAGAACAAATCATGGAAGTACTAACTTTGTAAAAGAAGGTAATGATGAAACAACATACCTATATTCTGGGATGCAGCTAAAGCAATCTTAAGGGGGAAAGTAATATTTGTATAAACATAAATTAACAAAATAGAAAAAGGTGGGATTAATGAACTGAACATGGATTTAATAAATTAGAAAGCCAACAAATAAAGAGTTGATATTTGGATGCAAATGTTTTAACTAGGTACTTAAGCTTGAGAGATAAACATCCATAAATAGTTCAAAGAAATAAAACTGAAAATAAAGATAATAAATCCAAAGATGAGGAAACTAAGGCTAAGAGGTTAGGGTTGTGGACTTTGCCACTAAGTGTCTGAGGCCATATTTGAACTCAGATCTTCCCGATTCTTGGACTAGCACTCTAATCACCATGATGTCTACCTGCCTCATTTTCTAACAATTTTTGAGAATAGAGAAATTTGTGTGGTAGCTTTTCTTCAAGTTTTTGATGTTTGTAGTTCTGCCACAGTCAAGTAAATACTCTTTCTTTTACAAGTATAAGAACACAGAAGAGGAAATTATGAAGGTTTTTTTTTTTTTTTTTTTTTTTTTTTTTTAACAGCCCTAGGGTTGTAGAGAGAACAAAGTGTTCCTAAAGGAAGCAGAACTGGGATTTCATTTTGAATCTAAGGTGGAGAGAATGATGGAGAAGAGAGAAGAAGAGAGAGGAGCAAAGAGAGGAATAGGGAGAGAGGGAAAAAGAGAAAGAAAGAGGGAGAAAAGGAGGGAAGAAAAAAGGAAGAAAAAGGAAGAGACAAAAAAAGATATTTTACACATAATCTCCCAGAGAATAATCACATGCATATAATATATGCATATAATGACATAATAATGGCTAATTTCAAGAAACATCCTCAATTTGAAAGTGGTTATTTAAAGTCAGTGGAGCAAATGAGGTAACAATTGGTTAATTGGTTATTTTATTGTTTCTACTAATTTTATCCTGTTTTTTTTTAAAGAATAAGTTTACTATTATCTGAGTGAATAATTCGTGCTTTGTTAATGATTTTGAATAAATGACATAAACCATAAATCATTGTTTGCAAGGAAAACATACCATTTTAGATATTTAATTTAGATATAAAAAGCATACTTTTAAAAATGTCAGCATTTTCTATTTACCAATGATTAAATAACTCTTTAGCGTAAACATTAAAAGCTATTTACAAAATGATGCTTTCCTGGAAAGTAGAAAGCAATTCATACTGCATAAGTATAGGAGAGAGTAGTTATATACATAGATACTACATATATTTACTCATGTATATAAACACAACATAAATATACAATATGTAACAAAATGGACAAAATAGCACATCTTTGGTGTATTTACGTCTATCTCTTCCTTAAAACTTAATACTTTAGGTTTTTTCCCTCTTTGGAAAGTAAAGTCTTTTCTTCTTTTTCTTTCTTTTTTTAAAATACTCTTTACCTTTACCCTTTCTTCCCTGGTTGAACTTTGACTAGCCAGGTTTATTTATAAACCATACCAAGCTAATTGCACCACCAAGCATTTCAGTAAGCAAGATTTTTTTTCACCTTTGTTTACTCCAAGAAAACTCACTGAAAGGAAAAGCAGCAGAAAATGGCCAAAGAAGAAAGTGAGAAAGACTCTCTGAGAATGAGTAGGAAGGGTTACACTAACAATGGATTTGTACAAAATGAGCCAGTCACAGAAAGAGAAATTGACAGCAACCAGGCAGATCCACTGAAGACCATTAATGTTGACATCCCTTTCCAAGAGCTGGACCCTACAGTTATCAAGCCCTATGCAGGGATGCCCAAAGAAGTCCTGCTTCTGTACTCAAGCCAAGCGAGGTACAGGGTCACCAGAGAGATCCTCTTCTGGCTCATCATTGCATCTGTTCTTGTGCTCATAAGTGTAACCATTGCAATTATTATCCTGTCTCCAAAGTGTCTTGATTGGTGGCAAATCAGTCCTATCTACCAGATTTATCCTCGTTCTTTTAAGGACAGCAATCAGGATGGCAATGGTGATCTGAAAGGTTAGTGCCCATAAATGTTTGTTAGAGTTAATGAAGAAAGGAAAGATGTGATTTTGATTATTGTTCTCTCTAATTCCCTGAAAATTCATTATGTCTATGCTTTCTAGGATGGCCAAGATTCTTCTTCCTTATGATGAAAAAATATTATTAAGCAAATTTGTCTATTTAAAAATATAGTATTTCATTTGATTAATGAAAAAAATACTTGATGGAGACCCTTTGAAAATTTTTGAGTCAAAGACAGGTATGCTTAGAAGTATGCCATGATGTTTAACATATATTGGATTACTTGCTATCCAAGGTGAGGGTGGGGGAAGAGAAGGAGAAAAATTTGGAATACAAGATTCTGCAAAGGTGAATGTTGAAAACTATCTTTGCATATACTTTTAAAATAAAATGCTATTTTTTTAAAAAAGTATGTCATGAGAATTGACAGATGTTACTATTCCTTGTCACTGATTTTGTTTGGCATCCCATAATTTCTTATATCTTATATGTAAGATATATATGCAATATCTTTTTTACAATAATCTTCTACTAGGTTATTTGAATATATGATATTCTTGCCTCATGCATACTAATTCTGTCTATCCACCCCCTCCCGAAAATAGACTTCCTTCAATAGAACACTAATCAATACAAGTAAGCTGAACCTTCCTGAATTTTTATTTATGATCTGAAAAGGGTTGATATGATCAGAAAGTTATTTAACTGTTAATGTTTAGTTTGTAACCTTAGTATCACTGATATTGTGTGAAGTAGACAGTTGGGAAAAATAAAAGGCATAAAGGCAGGCTGGTCTAGCAGAGTCCTGGATGTGGACACAGGAGACCTCCTCCCCTTACAATCTGTGACCTTGTCAAGTTGTCTTTTACCTTTATGCCTCAAACTCCTCTTCTGTACAATAAGGAAAGGGTTAAATTAGATGGTTTCTAAGGTCCTTTTGAATGTTGGATGTTTAATATCCTAATTCCTCAGGGTACCTCACCTTCCTTGAAGTCCACTAGGCCAAAGGCTACTGGAACTATTGCTGACAAGGTTTGTGGGAAGAACCACATAAACCACACCTTTAGAAATTCATTCCCAATGATTAACAATGACTTATCTTACATCTAAGAAATATGAAAGAAATAGGGAGGGGGAAATTGTTCTTGTCAGGCTGAAAAAAAAAAAGCACTAGTTTTATTTAGAAAAACTATGATTTTAAAATAGTAAAACCAAAACTGTTTTATGTTATTCTTACATTATTATATGTGTTGAAGTTGAAGAACATCAGGTCTTTTATTGATTTGTCCAAAGGCCATAACAAAGTAGAACTCCAAAACAAGAACTAACAGGGACAAAGACATCTTAAGAAAAGTCAAGGGGCTGCTAGGTGGTGCAGTGGGTAGAGCACCAGCCCTGAAGTCAGGAGGACCTGAGTTCAAATCTGGCCTCAGACACTTAACACTGCCTAGCTATGTGACCCTGGGCAAGTCACTTAACCCCAATTGCCTAAGCAAAAAATAAATTAAAAAAATTATTAAAAAAAAAAAAGTCTTTGGAGGGGCAGTTAATTAGTGCAATGGGTAGAGGAAGACCTGAGTTCTAATCTATCCTCATACACTTCCTAGCTATGTGACCCTAGGCAAGTCACTTAACCCCAATTACCTCTGGAAAAAACAAATAAATAAATAAATATAAGTCTCTGGATGGAATAGATTAAGAAGGGATTTCTGAACATCAGCACATCAGGCATGTCAGTTCATTTCATGAATGGAATGATTCAGTGAAAAACTCTAAAAAACCATTTTGGGCTGCTTTTTTGGCAGCCATGGCACAGAAACTCTGTATTCTGTTTGCTATAATATGTATTCTGTAACATGTATTATTGGACACCCTATGTAGTATATTTTGGAATTAGGTTCCTGGAGAAGCGAAAGAAGCTTCTCCTCCCAAGGAATTTATCGAATGACTTCAGATACAGCGAGCAGAATAAACGCTAATCTGAGTTTTTTGTTTTATTTTTTTGGTTTAGTATAGAGTAAATGAACCAGTGATTTCTTTTAAAAATAGATGCATGATTGGATAGGAGGGAGGGGGCAGTAAGAGTTGGGGCAGAAAGGGGAAAAAGTATGGAGTATCGTTTTGTTCCAGAAATATGATTTCATTATTGTACAGAACTCCAGGTATGAAAACTCTTTCTATGGACTTGAGTTCAATTCAATCTCAGATACTAGCTCGGTTACCTCCTCAAGTCTTGGTTTGCCTTTATCTTGATTTGCTTCAGTTTTCTCAGTTGTAAAATAGGTTAATAATAGCTTCAGGGTTGCTGTGAAAATTAAATCTGGTACACAGAAGGCACCTAAGAAATGCTTATATCCTCTTCTTCCCTTTGAGCAGTTGCCTGGGGCACTGAGAAGTTAAAGTCTCTTGGGTAGGGTCACACATCCTGAGACAAAAGACATCAGATCTTTCTTTTTTGGTCTGCTTAATATCCACGGAATAATGGCTACAGCACATCAAATATATTAACAGCTTTTTAATTACATTTTAATTTTTTAATTACAATTTTAAGTGTGACCATAATAGGTTTCTCATTCATTTGCCCCTTAATTCTGACATTTCTGTGAAATATGGAAGATTCAAAGATTATTATCCCTTTTTATATTAGAGAATTAAAGAGTCCAATTCATTCTAATAAACATTTTATTTTATTTTATTTATTTTTTGCTGAGGCAACTGGGGTTAAGTGACTTGCCCAGGGTCACACAGCCAGAAGTGTTAAGTGTCTGAGGTCAGATTTGAACTCAAGTCCTCCTGTTTTCAGGGCTGGTGTTCCATCCCCTCCCCATCACCCAATAAACATTTTAAAAGCTCCTCCAGTAAAAAAGACCTTGTATTATATGTAGTAGTGGTTCACATAGGAGAGAAGGCATCTGTCTTTTAAAATCTGTCAATTAAAAAATAAAAATAATCTGTCAATTAAAAGCCTTCAAGATTAAGAGCTATAACTAATAGTGAGCATTTATATAGCATTTCACAAATATTATCTCATTTTATCCTCACAACAACCTAGGGAGAGAGGTGCTATTATTGCCCGATTTTACCAATGAGGAAACTGAGGCAGACAGAAGTTTAAGTCCAAGGTCACACATTTAGTCTGTGCCTGAGGCTGGTCTTGAAGTCAGGTTTTCCTGACTTGGCCCAAATCTCTCTCTACATTTCCCCTAGCACTAGAGAGATCAAGGAAGACTTCTGGCAGAAAGGGGCCTCTGAACAGAGGCTTGGAGGAAGCTAAACATTCAGAGGGACAGAGGACATTCCAAGTATGTAGGAGGGTCCATGCAAAGGGAGAGATGGTACTTACAGGATGGAAGGCCGAGGTCAGGGACTTCCACTCCAGAAACATTTACTCAAGTGCTTACTTTGGGCTGAGCCCTGGGGAAACAGCGGCAAAAATGAACCTTATGTAGTTTACTTGTTCCAACACCATTGATAACATCAGGGAACAATTTGCTCAAAATATGAATTAGGCTCCATTCTATCGACAAGAAGTGAAATAGGCCATCACACAAGCAAACTTCAAGCTTTGTCAAGTTCAAGCCCCATATTTATTTCTCATATATTTTCTGGTACAGTAGGAGCTGCAATCCCAGGAAGGCCAGCCCTTGGCGGTGTACAGGCTGAGCAGCAGCCTCAGGCAGGATGCTAGCCACTATTTATTGTGGTATTTATATATTTCTTAACCATTTAATATGTATAAAACTATGCTATTATTATGATTAGTTTATCTTTTTTATGCATGTATCATTGACAATATTTTAAAGTGTTCTGCTCCTAACCTCGTCTTTTTCTATAAGTGCTGTTATTTTATTACAGTTTTTATTTTTAAAAACATATATGCGTGGTTAGAGCAGAACTGATTATATTTGTTGTGTGTGTGTGTTGTGCGTAGCATTCTGCAAATTTTAAATAGAATCAAGTGCCAAAGTTTCCCCCAAACAAAAAGTTTCCATTTATACCGGATTCCCCTCACCTCACTGTATTTCTTCATGCTCCAAATCTCCCTTAGAGATGACCATTCTTCAAGGTCAAACTCATGTACTGACTTCCTGCACTCAATTCCTCCCTCAGGATTTTGTATCTCAAGATCCCAGATCTGGGCTGAAGGAGACCTCAGAGGTCATGTGGCTCAACTCTTTATTTTGCCAGAGACAAAACTGAATTTCCAAGAGCTTAAGTGACTTACCCAACAACTTAGAAGTATGAATTAACTAATGAATGAAGCACCAATTAAGTAATTATTAAGTGTTACAGATACAAAAAAGGAAAACAGCCCTTGCCATCACAGAGCTGTCATTTTAATGGGGGAGGTGATGGGTAAATGCTAGAGGAAGGCTTTGAATCCAGATCTTCAAATAGAGTCCTTTTTTCATTGTATCCTCTACTTCTTCTTGTGTTGTTGTTATTTGAATATGACTTATATTCCTCACTAAAGAAGTGTTTAGAAGATTGGGACTGTATTTTATGTGACATTGTATTTTCCATAGCATCTAGCCTAGTGCATAAAGAAAAGGCACCCAATAGACAATTTTGTTGAATTATTAAGTAGTCAAACAAAAGTGAAAAGCGCAGAATCCAAACGAATAAAAAGTCCCCTTAAAACCAAACAAGCTACATTCTTTACAATCTATCTTATATTCAGTCCTGGAAAAAAAAGTGACAAGGTCATTTGTGCTATTTCTAACAGCATATTATTGTAAGAAAGAACAGTGAATGAGTCAGAACATCTTTGTTCTAGACTTGGTTTTGTCATTAACCAGGTGTGTGACCCTGGGCAAGCTTTGTTTCATCTTAGGCACTTTCCGGATGCTCCCTCCTTTATTAGCTGATTGAGCTTTTCACTGATTGCTTTCTAGTTATTAGGGCATCAGTTTAGTAGCATCTGCTTATTCCTTGGCTTTCAAACATATTGATTTTCATCCTTAGAATATCATGTCAATATTCTTAAAGTATATTCTGTGGTTATGATCATCAATTAAATCTTTTCTTTTCTTTTCTTTCCTTTTTAAAAAAAATTCTTATGTTGTAAGGTTATACTGTTTCTCCTTTCATTCATTCAATAATCATACGTAGTTCCATAATCCTCAGAATGGGAAATTGGGACATAGGGTGACCTATGGGCTTGGAGAAGGTAACAGAGAAAGACCTTAGAGATTTAGATAAAGAGATCAAGTGTCTGAGTTTAGATTTAGACTACAGACCAAAGGTGAAATACAATGTCTAAGCTTTGTGTTTCCTCATCTCACTAGGTAGCCTTCTAGCTCTGTATCTATAGTCCTGTTATCTTACCAATAATCCTATAATTCTCTGAGTACCACATTCACTTCATTTCAACTTTTTTTTTCTTTTTGTTTTGCCTAGTCTAGTTCTCTCTTTGTTAGTCTATATTGTACTTTATGCTGATTAGTATAAAAGGGACATGTGACAGACTAGCTTATAATACAGTCTTGCAGATAGATATATAAATTGTTTAATCCACATATGATTGTTGTTCTGATGGCTGATAACATAATCACTAAAAGGAATAAAAAGAGTAATCCTTTATTCTTTTTTTGAAATACATTATAATTTAACTGAACAAGTGAGAGTGGCCGTTCCAAGAAATGTGATGAAAATTCTATCGGCTCAACCACCAAATCATTCCTTGAGCATTAACAAGTCACTTGACTTTCTTAACCTCAATTTTCCCATTGAAGAGTGATTGAATATTTGGAAATGTAAATTTCTGTTTTAAGGGTCAACTTATTATTAGAATAGAACAAATAAAGCTTGATATTTAAAATGCTATGAAGTGAGTGAAACTTCAAATGTTTCTGTCAACAACAAAATATATTATTTCTAATGAGTAATTTAAACTTTTTTAAATCCCCTTTTTAAAGATGTTAAAAGCCATGTTGTTGTTTAAAAACAACCAACCTAATGTTTCTTGTACTTCCATTTTTCCCCATTTTCTTCCATTTAGGTATACAAGAGAAACTTGACCATATCATAAATTTAAACATAAAGAATGTGTGGATTACTTCTTTTTATAAATCATCCATTAAAGATTTCAGACATGGTGTTGAAGATTTCCGAGAAATTGATCCTATTTTTGGAACAATGAGAGAATTTGAGAATCTTGTTGCAGCCATACATGACAAAGGTAACCAAGAAGATAGGAAAAGAGTAGTTTTAAGTGTTTTAAATCTTTTGATTCTATACTTTTCTTGAATTGTATATATTAATTTTTCATAATATACATCTTCCAACACATATTTTCACTTATTATTTATAAGGTTTAAAGCTAATATTGGATTTTATACCAAATCATACAAGTGATAATCATATTTGGTTTCAATTGAGTCGGAATCGGACAGGAAAATATACAGATTATTACATCTGGCATAATTGTACACGAGAAGGTGACAGCACCAAACCACCCAATAACTGGGTAAGTGTTTTACTCTCCTCCCTTTTTGTGAATAAAGTAAATAGGCTTTTCTTTTTAAGTCACTGAGCTATTGTGAACCTGATATCTTATAGCTTTTTGGGGAGCAAATATACAAAATTTAATGCAATTAGATTTTTCAGATATATCATAAGATATCATAAGATAACAGGACTAAAAGACGTCCTTTTTGGTTTTTGTTGTTCTTGTTCTGATGTGTGCTATTTAGACTTAAGCAAAATTGGAGGTCATAAGGGGCAATGACAGAGACAATAAAATGTAAGGGTGAGGAATGTCAAGGTAAATGAAGCATTCTATACCTTGAAATATATTCCACTTGCAATTTCATATGAAGGAATCAGCAGAAATAGTAAGCTTTCCTGGCACACAGACTGCCTTACTACCTTTGTATCTGGTTACTCATTTAGTATATGAGGAATTTGGGATGTGGGATTGAATGTCACCATAATTTTGGGTAGAGTCCCTCACAGAGAGAACTGACATCTCAACAGAGGAAAGAATTGTCAGATAGGAGTGTCTAGATCTCTCCCACCCCCTGCTTGTGGGGTTAACAGCCTCAGAGCTGATGCCTTGAGGGAGTCAAAGGGGAGAGAGTGCTATTCACAAAATATCCATTTCTTAAATATGTATTGAATTTAATTGCCATTATTCTTTTTTTTTTTTTTTTTTTTGGCTGAGGCAATTGAGGTTAAGTGACTTGCCCAGGGTCACACAGCTAGGGAATGTTAAGTGTCTGAGACCAAATTTGAACTCAGGTCCTCCTGACTTCAGGGCTGGTGCTCTCTGCACTACGCCACCTAGCTGCCCCTAATTGCCATTATTCTTGAAGGCAATATCTTCCTACATGTCTTTGTCTTGTTCAGTTTTTAATCCATATCTTGGATATTGATACAAAATAAGTTTCAGGAAAATATTTGTCAGCTATGCTGCTTGTGTTGGAATTACTCCCTTTCACCTTCCCCTCCACCCCAACATCATACTGTTTTAGTGTGACTATTATAAACAGTAAATACTATGAAACATATTCTTTTCACTGGCCTTCAAACACATGGGCCCAAAGTCTATTTGATGCAATATCAAGGTAACTGGGGACATTTTTGGGAAGTTAATTTACCAAAGTATTCTCCATAAAGAAAATGCTTAGACACCTGTTAAGGTTGGAGGACAGTTTTCTTTTCTTTACTGACTCTAATGTCATCTGAATTACATTAAGCAGTCAATGACTTCTTCTTTATTTGATAGTTGAGTGTCTATGGAAACTCTAGTTGGCAGTATGATGATGTGCGAAATCAGTGTTATTTTCACCAATTTTTGAAAGAGCAACCTGATTTAAATTTCCGGAATCCTGATGTCCAGGAGGAAATAAAGGTGAGTAACTGCACCCATTTAAACTTCTTTTCCCCAAACCCATTTAAACACTTCTTTTGTTGAACCAGTTGTACAAAGGCAAATCACTAGAAGAATATTTAGGACAAATACCTGTGACTTCTTCCTACCTCCCTGACACAATGGGAAGCTGAAATGTGAAGATAGTGACTCACCAAATTGATTCACCGGTCCCAGAGCTGCTAGCAAGATTTTGTGAGAAACAAGTTAAGGAATTTAAAAGTGTTGTTCTGGCATTGAATTTCTAAAGGTTCCAATCATCATCTACCTTGCTGACATTTTACTTCTGAATATCCACCTCTATAGGCAGAGAGGTATAGCCCTCAGTAAATCATTTCACCTTACCCTAGTTATGTCATCCATCTCAAAGAATAACAACAGCATCTACCTCACATTGTTATTGTGAAGATGAAATGAGATGCAAATCTTAAAATGCTGTATAAATGCTAGCCTTTCCTAACATTATTATTAATTTCTTTCCTGAGGCTGGTTCTGATTGGATATGTGGATAGTAAAGAGCCACAGATGACTCTGAGATTACAAATCTCCTCAAATGGAGGTTGTCTTCCAACAGAAATGGGAGTTTGGAAGAAGGATGAGTTTAAGAGAGAAGGTTATAAACTCAGTTGGTGAACTCCCCTCCAGCCATCTACCTGGAGAATAGGATGATTCCACAATAGCATCATAGACTTATGAAAAGGATCTTAGAGGTCCTCTAAGCTAGGGATCTAGAAGTAAAAAATATATCCTGCAGGGGCCACCATTACCTTCCAATCAGATGAAAATACACTAGAACATAGATGATGATTAACTAGTCAGTCAGTCAGTAAGCACTTGTTAGGCACCTGTAATATGGTAGGTGCTGTGTTAAGTATGGGGATACAAAGAGAAGTCAAAAAAATTTAACAGGGAAGACAACAAACAGTAAATATGTACAAAAGATAGATATGTACATATCTGTCTTTTGTAAAAATATATATTTTGTAAAAGATATATATATATATATATATATATATATATATATATGCACTAAGTGGGAACTAATTAGCAGAGAAAAGGCTTTCGAATTAAAAGGGAGGGACAGAAAAGCCTTCTTGCAGAAGGTGGTGTTCTAGCTGAGTCTTGAAGAGAGCCAGAGCAGCCAGGAGGCAGATGAGCAATGCCAGTATTCCAGACACCGGGGCAGCCAGAGGTAGAGCCTAAGCTAAGAGACATGGAGTCTTTTGTGGAAAGTGCAAGGAGATCATTGTCACTGGATTGAAGAGAATTTGTTTTTGGTGGGGAGAGGAGATATAAGATGTAATAAAAATAATCATTGCAGCTAACATTTATATAATACTTATTTTTTTATAATTATTATCTCATTTGATCCTCACATCAGTCCTGGGACTTGATGCTATTTCTATCTTGGTTTTATGGGTAAGGAAATGGAGGCAAATGGAGGTTATGACTTGCCTAGAGTCACAACTGCTAAGTGTTAAAGGCTAGGTTTGAACTTGTCAGGAAGATTGGTGCTGTACCCACTGTACCTGGCAGCCCTTAAAACCTAGTTGGTGTGAGAAGCCTAGAAGGGTAGTGTTGGGTATGAGGAGAAGGTATGAAGGGCTTTGAATGCCAAAATACTGTTTTAAACACCTAGGGACACCTTGCAAAAGACTGGGAATTTATATTTGGATAGAAGAGTTGCTCTTATCACATTTTAGCATACCATCTGTGGTTTTTCTTGTGCGTGGTCCTTCTTTTTTTTCTTTAAAACAAATTGTTTATATTGCGAAATTGACAGTTTCCAACATGGTGAGAACTAGAGAAGTTTAAATGAACCGATCAATAATTGCTATGATGTATCACAGTTTTTTGTTTGGTTTTGGGTTTATTTGTTTTATTTTATTTTATTTTATTTTGGTTAACAAGTCCAGATTCTTCCCAGGATTCCTGAGAATAGTAAATTAATAAATATGAATCATCTTTATTATTCGCTTGGGATAATCATTAGTTGTTTCCAGGATGATCTTAGGCAGATCAAATAGTGAGAACAAATAAAGACCTGCCTCAGAAAGTGACCTTGCTCATAAAAAGGTTGAGTGATCAGGTCAACCCCTCCCCATCCTGCGATGCTCTTATCTTTGAAATAGAAATAGGCAGATTAATAATTTGCCAACTAGAATTCCTGTGGGTCATTCTAAATTGTTTCCTTTCCAGAAGTGACTTGCCTGTTGATACACAGGTATTTCAACCTTTCTTCTTCCTTTTGCATTCTCCCCTCAAAACTCAGTTCCATGTTTAGTGCCCAGAGATGCTGTGACACTTAATGATTATTCAGTGACTAAGCAATGCTACAGAAAGGAGCTATTTATTCCCTTCTGTATCATTGCATTTACCCTCTGCTCATCTTTCACCTGCCATTTTTGTTAGGACATGATTTTGTCCAACAGGGTTTGAGGGTAATGTTTTACGAGGGTGATGTGGAAAGCCCAGAGAGTTAGATCAGCATTGTACATTGAACACTTCCCTTGCAGCTGGCCTCTGAGGAGTCCCAGCCATTAAGCATCCTAAGTAAATCATTTCAACACCTGTGCTCCAGGCTGGAAGACTAAAGTTCAGAGAAGGTGCTGATCTACACTGGCAGGAGGATTTCCTCACTTAAAAAGTTCCATATATAAAATCATTGATTTAGTTCCTCTCCCTATCCTCTGTTAAAGTTAGAGGCAGTCTAGGGAATGGATAGATAATAGGATCATAGATAGGGGCTTAGATATAAATCTATAGATAATAGATTTAGGATAGATTGTAGATAATATCCGATCCAAGTTCTCTTGTCTTAAAGATGAGGAAACTGAGGCACAGGGAGATGAAGTCACTTGAGGAGGTCAGAGCTCCTAAATGTCTGAGGCAGGATTCAAATCCAGATCTTGAGTCCAAGATTGGATCTTGACCACATTCCCTGCTCTCGCTCACAGGGCAAAGGTCTCCAAGTAAGTGGATGCAGGTGTTGCTCTTTAGTTACTAGCTGTGTGACTATGTGAAAATTAAGGACAAGAAAAATCAGATCAAGAAGGAAAAAAATGAGAAAAAAAATGCAAGCAAACAACAAAAAAAAGTGAAAATACTATTCAACACAACTCTTTTTTAATCTTTATTTTTTTCTTATTAAAGCTTTTTATTTTCAAAACACATGCATGAATAATTTTTCAACATTGACTCTTGTAAAATTCCAAATTTTCCCTGCCTTCCCCCTACCTCTTCCCCTAGATGGCAAGCAACCCAATATGTATTAAACCTTCAATATAACTCTTAATCCTGGGCAGGTTTTTTTTTTTTTTTAACATGTTTGGGCTAAAGTTTTCTGAAGTATAAAATCAGGATTGAAAAAGTTGGGAAAGTTTTAGGAGGAGAGGTAAACCTTGAACAAAACTTGCATTTGTAGAAACTCCTTAACTTTGCAAAGACAGATTGTATATCTTGTCATTTATTCTTCAGAACAACTTCATGAAGTAGAACGGGTTATCCCTAATTCACATATGAGGAAACTAAGACTGAGAGTGACTTCCCAAAGTTCACACAGTTTGAGCTTGTATGTAAATCTTCTGACTCTTGGGCCAGTTTTTACTTCATTATTTCAAAGCTTGTTCTAACCACGGACCTTCTGCTTTCTTATTTCTGACACACTCCTGAGAAGAAGTAAGGCAGAGGAGAAAGAAACCTGATGCCTTAGAATCAGAAATACCCAAGTCCTAGTTGTACCACTGACTAGTGTAGCTGTGTGACTATGAATAAGTGACTTGACCTCTAAGTGCTCTAGGAAATTTTCTAAGATTAAAAATTACAAAAAAAAAAATTCATTTGGCGAAGGGAGTTTTCCTATCAGGAATTAGCCAGTCCAATGACATCACTGTCGGGATAAAAATATCAGTAATAATAACCAAAATCCATTTTTTCTAGTCACAGAAGAGCGTTGCCATATTTTTGACAAACTGAACAACAGGTTTATGTGAGAAAAGCCACAAGACCCCCTAGCTCAGAATGACCCTGACTCTACCAATGGGATGGTAGAACAAGTCTAACATTCCTATTCAGCACTCAGTAGAAGGAAAATCCTTCCAGCTGATCTTTGTTTTTTCCTTATATGTTTCAGTCTAATCCCTTCTAACCCATTGCTGGGAAAGCTATAATATTTATTGGAGAATGATGAAAGGAATCAGGGTAAAGGGCAGAGATGTTCTGGTAAATGTTTAACAATAGGATCTCCAAAATATGTGTGCTTAACCCACTTTTAAGGTTAATCTGTGTTATTACATTTTCTTGATCACTTTCTTAAGTTTTGACAATTAATGGAATAATAACTCAAGCCCTGATTTGTAACACTTGCTGATTTCCAAGGTGGAAATGCTCATCCTAAAAATTTAACAATCAGCTCTTCTCTAGTCCTGTAGTGGGAGCAGCCTCCAGCATAACTCTGGAAAGAACTCCCTTCTCTTAGTCTGGACTTTTGATTTTCCTAGTAATTCATGTCTTGGGTCCCTTGTTGTCATCACCCAATGTATCCACCAGGGGGAGGTCATTTCTCAATCTTTAGTATTCCTCTGAAGTCCATCGGAACATCTTTGCTGTTTTTCCATCCTCGCGCATTTATTGTAGATAGCCATCTGCGTCAGTGTCTGTAATCACAGTTGTTTTACCAAAGAGTGAAACTGCTGGGAAGAGCCTTTACAAGTTGTAATATTCATCTCCTCCCTTAATTCTAATCTAAGTTACTAACTATGGAGTTTTCTGATCAAATCATTTTAAGAATTAGCCCATCTCACAAACTTTCCTCCCTGTAATTTGCATCCTTCTACCTAGAATCTATAGTTTAGCCTTCCCTTTAAAAGCCCTTACTTAATCCTTAGTATCATGCATGGAACTCTCTGCTGTTTCATAGAACCACAGATTTAGAATCAGACAGATCTTTGAGTTCGTAGAATCCAAACCCCTCACTGTGCATATGTGGAAATTGAGGCTCAGAGAAGTTAATGTATTTGCCTAGGGTCCCACAGATACTAAATGTCTGAGGCAGATTTGAACTCAGAACTTGCTGACTATCCAATACTATGTAGATCAGCCTATGCACAAAGGTTCTGCTCTAGCATTCCTTATAGATGAACTTCTGCATCTCTCACTTTCACTATAATGATATACCTCTCCCCCTTTTTTTTTGGCTTTTTAAAACTTTTCAGACTTGGCTGGACCCACTTTTATGTTTCCTTAAAATCTCATTCCCATTTTTTTTGCTCATTTTTTATGGAGATCTATCTCCTCTTAAGGAGACCATTGATCTTTCCCTCTCTGGCATTCTGCTCATGCTTCTTACCTCTTTATCAGCTGTCCATCATGACTTCAGCTCTCCTAAAAATGTGGCTTTGTGTATAATATAAAATAGACATTTCTTTTTTTTTATTAAAGCTTTTTATACGCAAAACATATGCATGGGTACTTTTTCAACACTGACCCTTGCAGAACCTTCTGTTCCAATTTTTTTCTCTCCTTCCCCCCACCCCTTCCCCTAGATGGCAAATATATGACAAATTGAATATATGCATACATATTTATAGAGTTATCTTGCTGTACAAGAAAAATCAGATCTACAAGAAAAAAAAACAAAATGCAAGCAACAGAAAGTGTGAAAATGCTATGTTGGGGTCCACACTCAGTTCCCACAGGCCTCTCCCTGGGTGTATATGGCTTTCTTCATCACTGAACAATTGGAACTGGTGTGAAAGATCTCATTATTGAGGAGAGCCATGTCCTTCAGAATTGATTATCATATAGTCTTCTTGTTGCCGTGTACATTGATCTCCTGGTTCTGCTCATTTCCCTAAGCATCAGTTCATGCAAGTCTCTCCAGGCCTCTCTGAAATCATCCTGTTGGTTGTTTCTTACAGAACAATAATATTCCATAACATTCATATACCATAATTTTTTCAGCCATTCTCCAATTGATAGGCATCCTTTCAATTTCCAGTTTCTTGTCACTACAAAAAGGGCTGCCACAAACATTCTTGCACATGTGGGTCCCTTTCCCTCCTTTAAGATCTCTTTGGGATATAAGCCCAATAGAAACACTGCTGGGTCAAAGGGTATGCACAGTTTGATAACTTTTTGAGCATAGTTCCAAATTGCTCTCCAGAATGGCTGGATCCGTTCATAGTTCCACCAACAATGTAAGATAGACATTTCTAATGAAATATTGGTTCAACTATCCCTTTCAGGTGACATGATCTGGAAAATCCTCGTAAAATTTTTTGGCCCTCCACTTTTGTCAGAAAAGTCTTTTTTTTTTTTTTCCTTTTATGGGGTGTTTACATTACCTTATTGTAAAATCTGGCTTAAGTATTTGGTCACAAGCTATAGATAGAGAGATGTGATATCTATCTAGCCTTTCTGTGTTTTGCTTTGGAATTCCCCCCCCCCCCAAACTTCAAGTTTTAGCTTTTAAAAAGAAATTGTGTATATGGTATTAAAAAGACAAAGTAAGTTGATATTATATAACAATATACATATGTTTTATACATTTCTGAGAGTTTCTGAACTTTTTCTGTCATCTGCTAGCCTTTACATGTCATCTGAGACTTCTGCAAAACTTCACCCAAATTCCCATTTAATTTCTTACGCTGCTCCGTGACGCATCATAGAAGGGATAACTATCTCAGATGAGGACAAAAGACAGTTTTTTTGTCACCCGGAATATGTAATTGATTGTTATTCTTGGAGAGCTGATGATTACAAATTCAAGTCTCTTGTCTGTTCATCTCTCCAGACTACTATTTATCAGGTAGCAATCCAGGCAATGATGCTTCTTCTCATCTCAAATATTGTACAGACATAGATAATGGCTCTGGTTCACAGGACCTAGGTTCAAATCATGCTTACCACATGTTTGACCTAGTTAAGTCATTTATCTAATCTCACTGGCTCTTATTTTCTTTATCTATAAAACGAAAGGATTAGATTAGGTGGTCTCTAACTGCTAGATTTATGATCTTATGTAAAGTTTCAATTCAACCCTGTTCAAAATGAGTATGTGTGTGTGTGTGTGTGTGTGTGTGTGAGAGAGAGAGAGAGAGAGAGAGAGAGAGAGAGAGAGAGAGAGAGAGAGAGAGAGAGAGAGAGAGAGAGAGA
>JAJPUD010000259.1:788767-809677 GCA_023553655.1 Myrmecobius fasciatus
ACACAATCTGTATTCATGGGATAGGAGATGGTTCTTATTTTCTGGGAATAATGATTATGATTTTATCTGCTGGAGGGTTTGCAACATACCTCAATTACAGAGTCCTCCCCAAAAGCTGCAGCATGGCTTCCTCCAGTCTGAACATCTAAAATAATATTAGGAATCTTTCTTCCTGCAAGTACATTTAAAATCAATAAACAAGAAAAATCATAATCAGAGGGGAGATTATTTATTTTTTAGTCCTTGACACTATTCCTGAGAGGGCAGGGCATATGCAGCTGGTCTACGAGGCAGGTGTGTATGCATATACTAAATGGGCAATCTTGCCACTGAGCCAAGATGGATACCATATCCTTTCAAGCTCTCTGCTTTCTAACCATGACACATGTTCTTCTAGAAACAGCTATGGAGAAATGGATGTTCAATTAGTCAAAATTTCCTGATAGAGGAGCTACTGTGAGTCTGTGGACTTTAGGCAGCTACTGAAAAACCTGCTAATTTTCCTTGAGGGAAAGGATAGGAAATAGAATCCAGAAATCTTGATTCTAATTTTTACTTGCTTCTGAGCCCTGGTTTGCTATTTTATTTTTTTAAAATTTTGATTCCTCTCATTTTTTAATGTCATTTCCCAATCCATTACATCCTTTATCTTTCCCCATAAAGAATCTTCCCTTTTAATGAAAGAAAAACAGTTGACAATGCAACAATCACATCTAACAATGTATGTTACGTCCCAGATCTGCAGACACCTATTTCTCTAGCAAGAGGTGCTATTTTCCCTCATATGTCTTCTAAGATCAAGACTGGATTCCTTGTTGAGATGCATCATGGCATAAGGACAGAATGCTGGGCCTGGGATCTGGAAGACCTAAATTCAAAGCCTACCAGCTAGCAAGTCATTTCATGTCTGTGTTCTTTGGGCATTTCCCTAGGACTTAATCTACTTAGGCTTTTGACTAAAGTTACAGATCTGCATTGCTTTAAGGAGTTCCCATTACAGGAATTTCCCACAATGATGAAAGTACAGATCCTTACATTCTTTGCTGCTATTAAAAAATAAAAAGTACTGTGGTTTAAGCAAATATATCACTTAGGGAACTATGTTCTAATATTGCCATTGCTCACTTGAGAAGGTGATTTAGAGGGCTTTGAAATTATGGAAGAGGCCAGACAAAGGAAATAAGAGAAGACTTGAGAAGTAAGAAGGAGCTGAAGAAGAAAGAAGGCTAGAAAGTGGGTGTTCCTCTCAAGTGTTAATGAAGTGAGAAGAATCTGATGAACCCTCACCCAAGTAGTTTGCAACAGCAGTACTACAAGGGGAGTCAAGATCAAGAAAGACAAGGATTGAGTCTCTCACTTCCAGGAAATACAGAGATTAGGGAGAATTTTGCAGTGACTTGCACTGAATGTGTGATATTTCACATTCTGTCTTAGATATGATACTTGAATATGTTCAAAATGCAGGCTGGTCTCCTCTAAAAGAAGGTAGATAGATATATTTTGACACAGAGAATAAAGTGTTCATTAAAAAACAAATAAATAAAAAAGACATCTGAAGAAGCAGAGAAGAATCCTGATCTATTTCTGGGGGTTACAAATTAAAAGAAGGACCACTGAACACTTGGAGCTAAGAAACAAATAAAAGACTTCTCCTGCAGAGGTGGTGGCTGCTCTTTCTCCAAAGAAATATGTTTTTTTTTTTTTTTTAATAGATCTTCTCATATAAGAGGCCAATCAGGGAGGATTATAGGAAGAAGTGGTGATGAATGACTTCCTGCCTCAGACACCAGGGTGGCCTAGTCATTTCTTGACTTTATATCAACAAAAAAATCTATTTTTTTCCCCTCAAGGGATGGGCATGTATCCAAGACATGAAAGTATTTCCCAAGATTTCAAATTAGAAGATTACTATCCATTTCTAGTGATTCAGAATTCATGTCATTCTGACTGATATTGCCAGAAGAAATCTGGAAAGCATTCCTTATAGATCATGAAGTGTTACTCAAAAAATAGAAGAATTTAGGGGCTGAAGGATAATAATTTAATCACAGCTACCTATCTAAAATAAGGGACTCAGAAAAGAGAGGTAGATTTGGGATGTGAATAGCTGGTTCATAAGCTGATGCCTGAATGTGAAACTTCAATTTCGGGACTATGGCTTCAAATATGTAACAATATTTATGTCTAAACTTATGGCCAGAGTTTGGAATTTACCTAATAAGGGCTGGTTCTTGCAAATCTAATCTAAAGGACTTTAAGCTGAAAATGAAGGATAGACTACCTCTGTATAGCCTGCTAAATTTAAAGAATAGCAGTCACTACTACTGATATCCAAAAGTTTATAGGAGACAATTCCAGGAGACGGCAGAGTGTGGAAACTTTAATACAAAGGGATGAGAAAGTAGAGACAAGATGCCGATCATTTTTAAAAGAAGTTTTGCTCCCTCTTGATTTGAATTTGGATAATACCATTCCATTTCTGTACAAAAAGCAGCCCAATGTAGTGGGTAGGGCACACAGACTAAGGGCAGGAAACATCTTTCTTTGGTGGTTGTCTGATCTAATCCCTGAATTTTACAGAGGAGCATAAAGGCCATAAAGGGAAAGTGACTTGCCTCTGATCATTTGGTTAATAAATGGAAGAACATGGGTGTCCTCTGCCTCTAAATTCACAGTATTGTGCTGCGTCCTACAGTCAGTAGAATTAAGATTTATGAAGTGTTTACGAGAGGTCAGGTTCTGTGCTGAGCACTAGGAATACAAACACATGTAGAAAAATACAAATGGTTCCTGCCTTCAGGGAGCTTAACATTCTAATGGAGAAAGACAACATGTAAAAAAAGAAGTGGAGAAACTGGGTAGGAGTTCAGGTTTCTGGAGCATGGCCTGGTCTGAAGAGTCCTAGGGGAGGGTCTGTCTGCCAGCCCACTCCAATCCTCCTTTCCTTCATGGCCACCAAAGGGAGTCATTCCCCTAGTCAATAAATTCCAGGGGCTCCTTATCATATTTAGGATCAAACACAAAAACTGTCCACTTGGCATTCAAAGCCCTTCATAATTTAGCACTCTCCATACCCCCTCCCATCTTACTTGCCACCCACTGGTGACCCTATCCTCCTTTGTATTCCATAAACAAGACTCTCTCAGCATCCAGCCTTTTCTCTGGCTGTTGCCCAGTCCCTGGAACACCCCTTCCTCCTCTCTGCATTCTGGCTTCTCTTAAGTCCCAACTAAAATCTCACCTTCTATGGAAAGCTTAATTCTAGCGTCTCCCTGTTAATTATCTCCCATTACTCCTCAAGCACTACTACAGGGTTTGTGTAGTAGCTAAAAGGGCCAGGTGGGGTAGTTTGTTTTGTGATATAAGAGATTTGCGAGGGGGGGGGAGGGGAGAAAGGAAATGCGAAAAACTATCACTAGCATATTCCCGGAGAGCTGACATCTATTGCTGAGTTCTCAAGATTCTCTTCCATTCTTCTTTCAGGTTAGGAAGAAGAAAGGCACAAAACTGAGGGAAATTAGGAACAGGGAATAAAAGCTTTGCCATAGAGTATTGTTTACCACTTAAAAAAACTGGACACAATGTTCCTGTTTCAGCAATTCCTGACATCTCACAGCTGCCCACCCACAGTTCAAAACATTATTTAATGAAAGAATTAGTCTGTTTTCTCATAGCAACCAGGTAATTCAATAACTAGGGCTTCTGCTAGTCAGAGCAACCTGCCCCAAATGACAGCATCTTTAATTTGGATATATTTGAGTAAATAAGACACCTAACAGATGAATGCTCCTATATACTGAATGTGCTTCTTTAAGGGAGGGAGGTTTGGTTATTTTTTTGCCATATTTGTCACACGTTAGCTAAAATTAAACCCTGGACAGAGAGATATGTTGTATTCTGATAATGGAGCCAGGGTCTAGAGAAAGAGGGAGTGCATATTCTTTCTACCATAAGACACAGTAAAAAAAAAATGTCACAGATAACTAATTATTGATAATATTTTTTTTAGAAAATTAGCAATTCTTATTTCTCATATTGCTTTATTTTTAATGGAGTTAATTTTTGTTTTTGTGACCTCAACTTGAAGTTAATTATTAATGTTGTTCATCATAGTCTTTTGAGAAGGCTATTTTGAGGACATTAGGCACAAAACATAGTAGAAAGACCACAAAATTAAGACTTATTAAAAGTACTCTTTTTTTGTGTGTAATGCTGTTTAAATATTCTGAAACATTTGCCCCTAAGCAAAGCTTTCTTCTCTTTCTGTTCTATAGCATGGAGGAAATATCTAATAGCTCATACATTTATGTGACTTTCTAAGACAATAAACATTGAAGGTAAAGATAAAAGATTCTTCAACTTCACATAGAAGTGCTTCTACGTAGTTTAACTGAATATTAAGTACAAAAAACAATTATTTTTCCTAAATTATGGGGATAAAAATACAAAAAACCATTATACAGTTAAAAGTCTTATTATGAGTCACATGATTTGAGTTGGGTTATGAGCATACTTAACCAATCAAGCTTTTAAGCACTTCCGTACCATGATCTCGGTTGTGTCTCTGATCCATGATAACTTTTCTGAGTCTCTGAATATATTTTAATATTCCTCCTATAGGTACACGTTGATCATTTTCACAGGCTGTGATTAGAATTGAAGGATAAATCTAAAAGGAAACAGATTTACAAAGTGAATTAGTTTTTTGTTTGCTGTGCCTTTTTACAAATTGCTATTAAATTATTAAAAATAATTATTGAGCACCTTTATTATGAGAGAAAAAAATTGCCTCACATTAATTACTACTATTCAAGATCTGTATAAGATTTATAGAGACATGTGACAGTCTCCTCCTCTTCATCAAGCTGTGATGTCCATAAATATTAAAATACAGCCAAGTTAAGGAGAGGGGAGGGGGAAGGGAATAAGCATGCATGCCGAGCTATGAACCAGCCACTGTGCCAAGGGTATATTATCTCACTCAGTCCTCACAGCAACCCTTCGAGGTAGGTGCTATTATTTTCCCCATTTATAGTTGAAGAACTGAGGGGGATGAAGGTTAAATGGCTTGTCGGGAGTCACATGGCTACTAAGTGCCCGAGCCTGCACTGGCCCTCAGGCATCCCTGACACCAGGGCCAGCTCTCTGTCCATTTTGCCTGCAAAAACATACCCACAGACTATTTAAATGGGATGTACTTGCTGACAACCTTTTGATATCACTTACGTGGGGCTTCCTTACCTGGGGCCTGATGTTCTGGTAAGGGCAGTAACTTTTGATGTAATCCCTGTATTTATCATCAGAGGAAGGGTCTCCCCATTCTTCTAGCTCTTCAATGGTCAGAGGAAGCTGTGTGTCCAGCATGGTACTGAGAAGGTCCAGAAAAGGTGCCTAAACACAAGCAGTGCCCCATGGCCCTTAGTGGGGAGGGGGAAGAGAAGAGCAGAGTAGGTGGGGCCCGGAGCGTGGGGTGGGGAGTGGAAGGGGCTTCCACCTTTGCAGTGGTTTCTGTCACACACAAACACTGAGAAAGAGTCCTGGCAGCCACATCTCGGGCTTTTGGGCACCTCTGTGCCTCCCTCTCAGCTGCTGCCAGGAAACCCCTGGGGAGGTTGTCTTTTCCGATGGAGATTTTCTGATGACTGAAAAAGCAGCTCTGACAAAAGTGCTGAGATGAAGAACCCAGACAGTGACCCCTGAGGCCAATCTCGATGGGAGCACTACCTGTGGAGCCGTACAAAATCGAGCCTGGCAAGAGCTCTAGCCTCAGGTCGGGCAAGGAGGTCTGGGCCTAACCTGCCACAGCTCAAGGTCATGGACAAAGACAAGTCATCTAAGGATAATGGTGACACCGAGGAAATACAGCCAGCTGTGGTCAGAGGTTCTTTTCGGATTCGTTTTAATTTTAGTCAGTGGCAAATGAAGTTATTTAAAAAAAGGACTATGCACCTGTATAGTGTATCATTTATGTCCTTATCTACTGTAAAGTCTATACATTTATACAATCAGTATATATAGTATTGCTATATATGTCCATTTTATAGAATCAACTGTATCTTTAACAAAAAGAGTAAAAATTCAGTCAGGCTTGAAATGTTGGGTTTAAATCTGAACCTTTTTTTTAGTTAAAGGAGGTCTTGAGAAAACAAGACTTAAGGTTTTATGGAAAAAAGTGATGAAATTTTAGAAACAAAGTGCTTAGTAAATGGTTAAGTCCTTTTAAATTATTTTTAAAAAATTCTCCATTAGTATTTACATAGTTCTATAGCAGGTGAAGAGGTCAACATTTATTTGCAAATTTTTTGAAGGTTATGCTAAATAAAACAAAATTTTAATTAATGATACAAGATTTTGAAATATTATAAATTGTAGAACTAAAGTGTCAGGCATAAACTATTCAAGGTATAAATAAACTAAAAACCTCATAAAATAAAATGAAGGATAACTCGAATTCATTCATGTTGTACTATGAGGCATATGAGATAAAATGCCCAAAGTCCAATCTAATTCTGAAAAGAATTCATGTACTCTAATGCAAAAGTCACTATTTGACATTTCTATGTCCCTAAAAGCAGCCATTCAGAGTGCTAGCAATAAAGGAGGTGATAGCTGCTGCTCTTTCTGTTGACAATAAGAGTAATTTAATTCAAACATTGATTTAAGGTTTTCTATTTGGTTCAGATCTACAAATACATCTAAACCCAAGGAACTTATAACCCAAGAAGAGTAAGAGAAAAACAGTAAAGGACAGAACATTTTCATGATGGGAAAAATGACCTATCCATCTCTTCATGAAGGGAAAAAGTCCATACCAATTTCTTATGCAGAGGACCTAAGTCCAAGAGAATTGGTTTAAATTAGGGCTTCTTAAACATTTTCCACTGGTGACCACTTTTCAGCTGAGAAATTTTCACTTAATCCCATCTTGAATCTGAGCAGTATTATGCACATGTAGTGCAAAATGTACTTTTGCATATTGAGAACCAAAGATGCAGTGCAGTCATGTGAAGCTTGGATTCATTTTGCATTTGATTTTGAATTTTTGGTTGTTGTAGTGAAAAACCTTTTACTGTTGCCAAATTTTTCGAAACTTCCTCATTCAGTTACATGACCCATGTGGAGTTGTGACCCATAGTTTAAGAAGCTTTGGTGTAATACTATTTTTACCTTTTCTGTTTGTTTTTTCTTTGTCATGGTTTTCCCTTTTGTTCTGATTTTTCTTTTACAACATGACAAATATAGAAATATGTTTAAAATGATTGTACATGTATGACCTATATCAGACTGCTTGCTCTCTTGGGGAGGAGGGGAATATAAGGAAGGGAGGGAGAAAAAATCTGGAACTCAAAATCTTACAAAAATGAATGCTGAAAACTATTTTTACATATAATTGGAAAAATAAAATACTACTAAGGAGAAAAAAAAAGGTTTGGCCTAAATGACTATTTATACATAATATCCTAATGTATAATTCTTAGAATTAAATCTTTAAAAAAAAAGAAATTTAAAAATGATCACATCTTATTCCTACTACATGTTAGGTTTTCAACTATTTTGGTTCTCTGAGTATTTCTATTTCTTAAGAGTAACCAATCTCTTTTTTTTTCTAGTTCAAATATCCTATAATTCAAAAATTCTACAATTCTGTAATTATAATATAATTCTATAATTGACTCACCTGTAAAGCCACTGCCCTGATGAGTTTGGGGTTGGTATTACACAATGTTCCTGCTAAGATACCTCCAGCACTATAAGCTGTAAGGGCTGTAGATGTGGGTTCAGAAAATCCTAGGTTGTGAAGGAACTTTATACAAGCCTCTAAGTCAGCAAGGCCATTGAGTTTATTGTCCAGACAGCCACCAGTATGCCAACTGAGGCCTAATTCACCTCCACCTCTGAAAAGAGGAAAAAAAAAACAAAAACAAAAAATGAGGGATATTCTGTAGATAATACTAACTCTAAAAATATGCATTCTTATGGATATTTGGCAAGTCCAAATAGAATTAAGACAAAATTGGGGACTAATAAATATATGTATTCAGAAGTAGGGACTGTGTAAGGTAGAAAGAGCAAAAGCATGAACCAAAGGTCAGATCACTTTCTAAGAGTTGTCTGAGAAATAGAGAGTATTTTATGAAAACAGAAAAAATTTTTATGAAGGACTTGAATAGAATCAATCACTCAATAAGCAACCAAATATGGAAACTTGAATTTTTCAGATCAACCTAATTGTAATTCAAAAAGGTCAAGAGATAACACAAATTAGTAAAGTATGTAACAAGAGAAAAATTCATAAATTTTGCAATATAAATGAAAACAATGAAACTTTTAAAGTGATATATAAATTGTAGTGATCCTAGACTCTACTATCCCTGTCCTTTATCATTCAAATGAAGTAAAATTATGTGTTGACTTACCTAACATGGCAATATGCTAATATCCATCCATCTTCAATTAACATTTGCTTCTCAGCTTTGAAATTCATGTTTAAATCTATCCCATAAGCTCCATATACATGAATAAGAAGAGGTTTTTTCTGTAAGTCCTCAGAATTTCCTTTATAAAATACTGTCACTGGCACTAAAGTTCCATCCTAGAAATGAATAAATAATTACTTTTGTACAACAACAAAAACCAAATGATTTTCTTTTAAAAAAGACTTTTTAAAAAAATTTGACTTCATTTGATAAAATACTCTTTTATAGAGTAATTTTCTCTGACAAAGAACCTCACATTGTTTCTTAACTTCATTTAGGATAGATGAGTTTCCAAAAATATTTTAGAATCCCTACCATCTGAGATTTTTCTATAGGATTATTACCAAATATGTAGTATTAAGGAGAAATAGAAAATTACTTAATGACTCAAATATACTTTACTGTTAACTAAATTACTGTAATTCATCAGATTATTTCCTTTTCTATCCCTATCCTAGATTATGCTGATATTATTTAAAAAAACAATAAACTGCCAGCCTAATATTTTACTCATAACTGTACACTATTGTTTCTCATCTTTTATATCAGACTAGTACTGATGTGTGAAAAAATCTTAAGCAGAAAATGCTGGCCAGTTAATTTTATGTTGCTGTAACTGATGACTATTAACCATTTGGGAACTGGTACATATTACTGTTAGATTTCATGTTATCTACTTTTATAGTCTTATGAGAAGTATAACTGATTTAAATGATTTTCCCTCTCTTCTCATACTCTTACTTAGGGCAAATATTAAGATCAGTGAAATTATCCTAGGAGTACTCTATAACCAGTGCTCTAAATCATTACTTTATATTTGGCTTAGGTTATGCTAGCTCTTCCTGAAAATCCAACACAAACAGCCCTCACTTTATGGAACAATATATTTTAGCAAAAAGAAACTGTTCAGTGAACTTTTATAAAAATACATTTGGCTGCTCTCTTTCCCCATCCCCTTTTCTATTCAAAGAAATATTCCTATGAAAAAATTCCTTAAGATAAGGAAGGAGGTATAGAGCCTATGCAGGCTAGTCGCTGTGGCACACCAAAAACATATGTTCTGAAAATTTAAAATATTGTTCAACAAACATATCACTTCTTCCTTCCCTTAATGCATGGGGAAATCTTTTGACCAAACACCTATATATACCTCCTTGGCCTTAACTTTCTTTTTTTCCCCCTTTTTATTATAAATAAATATGCTAAGTGTAATAAATATGGGCTGTTAATCTAATACATGAGATATTACAGATAAGAAACATTCCTTAAATTCACCGCTTCAGATTATACATGATAGTCTAGATCTCTTATTTTTATCACTTTGACAAACCAATTGAAACAGTGAATTACTGAGTGTGTTTGGAACAGTAATATGTTTAAGTTATTCTTTCCTATCCTATTACCATTCTAAAGGAAGCTATAAAACTTACCTTACTTTTTGCTTCTAAACGTGCCATATGACAATTTGTCATTACAGGCTTTTCTTGTTCAGCTTGCTCATAGAGACCGCTTTTTCCTAACATATATATATAATGCCTTGGAGGATGCACGGGAGAGGAGAGCTGAAAAGAGCAGGTATCACTGCTGCTGTCTTGTGGCTGGGTGTCCAGCTGGCACGCACAGGCCCATGCAGGGAGCTAAAGAGATCAGATGTGTGTTTTATTCCTTCCTTAGGCTCCTTAGCATTCTAAATTCCACTTCTGAGCTCAGCTTGAGGTACGAGATCAAGTTTTATTCAATTCAGATTCTGCTGAATTGCCCAGATAGTCTGTATTTTAAAGTAGCAAAGCTATTTCAAATAACTGAAACAACTATGAGTAGAGGACACCAAATAAATGATATAATTAAGTAGCCATTACAAATGGGAAAGAAAAGTGATCTTTTCATTATACATGGCAACAACAAGATTATACAATGATCAATTCTGGTGGACATGGCTCTCTTCAACAATGAAATGTTTCAAACCAGTTCTACTGTTCAGTGATGAAGAAAGAGCCATCTACACCCAGAGAGAGACTGTGGGAACTGAGTGTGGTTCCCAACACAGCATTTTCATTCTTTTTGTTGTTGTTTGCTTGCATTCTATTTTGCTTCTCTTTTTTTCTTGTGCGACATGATAATTGTGTAAATATGCATACATATATTGGACTTAACATATATTTCTATCATGTTTAACATATATGGGACTACTTGCCATCTAGGGGAGGGCGTGGGGAAGGAGGGGGAAATTGGAACACAGGGTTTTGCAAGGGCTAATGTTGAAGAATTGTCCACTCATGTTTTGAAAAATAAAAAGCTTTAATTAAAAGAAAAAAAAAAGTGCTTGTTGAGGCTCTCAAACATCATAGAAAAAATCAGCTGTGTAACAGAATGAGCACGTGTACATTCCAAGGATTCAGGTTCAAATGCTGACTCCACTCCTTCATACACAATACCTATCTGGTTTTGGGCAAGTTAGTTAAATTCTTTGAATCTGCTTCATCACTTGAAAAATGAGTAATTTTGTTTACATGATATTTAAGGTCCCTAATATGTCTAAAGTGGCATTCAAAAAGATCTATGAAAATAGAGGCCTAAAACCATGGTTTATTATCATCTTAAATACAATCTCTTGTACTAAAATACTGATTTGTGGACATGAATAATAAAATTCTTTTAAATGATTAAAATGCTCATAGGCCTAACAGTCCATCCATGTCTTCCTAACCCTTCTTATATGTCTTGAAATCCGGATGTGTGTTTTTGATATGCTCCCAAGCCTGTGTCCTGTTTCCTGAACAGCCTGGATTGAAGCCATAGTAATGGCCATTATTAGTCTAGGGCTAAGTTGGCCCAGCAGCGCTTAGCCGTTTAAAATCCCAGTTTCTAACTTTGGCCCCCAGGCTAACCATTGTAGAGAACAAAACCCTTTCTTGGCACATCCTTCCTCAAACTCACTGCTATTATGCTTAAAATTCTTAACTCAATGAAAAGTGAAAGGAATCAAGATTCATTCTCTGAGAGCAGCAGGGTCCAGCTTGAAGCCTTCTCCTAGCACTCACTTTATATCCTTTAAGGAGCTCTGGTTAGCAGGTTGACAGAAGCTTCAAAAATGGCTTTGAAAGTCAAAGTGTGAAAAGAAAATTGCATTCCTTTTCCTGTATAATTGTGAAAAGTGCAAATTCCTTAGAAAATCAGCAGTCTGGCACAGCACCATCCCTGATGGTGGGCTCTCCTTACAGAGTACAACTGGCGATGTGTGTGACAAGTGCACCATTAGTCAACTGGAAGAACTATTCCTAAAGAGCTTATGTTCGTTGAGTACATTTTTTTTTCAGAACAACCTGAAGAACTCAATTAATATAGACATTTGTTGAAAATATTTCTTAAAAAAAAAAAAGCCAGATTAACTTTTTTTTTTCAGACAGGTGATTATATTGACTCATTCCCCCCTTCCCCTCCAATTTTAGTCTATGCTAAATACAAAGAGAGAAATGGGAGCATCCAATCTGAAAAATTCTGCAGCTCGGTACTAAATGGACAGATTCAATTATGAGGGAAGGAGTGATGGAAAAATACCTTCTAACTCTGTTCCAAATGCTCCTGTCTACACAAAATCTTTTGTACTATTGATAAGATGTTAAAAAATACATTAAAGTGCTCACGCGGTGATCTTTTCTGGCCTTTTTGGTAGTAACTTAGAGATCCTAAAAGATATAACTCTGTATTGGTAGTGAGGCTAAGTTTGAAAGTTTATTTTCCAGAAGAGACAAGTATAAGAAAAGAAAATTCTTACATAGTCGGAGACTATACTTTTCAAGTTTAGTCAGCTGTTCTGGGTGTAACTGGTTAGAAGGGAAGGAGATAGGAATGTGTAAAAAAGGGCACAATTTATTCCTTTTAATGAAAAAATGACCCAGAATACACCATGCTGAGACAAACTGATATCATTTCAGATAGGAAATTTCTCATAGTAAAAAACAAAACCAAACCAGTAATAACTCAAACCAAGAAGCAACCATGAATTAAAGTTTGTTTTGAGGATGTGATATTCAGATGTTAGCATATTCTCTATTCTTGTTACCTGATTTTAAAACAATGGTTTCATCCAGAAAGAGGATTATGGGGACTACATGTGCATTACATTAGTATTTTCATCTTTTTATTGTTGTTTGCTTGCTTTTTTTCTTCTCATCCCCCCCCCTTTTTGATCTGATATTTCTTGTGCAGCATGATAAATGTGTAAATATGTTTACAAAAATTGCACATATTTAATTTATACTGGATTACTTGCTGTCTGGGGGAGAGGGGAAGAAGGAAGGAACGTGAAAAATTTAGAAGACAAGGTTTTACAAGAGTGAATGTTAAAAACTATTTTTGCATGTATTTTGAAATTTAAAAAAAACAATTATTTAAAAAACCAAACAAACCAATGTTTGATTTTGTAAAAATCTCCAAATAAAAGTAATGTGAACACCAATATAAAATTATCACATGGCATTTAATGCTCAACATTCCCAAAATATAATCCTAAAAAAATAAAACTAAATCCTACTTATGTTTTGCCTTTAACAAATAGATCAAAAAAAGATATTGAACATATTAGCTTGTTAACTCTTTCTGTGAAAAAAATTCCAGGAAATAATGAAAGCATGAAGCTGGATGAGAGGAAGTTTATTAAAAAGAGTGCGGGATTTTGCTAAATGGTATCCTGTGCTAATTATAATATTTATTTCAAATTTAAAGCAATCTTTCTCTTCAGCCGCAAATGTTTGAATCTTCACTAAGTAGGAATGTCATGCTTGTTATAAAGATCTTACATCATTCAGACTTTTGGCATAATCTGTTCTGATCTGCAGTTTGCTGTAAATATGAATTAGTGTATCTGTAAGCACCCAGAGACAGGGAAAAAAGGCCTTCAAAATTTCCTTTATATGGCCCCCATTGATACCACATGTCCAGTGAACTCTAAAGACATTAGAACATGCAGAAGCCATAAAAGAAATTGAAGACATATTCTTAGCTTTCATGGAGGTGAAAAATTGGAGAGATGTAACATATAATACAAGGGAAAAAAATCAGAAATACTTTCAAATAAAAACATGAGGGCAAATTAATAGAGGTCAAATACTACTAAAGTACCACAAACTTGAGTTACCTGGATCTGGCAGCCAATTATTGTGAAAAGAAAAGAAAAGCAACTGAGAAGAAAACTTTGAAAATAGCAATAAAAAGCAAGAAAGAAACACCTAATGGACATGGCCATGAACATGCCAATGATTAATGTAGACGCTGGAGAGTCATGCCTTTCCTCCTCTTAAGTTTCTAGTTATATACTGTATATATATGACTTGTAGTCAAAAGGTTGGAAAGTATCTCAGAGTTCATCTAATTCAATTTCCACACATTTTACAGATGAAAAAAACTAATGCCCAGAGATAATAGTGACTTGTTCAAGGGCACAGAGCTGCCAACTGGAAAAAAAATAGAACTATGCTGAAGTTTTGCAACATTATATTAAAAGCAAAGCCTTGATGTTTCTACAAATACCAAGTTCTTTTAAGAGAAAAAAAATATTATTACTTGGTTACAACATATCTCAACAAAAATAATGCCAATATAGTAATTTTATGTTTTAAAATATTGTATATTTAACATTTTGTTCAGAAAAAACTAACTGTATTTTGATTAGCAATTAATTATTAAAAATGAAACATACCTTAAGAAACTGAACTGAAAGATCATTTAAGGAAATTGTATTGAGATAAAGTTGATTGCAGTACTTCAGAAATAGAATACAGTGATCCTTGAACATCACCATGTCCATAAGCTTGGTTTTTTTCTTCCATGTATAAATAAGTTGCCAATTTTTTATACTACAGGAGTTGACTGGTGTCTTCATTAACTACATAGAAGCAAAGAGACAGAAAAGAGCTAGTAAAATATTAAGAAATACAACCAGCAAAGTAGTGAGGTAAAAAGAAAATGTATGGATGAAAACACAGATACCTTTTACTATTTCTAAGTATGCTCCTTAGCATCACATAAAAGGAAGAACCAGACATTTATTGAAGTTTCAGTGTCTTCATCTCATCATTTCTAAGAAGCTATGATAAGAGATCATGGACTTAGAACAGGGAGGGACTGTGGAGCACAAACAGTACAAAATTCTCATTTTTTACAATTGAGTAAACTGAGACCTAGGAAGGTTAAGTGACTTAAGGTTAAGTTCACATGACAAGCAAATATCTGAGGCAGGATTTGGTGTATGAAGACTCCAAAAATAGGAGATGGCAAGTGATGAAGAACTCTGAATGCCAAACAAAGGATTGGTTCAGGAGACAATAGGAAGCCCCTGGGACTTACTGAATAACAGGGAGATGTGGTCAGAGCCACTCTTTAAGAAAACTACTTTGCTGATTGGATGGAGGACGGGCTAGAAAGGAATGGGATGTGGGGTAGGGAGACGGGCAGGTGGAGGTGGCGAGCACCTGCCCCAGAGGTGGGCAGTGTCCGTGGAGAGGAGCAGTGGCTGAGAGAGAGTTCAAAGGGAAAACTGAGAGGTTTGGGTAACAGATTGGCTCTAGGGGCTGAGACATAGTGAGCAGCTGGGAAGACGGGGTTGCCTTCTGTGGTAACAGGGATATTAGAAGGCGAGCAGATGTGAACAGGGCAGATGCTGAGACTCTCAATCTCTTTGCTGCATCTTCATCCAAAGTATACCCTCTAACCACAGGTTTGATCCTGGAGGCTATAGGAAGCCATTCGAGTCACAGGAGTATGGGAATAGTGGACACAGTCAGACTTCTGTCTGAGAACACAGAAAAATTACTAGTTTGACTACTTAGTAAAGAATGGACTATAGGGACAGCCAGGAGGTGCAGTGGAGAGAGCACTGGCTGTGGAGTCTAGAGGACCTGAGTTCAAATCTAGCCTCAGACACTTACTAGCTGTGTGCCTCTGGGCAACTCACTTAATCCCAATTGCCTCCCCCTCCCCGAAAAGGAACAGATTACACAGGGGAGAGACCTGACACAGAGACCAACCAACAGGTTGCTGCAATGACCCGGGCATGAGAGGGCCTAAGTGCAGTTTTAGAGAGAGATGTTACAAAGGTAGAAACAAAAGGGTTGGACAATTGATACGATGTGGGGCACAAGGGAGAGGAGCTGAAGTTTCTGGTCTTCATGACTAGAAGAAGAAAAAGGCCAGGTATGTATTCTAATATTTTACAATGTGTTTTTCTGAAATTTTCAAAAAGTTCTATTTTAAATCTTTCTAGGGATGCTTAGTGAAATGCATGGGGGAAGGAAAGGGAAATATTACCTTGTATTCTGAAGGTTCTCCATAATTTGTGAGAATATATAATTCATTGTTTCTATGTTCAATATGGTACATAATCCCAGAATTTCTCTTTTGGACAAGGACTGGTAGATTCCAAGGCTGATGACAATCTACCAACCACACTTCAGAAGTAGTCTTGCTGTTACTATTTATGGTAAGAAAGTACCTATCTCTTGTACAATGCAGGTCCACAAAAAATCTGAAAAGAAAAAGTACAAAATGCAAATCTTAAGAATTTCAGATATGGAATATTTGTTCCGGGGATATACTTGGTAAGTATTCAACATTAAATGCTCATTTATAATGAAAATGAAAAATAAAAATATTCCACTGATGAACACTAAGAAGTCACAAGTCAGCCACTGTTAACTATTTTAAAAAACCCATTTTACATACTACTAAATCACAGGACTACTACTTGCTGAGAAGTGAAAGCAAAAACATTTTATTCAAAAAGAAAAGGCCTCAGAAGTTATTATTTTTCAATCTCTCATTAGTTATCAGTCAATCCTAGAAAAAGTGAAAAAAAAAGTGACACGAATTGCCTTAAAAACAATAGAAAGTCATTTTTAATTCCCTGAGGAAACTATAACTTAAAAGCCAAAAGCACGAATTTCAATGAGAAAACAAGATGCTTTCTTCATTAGTGTCTTAGCCCAGATTTTTGTGTATTTTCATTTACTTCAAATAAGAATTTCGAATGGTATTCAAGAAAGGCCAATTATATTATACCACTGGTACTTATTTTTAAAGCATTACTAGTTCTGTGGTGTGACAATCATATTATTTTCTAAAATAGAATTAGAAAATATCAATTTGAGATCTCAATCTTCTTGAAGTGAAATTCACTAAAAACATATTTCACATTAATAAATGATGCAAAAACTCTTAGAAAGAGAGGGAGAGAAAAAGAAAAAAGAAAACAAGAAAGTGAAAGGAAGAGAGAGAAGGGAGACAGGAGAGAGGAAGGAAGAAAGAAATACATTGGAAGAAAATGGAGTAAGAAAAAGATAGGTAAGGATAAAGAGGAAAATTATATATAATACATGTGTAGATGTGTAGCATACATATGTGTGTATTTTTATATGTGTGACAGATATCTATATATAACTAGACAGAGAGAGGACAGCAAGGAGAAAAGGGTAGCAAGAGAAAGAAGGAAGAGAAGAGGGAAGACGAGCATACCAAAATAAGATGGTGACTGCCTTTCTGGACCCAGGGCCTCCAGCAAGGGGAGCTACTCCCCAGCCAAGTTCCACTGCCAGGGGGTTCTAGGGGAAGAGAGAAATCCTTTTCTTTGGCCACTCACCAGACTTGCTGGCTTTCTTCTACCTTGCCTCCTCCAGAAAATTCCTCAGAAATGGTTGGCTTTTCAAAGGCCACCAGAGGGGTAACTGGTCCTTCAGTCAATGACTAACTGTCCCATAATTCCACCATTTTGACTACTACTTCTTTCTACATTCTAAAGGAGCAAGACTTAGAAAACCTTCCTTAGCTTCATTTACTATCTGTGAATAGGCCATTTAGGTATGAAACAATAAAGGTCCCATTTGACAAAACACACAAGTATTTAATCAAAATCTGAAAGGAGACACACTTTACAAAGCACTATCACAAAAACTAATTTTATTTTCTCTTACTTGCCCTTTAAAGTATGTGATTTCCTCAAATGGGCTTAGAGGAATTCAATGGATCAGAAATCTCTTCCATCAATTCTCACTTTCTACCTTCTATAGTGACAAGATGCTTATGCATAGAAAGGAAGCAAAGCTAAGAGCTTTGCAATTATTCTCTAGTTTGATTCTAACAACTCTGGGCAGCAGGGCTGTTATGATTGCCATTTATAGTTGAGGAAACTGAGGCAAACAGAAGTAGAGTGACTAGGCCAGGGTTACATAGCTAGTCACTGTCTGAGACTAGCTTATGGAAAGACCTTTTTCTGTGACCTTGTACTTGATGAAAAAGTCAAGAATTTTTTTTTATAAAATAGCCATTGCTTGATCCTGAATGGAAGAAAATGATGGAAATAAGTAAGCAGAGATTGGATAACTACAGAATTACAAGGAAATAACTAAAAAAAAAAGACCTGGTAAAGTACAGGGGAAATAAAATTTTTTAGGAAAATGTGAATTAAGGAAATAAAGGAAAATTAAAACACTAACAGAAACTCCAAAATGATGTGAAAGTAACAAGTAATGAAGTTTGTGGAATGCTGCCTTGTTTTTCTGGTTATGATTGACAAAAGACATAGGACTATTATATGATATCTTAGGCTGCTCTCCAAGTGTTAAACACTTAATCATCAATTCCCTTGGCATATGCAATTCTAACAAGCCCAGAAGATATAAATATTACTTAGTAACTCAGTATTTACAGTTTAACAATGTTTACTTTGAAGACCGAATTCAAAAGAATAACACAACCATCATATACAAATAACTAATAAAGTAAAGGTTACTGCCATCTTGAACTGATTATTTCACCAAATTTGGCTGTGCCCAAGATTAATATTTTAAAATGGTTAAGTTCTGGGAAAAGAGATACTTCCTATTTAAAATTAATTGATGCTATTATTATCCTTGAAAATAATGTTACCACAATAGCGTTATATACTTTCCTAGGCTTTGTTCTGGATATGGTCAATAGATAGTTACCATAAAGAAGAATTCCTTACTTTTCATTCTCATACAGAAGAGCAGTCTTTTGTAGGTGGATAAGTGTTTAGTGAGAGAAATCTGTTTTCTTTAACTCACTGTTTGTTTTATTTTTCTATACGAATCTAAATGGATAACATGTACTTGGAAACGAAATCTCTCAGTTATTTTAACAGAGCTTGATTATCCAGTCTTCATTCAAATCAATGGTATTCCTTGTTGACAATCCAATTCAGTACTCTTAGAATTTATAAAGTTGGGACCTTCAAAGAGAAGATAGTGTGCTGGATGGCTATAAAACTAGCTCTGTAATCAGTTTAGCAAAAAACCAGCTTTTCTTCCTGAACAATTACTTTGTAAAAGGACACTGAGTGAGTATTCAGCAGATTAGAGTTTGATCACTGGGAACAACATAATGGTTGTATTTGGTCACCACCCACAGCAGGGATTATCCCCAATATAAAAGAGAAAATATGAGTAGGTACAACAGCAGTTTTCTAGAGAAAAAGAGAAACCGATCTGTCTGCATGGCATGAAAATTGTCATTCTCTCTCTAAGGGGCACTTTGCCCTGGGAAAGACCTTGACATTTGCAAATCTAACAGAATAGCTAAGTAACAGAGAACAGTGAAAGCTGAGAGAGATTACAAATCAAGCACAGCAGGAGGGAAAGAGAAAGAGAGAGATACTACTTAAGTAGTTCCTTCTCTGGCCGCCTAAACCCCTGCACTCTGATGGCAAACAGAACTGCAGAAACAAATCCAAGGAAGTATGGTGTAGAATAACACAGGGTGAGGAATCAAGACACCTGTGCCTTTGCCACTATTTGATCTTGTCATTTGGCTGAGTCACTTAAGTACTTTCAGCCACTTTCCTGGTTTGTAAAATGGAGAAAAGATGAATTAGATAATCTATGACAAAATCAAGTCTCCAATGAGGTATTTTCAAAATTTAACATTAAGCATATGCATGGTATGGTAAGTACCATGAAGGCTGCACTTTTATAAAGAAGTGCGGTTTCAACAATGTGGGTATTTCCTCCAATGAGGAAGTCACAAAACTTTTCATGCTTTTAGCAGCTGGTCAAAATAATTCACTCAAAACCAGAGAAAAAAAGCCCTCTTCAAATAAAATAAGTAACTGGAGTACAAAGACATTTTACAATGTCTAAAATTTAAAAAGTTACTTGAGAATATATTAATTTACATTTGGCAAAAAGAAGAGCTTATCTTTACTTGCATTATTTCAGCACCTTGGATCTTGTTCTGTGTAGATGCATTCAGTTTGTTTTTTATTTCCAAAGCTAGCTCGAAACACACTGCAACACCGAAGGTTCTTTTGGCAAGTATAGAATAAAATGCCATCCTGTACCCATTCTGAAAGGAAGACAATAAATGATGAAACACTACTACTCTATAATAGAAAAGCACAACAGTTATGATTATCTCTGGGAGTCTCTCCTTGGAAACAAAGTTAAAGTGAACTTGAATACACTGAACCAAGATAATAATAATAGCAGCTAACATTTATATAACACATTTATTTTATAAAGTCCTTTTCCACATATATTTTCTCATCTGATCTCACAACAATCTATAAGGTAATTTTATCCTCATTTTACATTTGAGGGAACTAAAGCTGAGAGAATTCATGAGCCTCATCTAGGGTCACAAAGTCAGAGAGTCTTCTATAGAAGGGACTATTGTCTCTGCTAAGTTTTCACGTGTTTACTTTTATTTACCCTAAGTTACTTATAACTTATACTTTTATTTACCATAAGTTACTAAGGACTCTTCAAGAAAGTGTGAAGAACTGAATGCTTTATAATTCTGATTAGATCTAAAAGAAAGCACATTTGCTTTAAAGAGGAGGGCTAGATTTAAGGATAAGAAAGAAATTGGAACTGGGTTTAAATCTATAACTGCTAACCTGAAGACTAAGGAAAAACTGGACCTTTCATTCTTGTTTGTATTCTGATTGGTCTCATAATTCTTAGGATTGGCATACTATTTAGGACACTGACACCAGGAATCATACCTGAAGAAAATGAGGGTTAAAAAAAAGTACAATGGGATAAAATACTTATGATGTTAGAAAAAACGGGAAAATGATATGGCTATATTTAGCATTAAGTATAAATTATAAAAATGAAAGTGTGCCATGTCCTTCATAATGTTAACAAAATTGTTAAAGATTGTTAGATTAATATTTTCTTCAATTCCTGACAATGACCATGAACTATATGACCATTATTCTAAAGACAGTTTTGCAGTTAAAAGACAAAGTTTAATATTTAAATCTTATCAGGTGCATCTTAAACCAACTTAGCACTTAATGAATCATATCATATCATATATGATAATGAATATATCATATAGCACTTGATAAATGCTGACTGTATATTTTTAATAATATTGAAATAATCTGAAATATCAGTCCAATCGAAATCAAAAAAGG
>JAJPUD010000260.1:0-210825 GCA_023553655.1 Myrmecobius fasciatus
GGGCAGCTCCGCTGATTGAATTATTTCTGGTGCTTATCAGACCTGTTGTTTGATTGATTGCTTTAAGGTGCTGTGTAATGGCAGCTAGTTACGATGCTCATCAGGGGTTCAGTGGTTCACAATCTATCCCCCTCAAAAGGCAGACCCTCCAAACCACCTGCCCACAATCAGGACAAATTGTTCCAAGAGGCTCGAAGAAGACTCCCAGGTGTGTGAAAAGCACAACGCTCCCACTCCTGTTCTGACTCCTGTTCCAGCTCCCTGCTCCAGCTCCCTGCCCCGGTCTCCCTGTGCTGCAGTCTGGGTTCAGCAGGCCACCCCCTGCCCCATTAAAACAGACCTGTTTTGAGGTTCCTCCAGAGTATCTTCTTCTAGAATCGCGTTGCTCTCCGGATATTGTGGATTTTTTTATAGCTATGTGATCTTAAGCTTGTCACTGGACTGCTTTACTCTCATTATTTCCTTAAGTTGGTTTCTCTTTCAAGTCCTCAGTTTCTTCATTTGTGAAATGAGCACAGTAGACTTGATGACCTAAGGTTCCTTCCATTCATAATTTATAATCCTGTGAGCCTTTGTTCTAGTGGTTTTCCCCGACTGAAGTATCATCCTCATTGTTCAAATCCACCTATTTACAAAGGATTTGTTGACATAACCTTTGGTTACATCATCTACTTCTCTCAATACAGTCACTACTGTCAATACTTCGAACAGTACCTCCTTATAGCCCATTGGGATTGCTACAATTTTCCCATCTCTCTTCCCTCCAATCCAGGCTTCATCTAAGTGCCAGAATAATCTTAAACTTTGATGTGGTTTTGTCGTTACTCAGAAATCAACAGTGGTTCTTCCTTATCTCCTGTCCAAAGATCAAATTCCCCTGCTTGGTATTCAAGATCAGTTATAAATTGATGTATCCCTATAAAGATAAGCTGAAATCTACTTCATCCTGAGTGAATGCAGTAAATGAGTATACTTAAATGGGGAGAGACAAAGGAGAATGCCTGGACAAAAAGTCCTAGATGTAACTTTTTTTTTTTTTTTTTTTTAATGTTGAAGGGCTTATGTACCCTTACTCAGGGGTAGTACATTGCCCAGAGAAACACAGAGGGACTTTCAGGAACATCAGGTCCCAGAAATTTGCCCTCCTCTGCTATAAAGAGGTCTCAACTGTCTCTTTTGTTCCCTTTTGGCCTAAGATAATCAGCTCTGCAAAAGCTCTATGGTGGGCCAGCCTTTGCAAACAACAACAAGGAGAGCCTATTTTTGCCACTGTTTATCTGCTGCCTTCACTAAACTTTGAATGGTTATGAAGCTGGTACTCTCCTCAAGGCTTTGTTGCTGCTGCTTTGTTGCATTTATATCTTAATGGCCCTGTCTTTTCTTCATTGGTTACAGCTCATAAGCTTGGAACTGAAGATTTTTTAGAGGCTATCTAGTCCAACCTTATTTTATGAATGAGGAAACTAAAGTCCAGGTTACACAGCTAGTAAGAATTAAGATTTTTAGGAAGGTAGGATTTAAAGTCATATTCTCCAGTTCTAGAATAAACATTTTTATATTGTACTATTTTGCTTCCTCAGTGGAGCCAAGAGTGTCATTAGGTAAGGACTCCTCAGTTAGAGCTGTCCAGGATGTTTGCCTGCCGGATCCAGTAGTCTGAGAAAGCTATGGTTCAGAGGACCAGACATAGACACCCATCAATAACCTACATGTGATGATTTGGCAAAGATCTCCCATTATCAGTCCCCTCACCTGACTTAAACTTTGTAAGAAAGGGACTGGCTAGAACAGGTACCAATAGTTTGCCACCAGAGCTCATTAAGTTAGTCAACACAGAATGGGCCAATGTACCAGGTAGCATACTTACAAGGGAGTCGTTAAGCTTAAGAGATCATTATCAGGGGAACCTAACATCTGAACAGCAAAACTTTGTCTTGATTGCTGTATCCTGCTTTTTAGAATCTCCAATTTATCTGGCCCCATTTTGTCTGAATGCTTTCTTTACAAACACCCTACTCCATTCTACCAAGGACTTGGAAAAAGGGTCTTCTTATTGCAGAAATGAAATCTTCATTTCTCTCATGGCTCTAATATACATAGATATAGCCACCCTGCCTTTGATTCATACTGAGAAGAAATTTTGGTCTTGCCTTGCCGTTCCCATAGCTTCATAGAATCTTGGAGCTGGACAGGATCTTAAAGGTTACCTAGTCCAGGCCATCCCTCAGCAGGAATCTCCTCTAAAATACCCCTCTGATAAGTGGCCTGCCAGTCTCCTCTAAAGATCCTCTGTGACAAGGAATTTACTATCTTCCAAAGCAGCCTATTGTATGTACTTTGAGACAATTTCAGTAGCACAAGTGTCCTTACATTTCTCCAATATTTCCTTCTTCCATATTGCAGCCCCTCAAACACTTGATCCAGCCATCATATCCCCCTACTTCTTACCTTCTTCAGCATATCTTCAATTAACTTCTTGTTTTCTATATAACTTGACAGGTTTACATTTTTATAGGGTTGAAACATTGAACTGACTGGCAGATAAGTACAAATAATATCCAGGAATGGATTTGGATGTTTCTGCCCCACTTCAGATCCTGCCAGGAGGTGTGTGGGCAAATCTCCACACACCCTTTCTTATCTCAATGTTGTTAAATAAATAGTGAGAGTAAAGCAGTTCAATGATAAGCTTAAGATCACACAGATAGTTGGGAGTGGAGCTGAAGCTTGAACCCAGAAATTCTGATCCTAGTGCTAGTACTTAATATTGCTTCTCTAATGCCAAAAGAACAGGCATTAATTAACATTCATCCCTGGTATAGAAGCAGCATCTCAGCCTGGATTATACTCAGCAAACCAAAGTACCATAGGACCCTAGAGAGCCAAGAGCAGCTAGGACTTGTTCAGCTCCAGGTCAAAGGTGGTGGGATGCTGACTCCAGAGAGAAATGTCTCCTGCTGAGAAAAAAGAGGCCCTCTGGCATTCAGCTTTGGCTCCTCTACATGACATGTGACCTAATTGTTTTAAGGAACACAGGATATGGCCAATCAATGGCCTGAATAGCTCATTCACACATAATCTCTTCCAATGTTTCCTCCCAAGGCAGTTTTTCTTATTGCCCAACTTCTCATGGTGGTTTCCTCTACCTAGGTATGCTACTCATGTCCTTGGCTGTTGGGGAATTCCAGTCTCTAGTCCCCATGCTCACCCTCAACCTTTATTATGCATCTAAATACAGATTCAGTGACAATAGTGGATTTGCCCCAGCTCCTGTAGCCAGGAAAGCTTTATTGGCAGACTCTGGGGGAGAAAGACCTACCAATATACCTTAGGGGAGGAATCAAAAGGAAGGGCAGATGGGTTATACGCTATTTCTGGGTATTATTTCTGCCTATCTGCCAGACTCAGATCACAAAGTTGACTTGGTGATCCATTCCTGAGCCTGACCAACAACTATTTGACAGAGCCACAGGATCCACAGGATGCTGACCTTGTGTTTCCCTTCTTTCTCTGATAGCTGAGTTCCAAGGGCCTTTCTCAGGACAAGGGGCTCCAGGCAAGGCTCAGGACAGAGTTAGCTTGTCATCTCTGTTCCACTGAAGATAAACACTACTGTTCTTAGTGACCTGCCAAAAGATGGTGGCCAGTACAAGTTCAATTTGTATTGGGAGATAGTGCTCTGGCTGTCAGTATTCATAGCTCAGAAGATGCTGCTGAAGAGGGCATAGTTAATGCCATAAAGGGGCATTAGATTCATAGAATCTATGTCTTGGGCAGATTGGAATAAATCATCAGTTGTAGGCACTTTAAAAATTATTCCTTCATGGTGTTTTCTGCCCTTTTTTTTTTTCTTTTTTGGTATGAATATTTCTTCTTTGATCACCCTCATCTCCTCTCTCCCTCTTCAGCTTTGGCCTTTTTGCCCTCAGACTCACTTGAGATCTGCTGCATTTGCTAGCCCTCTGGATCTGTTGTCTCCTTGTATATCCTGGCACTGGCTTTGGAATTATGAAGACTTAAATTCAATCCAATCTTACACTTCATCTGTGTGATCCTGGCAAGTCACTTAACTTCTGTCTGCCTCAGTTTCCTTATCTGTAAAATGGGGATAATAATAATAGGATTATTGTGAAAAGTAAATGAGATAATATAGGTAAAACACTTAGTACAGTGCCTGGCACACAATAGGTGCTACATAAATGCTTATTCTCTTATTATTATTAGAAAAAGAAGGAAAAAAAAACCCAGCCAATGCATCTTATAGGATATGTAATGCTCCACATCCATAGTCCTTGTCAACTGCAAAGAAAAAAGTGAGGTACATTTCTTTTCTCTTCTTAGATTAGGATTAGTCATTATAATTATACAATCAATGATCTCTGGGCCAAATGCAATAGCCTTTTCTCCGCCCTTATCCTTCAAGGTATCCCTATAGGATTTGTTGACTTCTCCCTCCTCCTCCATATTCTTTTCTTCCTAGATTTTTAATAGTGTCTTCTCCTGGATGAAGGTTCTTGGAACTCCTCTTTCTACTTGTTAATTCATTTCTTGTCAGTCTCCTTTGTTACATCATCCTCCATGTGTCACCCTTACACATCATGACTGTGTCATCCTTACATGCCACGGCTGTATTACTCTTACATGCCATGCTGTTTCACCCTTACACACCACAGCTGTGTCACCCTTACATGCCGCAGCTATATCACCCTTACATATAATGACTATGTCAGTCTTAAATGCCATGGCTGTGTCAGTCTTACATGCCACAGCTGTGTCAGCCTTACATGTAATATATGTGTTAGCCTTAAATGCCATGTTGTGTCACCCTTATATGCCATGGCTGTGTCACCCTTACATGCCACAGATCTCTCCTGAGTCTTTTTCTTTTCTCTTTCTATATTTTCTGTCTTCATTAGGCAGGAAAATGGAAAAATGAAAAGAGTGCTGGTCCTAGAGTCAGGAAGACCTTGTGTTCAAATCCAGTCTCAGACTCTTATAGCTGAGTGTCCCTGGCCAAGTCACTCCACCTCTGAGTCAGTTTCATCATATGTAAAATAAGTAGATGCCCATTAATTGGGGAATGGATGAATAAGTCATGGTATATGAAAGTAATGGAATATTATTCTATTAAAAATGATAAACAGGCTGATTTAGAAAGACCTGGAAAGATTTACATGAACTGAAGCTGAGTGAAGCAAGCAGAACCAGGAAAACATACTTAGCTGCAACAGGATTGTATGATGATCAACTATGACAGACTTGGTTCTTCTCAGCAGATTAGTGATCTAAGACAATCCCAGTAAACTAGTTGGAAAATGCCATCCACATCCAGAAAGAGAACTATGGAGATTGTAGATTAACAAATTCTATTTTCAGATTTTTTTTCCCCATGGTTTTCCCCTTTTGTTCTGATTTTTCTCTCCCAACATGATACATGAAAACATATAAAAAAATAAGTGTACATGTATAACAAAAAATGTTTTTGCATATAATTGGAGAAAAGAAAATAAATAATAATCAAGAAAAGAAAAGGAAAAAAAAAACTTCCTTGGGGACTTACACAAAGCTATCTTCAGGGCAGAATCTTATCTTTTTCATGGAAATCAATCTGAAATATGAATTCACCTGAAATTGTTAAAAACAGATAGTGGAATAATATGTCTTTCCTCTAGGGATATTTACCTATTACCCATCCTTGGAAAAAACAATTGTATTTATACTATCTACCTCTGTTGTGAGAACATCATTTTATGAACCCTAAAACAGTAAAGAAAAGTTGTTATTGTTGCTTAGCCTCTATCTAAACACTTTTATTGATGAGGAACCCCTTACCTCATGAGGAAGTTCATGTAGCTGTAATTATTATTACTCTTGCCAAATAACTTCCCTTACATATATTATTTACAGTTTATATAACATTTTCACAAGCATTAAAATTGGGAAATAGTTCCTTATAACTAGTCTTACATCTGCTTCATAGTAACTTCCAACCATTCATATAAATTCTGCCCTCTAGGCAAAACCAATTAAGTTTAATCTTTATATCACATGAGAAACATTCAAATAAATGAAGGCAAGTATCTTCTCCTCTCCAAACTAAATATTGGCAGTTTTTTTAATAGCTAGTTTAAAGCTTTCTTATCATCCTGATCACTGGTCTTTTGGACATGCTCAAGTAGAGGACTTAATCTTTTTCTGTGGATCATATTCTTTGACAATCTCATCAAATTTATGGACCCCTTATCAGAATAATCTTTTTAAATCCATAAAATATGAAGGATTACAAAAAAAACAATTATGTTGGAATGCAATTTTCAAAATATTTTTTAAAAACAAGGCCAAGAATCCCCGAGTTAAAAACAACTAGCTAGAAATATTAAGAAAAAATAGAGAACTGGAAACTGGAAAAGCTGTTCAGATAATCAGAAACCTCAGGTGGCCCCCTAAAAAGACATGATGTTTCATGTACCATCTTTCTTGCTCTTCCTACTCCTCCTACCACTTTTGAGAGGGGTGGTTTCAGTATCAATAGTAGAGTGATAGAGTAACTACTATGTTCTAGTTATTGTGCTAAGCACTATGAACATTATCACATTTGATCTTCCTAATGATCCTGGAAGGTAGATGCCATTATTGTCGTTGCTTTACAGATAAAGAAACTATGATTTGTCAAAGGTCAGAGCTAGTGAATGTCTGAGGATGGATTTGAACTTCCTGAGTCTAGGCACCAGCACTCTATCCACTGTACCACCTAGCTGCTGGTTGGATTGCCATCCATCCAGCTGACAAAATGAGACACAGCAGTGAGGAAGGGCTGGATAAAGCCACTGAATTTAGAGGATCAAGGGGATGTGCTATGCCTAACGAAATAATCCAAACAGAAGTGAGGATCCTAAATTCAGAGATGGAAGGGTGGAGATAGCAGATTGCCCTTCTCTACTGCTGAGTATGAGCAAACTCAAGTAACCCCAAGTAACGAACTAGCTATGGCAAAATGCACTTAATTATCCCTGGCAACAACAGGAAGGACCCTGAAGGGAAAAGTAGCACATTCAGATGCCAAAAATATGTCCCATGCTGCAAGGAAGAAGAGTCAAGACTGAGATACAGTGTTCTTCAATCTTTATCTATAGTAGCCCAATAAGATGCTTCAGTTAGATGGCTATCAGTTGCTGGCTGTGTTTTATTATCCACATACATTTGCGGGCTTAGGGGGGGGCAAAGCAAACTGAATTCTGCATTTCCTAGCACTCCTAGGTTTGTATGTCTAGATATTATTTGGAGAGGATCAGAAGAGGATGAAGGTGGGCAGCCTAGTGGTAAATATTTTATTATATAGTCCTTATTTGCTTTTATTCTTTATTTTTATTTTATAAAAAAAATAATGAAATGGTGGCCATTCTATGGAGCATTCATGGAGATAGGCTTTGGGCTCTGGTCACTTCCAATAGCAAGAGTCCTTAGTGGGGCATTTCTCATGGAATCCTGAACCTGTGTCCTGGCTATAACTAGGAAAATAAACATTAAACACTGAAGAGTGCCTCACTTTAGGATGGGAAAAAAACAAAACAATAAAGCAAAAGAACCCAAACTACTGTATATAAAATCCAAGCATACCTGTCTATTCCTTTAAGGAGTTGATACCCTTATAAGGATCAGTTCAGAGGAGAAGCAGTGTTTTGCAGGTAGAGTCAGGGCCTGAAACTGATTCTATTTAATAAGATCTTCTAGATCGGAGGTTCTTAAACTATAGTGCATAAACTTCTATGGGGTACTTGGGTAGATTTCAGAGAGTTTTGGGAGGGGGGAATTTTCATTTTTATTTTTTCTAGACTCTAATTAAAATTTAGCATTTCCTTCAATTATGAATATGGACAACAACCATTATTCTGAGAAGTAATTCATAGATTTCATCAGATTGCCATAAGGGTTCATGATGCCAAAAAAAAAAAAAAAAGAAAAAAAGAAAAAAAAAAGAAAAAGATTAAGAGCTCTTGATCATAGGGCCTGGTCTTCTAAAATATTGAGGAAGAGCTAGAAGGTTCCAACCATTCTCAGAATAACACTTCTGTAGTAGTTCTTAGTGCTTATGTAGGGTACGCATCACTTTGAGTAAATATGGGATTTGTTCACTTATGTTAGGATTAGGTCAGTGGCCAGAAACACCTTCTGGTGGTGAAATATCCAATTAGGACCCTTTAGAAGGTCCTTTTTTTCATGATGAGTTAGGGTACATCCTCCATGTTCACTATTACTTTTTAAAGACACCGCTTGCTGGGATTTAGTTTAAATGAAAAAACATTTGGATTGGGAATAAGGAGTCCTGGGTTCTAATCCCAGTTCCACTGTTCACTCTATGTGTGACATTAGGGAAATAATTTCCTCTTTCTGAATCTCAATTTTCTCACTGAAATGAGAAAATGGGAGTAATAATAACAAAGTGCTTGGTATAGATAAAATCTCATGCATATGTGTGTATATACATGTACATGCATATGGCACACATATGTGTGAATACATACATACATATATAATATAAAAATACATATTTGAACTTCACAACAACCCTATCAGAGAAGTAGTACAAATATTATCAGCTCCTTTTTACAAATGAGGAAGCAGGGACACTTGTCCAGGGTGATACAACTCGAGTCAGGATCTGAAGTCCCAGAATTCTATTTACTCTGCCACTGCTTACCCCTTAGAACTGTTAGAAAGAGTAAATAAGATAATGTGTGATAATAATAGTAATTACTACTTTTATGTTATATGAAGATTTAGCTAACATTTTGCTAACAAAAAGCCTGGTTTAATCTTGAGACTCAGAGAGGGACATGCAGTGACTTCCTCACAATAGTATACTCCTAGTATAGGAAGAGTTAGAAATGGGATACAAAACAGAGCTCTGATTTCACCTTCAATTCCTGCTGCTCCCCAAGCATTACATCATCATAGAACATCAGAGCTGGAAGGCAACCTATCCTCCAAATAAATTAAAAAAAAAACAAAACTACTCCAACCTAAATAGAAGTAACTGGTCAATCTTGCTTGAAGATTGGATGAGGGATGGAGTGGAAGCAGAAAACCTTAGCTACTCACAGTTGTAGTTTTTACTAGAATTGAGATTTTCATTCTGTAGCAAAGTCGCCAGGAGGGGCTCCTTCTGCCAATGCTGATCAGTACTTGCTTAGTAGCTCTGAAAGGTTACTTGTCCAGAGTCACATAACCAGTTTGTGTCAAAGAAGGGTTTTAAACCCAACTCTTACTCCTTCTGAGATCAGTTTCACTCCACCACACTGGGGGGTAGAGAGTAGAAACGGTAAACTGCTCTGCCTTCAAGGAACTTACATGAATGGGAGTGAGAGAGTGGAAGGAGAGAATACAACATTGACACTGGATAAATAAGGCACAAAGGGACTGGACCTGAGAGTTCATTGGTATAAGGAACTCCCAAAGTGAGGAAACTGCCTTTACCAATGTAGATAGACATCTCTGTGATGTATAGTTTTGGAGAGTAGCCCAAGAGCACTGAAGGAGTAAGTGACCAGAATATATGAGTCAGGACTTGAAGTCATCCAGGTCTTCTTAGCTTCAGGATCATCTCTTTCTGCACTCTTCCAAAGTAAGTTAATGTAAAAGAATCTGAGGGCAGCTTGAAAGAGCACTGGCTGGGAATCAGGAAGATTCATCATTCTGCATTGAAATCCAGCCTCAAACATTAACTAGCTGTGTGACTCTAGGCAAGTCACTTTACTCTGTTTGCCTCAGTTTCCTCTTCTATAAAGTGATTGGAGAAGGAAATGGTAAACCACTGCAAGAAAACCCCAAATGGGCTCACAAAGAGTTGGACCAACTGAAAAACAGCAGCAGAAGCATCAAAAGTGAGGGGGAATAGGAAAGGCTTTCCTAAGCTTAAACCTTAGCTTATCATTTTATGTAAAAATGTGATTGGAAATGTTGCTTCTGCATTAGATAACAGCCCACCTTTTAAATGCTTACATGACAGAGAACAGCAACTGGTTATGGGGAACTATGACCAAATAAGGTAAATGCCAATGGGAGATGTAATTATCACATAGGATAATTAAGCCCTCTGGATAGGCTGTAACCTCTGTAGTGCCCAGCCGGTGGGAAATCAGGGCATTTTGGGGCAGGGTACAAAAAGTTATGCTTTGGTACTTTAAGCATGTACCTATTTGGGATACCCATTCTTGCAAGATAATGAATAAAAATCTTTTTTTTTTTTTTTTTTTTTGGCTTCATTGATGAGTCTGCAGAGTTCTTGGTAAGATGTTTGTTCTTGCAAAGTATTAGTTGTATGAACTCAAGGAAATCACTTTCCTTTTATAAGACCAAGATTCCTGTAAAACAAGGATTAATATTAAAAGAGGTAATTCCTGAGGTCTTTTTAAAGACTGGTACTGGATGAGCTTAGAATATTAAAGCTGCAAAAAACCTTAGAACATACAGCAAATCCATCAGAACCAAGCAGGACCTAAGGACATAAAATATCAGATCTTGGAAAGGACCTTAGGAAAGAGCTTAGCATTCTCTTTGATACATTAGTGTGTGACTGATAAATGCTTACTCCTATCTCTAGATGCCCCATTCTCCACCTCACTTCAGATGTAGAAGAAACATTAGAACACATGACTGAATTTCAGAGCTTGGAAGAGATTTTAGAACATAGGACCCTGATTGTCAGAGTTGAAAGAACCCATACAGCAGAGAATGAAGGATGTTAAGACTGGGTGAGACCTCAGAACATAGAATGTTAGACTTTGGAAGAGACCTTTGAATCCAGAACCCAGAACATAATAGTTGGAAGGGCTCTTAGAACATAAACTATTCATGGCTGGAAGGGATCTTGGGGTATAATAGGAAAGGGACTTGGAGATCTTTCATCTTTCCCTGAACTCACATGAAGGCAAACCAATCAACCAAGTGAACTAGGGCCAGTTACTAGAGGCAGTCAAGGATCCAGACCAAGAAGGCTAACCTTGGAGTTAGAGAGATTTGGTTTGGATTCCTGCCTCAAACATCTAATATCTGTGTGTCCCTGGGTAGATCACAGCTTCTCAGAATCCATATTTTCTCCTTCATTGAATGGGCATAATACTTCCCAATACCCACTTTATGGGCTGGCTTTGAGACTTGTCTCTATAGAGTATTTTGAGGACCTTAAAACCCCATATGTGCATATGTGTATGATTATGGGTATCCATGTACATATATGTGCATATGTATACATATGTATGTATGTGCATACATACATATATCTGTGCTGCTTGGAGGAGGTGGAAGTGAGGAAAGGGGAAAAAGAATAAAGTAAAAAGTACACAGCAGAGAACAAAAGAAAACCTACAAAGAATAAAAAAAGAACAGTTCTGAATACGCCTTCTATTATGTATGCTTTCTCAAAATGGAAATTTATTGTTACATATTTTGAATCCTCTCTCATGTTCTGCTGTGCACACAATTTTTTTCTTTTTCTGTTTTTTTCCCATTTTTTCTATTTTGCATTTAAGTCTTTAAAAAATTTACAAGTATGATGATTATTCTGTATCTGGACTTGGGTGTTGTGCCTCTTCCTGTCATAAAACCCCAGGGACCGCCTTTTTCTAGGCCTAATTCTCATCTCTATAATGCTATGGACAACACTGTGTAAGGCATTAAGGGGGAGATAAGTTTAAATGAGACACAGTCCCTTGCCCTCATGGGTAAGTCTATTGGGGACACATAAACAGATATTTATGATATATATTATCACATGATAAGTGCCTTAGAGATATGCAAAGCAAAATGAAAAGCAAAATTCATTACTAATAGGGGGATCAGGGATGGCTTTGTGATTGGAGGTTGCATTTGAGCTGTTTTTTTTTTTAATGGTATTTTATTTTTCCAAATGCATGCAAAGATAGATTTCAACATTCACCTTCACAAAACTTTGTGTTCCAGATTTTCTCCTCTCCTCTGCCTTTCCCTCTCCCAAAGACAACAGGCAATCTGATATAGGTTAAACATGGACAATTCTTCCAAACATATTTCCATATTTGTCATGCTGAGCAAGAAAAAAATCAGCTCAAAAAGGAAAAAAAAGTACAAGGAAAAAGAGTGGAGAAAAAAAAAAACAACCCAAGCAAACAACAATAAAAAGGTGAAAATTCTATGCTTTGGTCCACATTCAGTCTTCATAGTTTCCTTTGAGCTGTGTTTTAAAGGATGGGTAGGAAATCAACAGACTGAGAAGTTCATTGTATAATTTAATAACAACTGCTATTTGTTAGGGTTTCCATCTATCTATTTACCCAAATCCAAAACAACTAAGGGATAGAAAAATTATACCATTTTGCAGCTTAAGATTCATCCTTTTTGTTTTTTCTTTTTTGGGTTGAATGGGGTTTCTCAATAGTATTTTATTTTTTCAAATACATGTAAAGATAGTTTTCAACATTCATTTTTCTAACACTTTGTGCCTTAGGAACTCAACAGACTGAGAAGTTCATTGTATCATTTATTAACAACTGCTATTTGTTAGAGTTTTCATCTATTCAGTTAAGTCTAAAACAATTAAGGGATAGAAAAATGATACATTTTGTAGCTTGAGATTCATCCTTTTTCTTTTTTGGGGGTGGATGGGGTTTCTCAATAGCATTTTATTTTTCTATATTCATGTAAGTCTTTCCAGGCTTTACTGATATCACTTTACTCATAATTTCTTAAAGAACAATAAGGTTTCAGTACAGTTATATACCATAACTTATTCAGTCACTCCCTAATTGAGGAGCATCCACTCAATTTCCAGTTCCTTGCCCCTACATAAAGAGCTGCTACAATTACACTTTGCAAGGTGTGGGTCCTTCTTCCTTTTCTATGATCTCTTTTGGAAACAGACCCAGTAGTGAGATTGCTGTATCAAAGGGTATGCAGAGTTTTATAACCATTTGGGTATAGTTACAAATTGCTAGGAGAGGAACATTTCAGAGGAAACAGTGGAGACATGTAGCACCTCTAGTTAGGCTAACGTACCTTTGATTACTTCTTTCCTTAGCAGCCTCAGAAAGTTAGATACTGCATAAAGCTGTATCTCATTATGATTCTGTTCCTTTTTGACCTCCCTCCCTCTTTAATACCTCCTGACAGGTCCTAAAAGGTTATTTTTGTTTTTGTTTCTTTTACAAACAAAACTAACAAAAACAAGATTAAAAAGGAAATACAAAGCTGGAAGAAAATCTTTACAGCCAGTGTTTCTGAAAAAGATCTCATTTCTTTTCTTTTTTTTTTATTTTAAGCTTTTTATTTGTATAACATATGTATGGGTAGTTCCCCAACCTTGATCTTTACAAAGCTTTCCAATACAAATTTTACCCCCAGTCCCCTCCCCTTCCCTAGATGGCAGGAAGTCCACTACATGTTAATAATGTTGAAATGCTTGAGAAGTTATGCAAGAAAAATCCTATCTACAAGAAAAAAAAAGAATCAGAGAAAGGCAACACAATGCAAGCAAATGTCAATAGAGATCATGAAAATGTTACGTTGTGGTCCATATTTCATGTCCCTCTTTCTGGGTGTATTTGGTTTTCTTCAGTGAACAACTGGAACTGGTTTGAGACAATTCTTTATTGCAGAGAGCCATGTCCATCAGAATTGATCATCATGTAATACTGTTGTTGCTGTGCATGATGATCTCCTGGCTCTGCTCGTTTCACTCAGCATCACTTCATGCAAGTCTCCCCAGGCCCCTCCGAAATCGTCCTGCTGGTTGTTTCTTACAGAACAATAATATTCCATAACATTCATATACCATAATTTATTCAGCCATTCTCCAATTGATGGGCATCCCTTCAGTTTCCAGTTTCTAGCCACTACAAAAAGGGCTGCCACAAACATTCTTGCACACGTGGATCCCTTTCCCTCCTCTAAGATCTCTTTGGGATATAGGCCCAGTAAAAACACTGCTGGGTCAAATGGTATGCACAGTTTGACAACTTTTTGAGCATAGCTCCAAATTGCTCTCCAGAATGGTTGGATCCGTTCACAGTTCCACCAACAATGCATCAGTGTCCCAGCCCTCCCACATCCCCTCCAACATTCATCGTTATCTTTTCCTGTCATTTTAGCCAATCTGACAGGTGTGTAGTGGTATCTCAGAGTTGTCTTAATTTGCATTTCTCTGGTCAATAGTGATTTGGAGCAACTTTTCATATGACTAGAGATGGTTTTAATTTCATCAAAAAGATCTCATTTCTAAAATATATAAAGAATTGCTGTTAAATTTATAAGAATACAAGTCATTCCCCAATTGATAAATGGTCAAAGGATATGAACAATTTTCAGATGACCAAGTTAAAACCATTTATACTTATATAAAAAATGCTCTAAATCACTATTGTTTAGAGAAATGCTAATTAAAACAACTCTGAGGTACCACCTGACATTTCAGATTGGCTAAGGTGACAGGAAAGGATAATGATAAATGTTGGAGGTGATGTGGGAAAACTGGGACACCAATGCATTGTTGATGGAGTTGTGAACTGATCCAACCATTCTGGAAAACAATCTGGAACTATGTCTAGAGAGCTATAAAACTGTGCATGACGATGCATACTGGGTTTGTATCCCAAGGAAATCATAAAGGAGGGAAAAGAACCCATATGTGCAAAAATGTTTAGAGTAGCTCTTTTCGTGGAAGCAAAGAACTGGAAAAGGAGTGGATGCCCATCAATAGGGGAATGGCTGAACAAGTTGTGGTATATGAAGACAATGGAATATTATCGTTCCATAAAAAGTGAAGAACAAACTGATTTTAGAAAGGCCTGGAAAGAGTTCCATGAGCTAATGCTGAGTGAAACAAGCAGAACCAGGAATACATTGTACACAATTACTGCAAGAATGTACAATGATCAACTATAAGACTTGGTTCTTCTCAGTGGTTCAGTGATCCAAAGCAATTCTAATAGACTTTGGACAGAAAATGCCATCTGCATCTAGAAAAAGAACTAAGGAGACTGAATGTAAATCGTCACATGCTATGTGCACTTTTTTTTTTTCCATTTTTTTCTTTCTCCCATGGTTTTTCCCTTTTGCTCTGATTTTTTTCTCCCAACATAATTCACAAGGTAATGTGTTTTAAAAATAAATAAATTTACTAGGAAAAAATACCTCCTAACAGATTTGTCTCCCTTGTTTTTCTGGCTTTTGATACCATCATCCCCGACCAAACCCTTTTTTGCCCATCTGCCTTCTCTCCTCTCAGTTATGCAAATCCTATCTGTTCCTCAACATTCAGGTCTATTTGTGCCTCATCCTTGAAGACTCCTATGACCCCTTAAGCACATGTTGATCTCCAAATATCGAAGGGATTTCACAAGAAAGAGAAGTTTAGCCTTGTTCCTCTCACCTCACTTTGTATTGAGGGCAAGCTGGTTGTAAACAAAGTCTCAGGGAGATTGATTTTAGGTCAACATAATGAAAAGTTTCTTAACCAGAGACTGTCCAACAATGGAAATGGTCTTCTTCATGAGACAGTAAGGTCCCCCATCACTAGAGGTATTCTGAATGACCATCAGGAATAGTGTTCATGGAGCAGGGAATCAGATTACCTCTTCAGCCTCTTTTAACTCTTTGTGATTTCATTCTCTCCCCCGCCTATGAAGCTCCCTTCTTTCTGCTTATTTGAGACTTTCTTATTTTCTAATTGGTAACTCAAGGTTTAACTCCTCCAGGAAGCTCTCGTATAGCACCTATAGATCTAGATGTCTATAGCAATGATATTAATCAATGTCCTACTCTTCTGAATTTCTAGAGCACATACTGTCTATACCACACAAATACATATTTGTATTGTTTTCTGGATGGTTTCATAGATACACATTTCAACTTTTAACAGACTGAGAGCTCTCTGGGAATGGGAGAAGAGCTGTGTCCTGAGGAAAGGGAAAACACCACGTATCTTGCTTATCTCTTTTATAATGTCTTACACAAGCTTCAGAATACAGCAGGTACCTAATAAAGCCTTTGAATTGAATATATGGGCAATAAGTGGCCTAGAGTTTCAGCTCTCAGTTCAGAAAGACTTGTGGCACCTCAGCAGTTAATTCAGTAATAGCTCGGCCTCTCTCCAGGTTTCAGTCAATGGGAACTATGAATTTGGCTCGTGTTTCTCCAAAGGTCTTCTCCCTGTCTGTGAGGCTTCCAAAATTGCTGGGAGTATGCTGGGAGTTAAGGACCCTGCCTAGAATGACAAGGTCTCCACAGGGCCTGACCCCCACCTTCCCCCATGTGTGCAAGGCCAAGAACCCTGCGCGGAATGACAAGGTCTCCACAGGGTCTTGACCCTCATGTGCAAGGCAACATGAAGCCCCTACAGAACTAAGCATTCAGGAATATATTTGGTTAATGATTATCTGCTTAATTTCTGTCCTAGGAATTCTTAGCATAGCTGTATGTATATACCCATCCATCACAATGAGGTGAGCACGAAGCCCTTCACCCCCAAAAAAGCCCCTTTGTACTTTCTGCCTAAACATGAAAGGTTTCTTTACTAGTGAAGCATTAAACAAACTTAGAGACTGGGAAACTTGGGAAATTGATAGCTTTCCCCAAAAACTCCAAAAGAAATCTCCAGTTACTCCCTCTTGTTTGAAACAATTCCAAATTCAATCAACCTGGTTCTTCACTTCCCTATGCAGAGCTTACATGAATAATGATATGATGAAAAGAACAGTAAACATCAGTGATAGATGGACACATTGGTAGCAAGTAAGTCATGGGAAAAAAAAGTAAGGAAAGTAGGCCATTGCATGGTTTACTGACCCCTACACAAAACAAGCTATTGTATGAGTGATTAATAAATGGGCTGAGGGAAATAAGTTCTTGAGAAAAAAAAAATGTTTCTATTCTAAAAAATCTTATGAGCATGTTAAAAAATTAAAAAGCATTGCATAAGTCTTGGAATAAGTAAATGTGACATTTTTAGAGAAGCTCATGTTCTGCCAGATATGATGTGATGACCACAAGGTACATTTACCTTTAGTTAAAGTTTCACTATTGTTATATTGTTTGATGAATTTATTCTGTACATTCTTTTTTTCTAAGAAGCATTGCACCTGGGGTCCTGGGAATTTCTGGGCCCCAAGAAAATCTTATAATCCTAGCCAAATAATTGTCCTATCTCTAATCAACCCTAACTTTGTAAGACTATAAAAATCACAAGCTTTCTTGAATAATTTGAACAAGCTTTTGCCAATAAATCGAAATTGATGACCACGCCATAGAGTATGCTGTCTCTTGTTCCACTTCGCCGACTCCAACCCTCCATTCAAGAACCTAGTTCCCCGTGGAGGCTGGACCTCCGCACAAAATCATTAAGAATAGATATATTATCGAAGGAATTAAAAAATGGAAAAAACCTAGCCTACTTTTCTAGTCAGCTCTCCTCCCACTGAAGTTCTATCCTATTTAGCACTGTTCCTTTGGAATTTGAAGTTACCTCTTCCTGGGCCCATGGATTTGCACATCAGGTCCCAGGAAAAGCATGAAGGCCAAAAAGAAAGTTCTTCCTGCAGCTTGGGGTCCTCCAATAGCAATATATTCCTCTCTGACATAATTTCCACTCAGGTTGGATCACACACATCTTTGGGCATCAGTGGTCATACAATCCCTGCTGCATGTGGTTATCTGGAAAAGGCACATGGATGGCAGGGTAGGAAACCTGGATTCAAGCCCCAAGTCTGCACAAAACGTGGGCAAATAACTTCCTGGCTCTGGACCTCAGATTCCTCATCTCAAAAAGGATAAATTGGATTCAATTACTTCTAAAATCCCTACCAGAACATTCTGTTTTCTAAGGTTTTTTCTAGCTCTGACATTCTATGTTCTATTGAATTAGCGTAATGTAAATTTCATCTAAGCAAGCTCTATGCCAAACCATTGTTCCTACCAAAGAGTTCCCTGCAGTGCTTGGGTCCTGACCCCCTCCAGCAAAATGGGCTCAGGCCAGGCAGTGCACTGGGAATTGACTTCTGCAATGTCTGGTTAAAGATCACAGAACTTTCCAGACCAGAACTAAATCTTGGGGAGCTGAACCCCAAAGAGGGTCAGCCAGTGAGGATGGATAGAATTTGCCAGGCTTCCTGATTAGTGGGCACTTGTACAATTACTGAAAAATGGGCATAATACATGCACTGTCTATTTTACACAGAACTGATGAAAGGATAAAAATGATAGTGTTGAGTCACAGACTCTTGGAATTGAAAAGGACCTCTGAGGTTATAGAAGTCCAAGGGAGTTATCTAAGGAGACAGTATAGCACAACAGAAAGTACACCAAAATTGGAATATGAGGATCTGGGTTTGAATGCTGATTAGTTGCTTCCTCCCTGGATGATCTCCAGCAATTCACTTAACCTTTCTGACCCTCAAAGGAAAGTAATGAGAGAGCTGGCCTCGATGGACTCCAAGGTTCCTGCCTGCTTAGAACCTATGATCTTATCCACCTCAGGCTGAAACTTGAATCCCTTCCACAACATCCTTGCTTGAATATATCCAGAAATGGGGAACTCATTACCTCCCAAAGCAGTCCTTCCATTTTTAGAAAACTTTAATTTACAAACTCCTTCTGTTGAGTCTGAATCTACCTCCCTATAACTTCCATCCAGTGGTTTTAACTGGAGATTACAAGGAAGGATAGATTAAATTTTAGAAATTAATAAATTAAATTATAGGAAAAAAAACCCTCTCTAAACAATTATAATGATTATAACATAGAATCAAGTCCATTTGACTCCCTTTAGGCAAAAGTAATAGGAAAGCCAATAGGCCAGGGAAGTTTTTTTTTTTTTTAATTTTTTTAAATAATAGCTTTCTATTTTCAAAATACTAGATAATTTTCAATATTCACTCCCTCCCCTAGACAGCAATCAATCCAATATAGGTTAAACATGTGCAAATCTTCTAAACATATTTTCACATTTATCATGTTGCACAAGAAAAATCAGATCAAAAAGGGGGGAAAAAGCAAGCAAACAGAAAAAAAAAGTGAAAATACTATGTTGTGATTCATATTCAGACAGGGAAAAGTTTTTTGAGAATGAAAGAAATGCAAGTCCCCGTTCCCCCCCCAAAAAAACTTATTAATTTTGAGGCTTGAAGAGATTATATAAGTTTAGTTCAACTCTCTCAATATCACAAAAGAGAGGCTCTAGGAAGGAGAGGGAACTTGTATTTTCAGGTCATCACTCTAGGTTCAATTTGATACCTTATCGTTCACTTCTGGCATTGTTCTCTGTTCTACACTGGTGACTTATCTCTCTGCACTAACCTGAGCTCCAGGAGGACAAGGTTTAGATCTGTTTCTTCAGTTGCAGGGCCAGGCCCTTGAGAGATGTCAGAAAAGGTGGGTGGATTTGAACCCCTCCCTCTTCTCTAGGCCAGGTCTTACCCACCAGCAGATGTCAGTAAATTCAGCAACAGGAATGAGCAAGGTCCCCCACAAAAGAGGAGGAGTTGAGTAAAATCCAGACCCTGCAGGAAATTACAAAGAGCCAGCCTTCCTCTATACAGATAATGTTGTTGACATGTGGGCTCTGTCTCCTCCTACACCCCCTTCCTTTGCCCAGTTCTGCTTCTTGGGGCCAAACAGAATGAATCTAATCTCCTGCCCCAGCTCTACTCCTCAGGTATTTCAAGACAGGGTTCACAGAGTTCTTGTCTAGATTAAACAACCTAGCTCCTTCACTTGGTGCTCTTAATGCAGTAATTTCCAGCGCCCTTCTCATTTTAGAGGCCCTCAGTTTAACACACTCTGGTTTGTCAATTTCCTTCCTGTGGTACCCAAACACAAACAGGATACACCAGATACAGTGTGACCAGGATGAAGGATACAGAGATTATCATTTCCCTTCTACTGGATACTGTGTCCAGCCTAAAATCCTGTTTGTAGCTGCTGTATCACGATCTGAGTCAGTGTGATCTTCCTTTGTTGCTTTTGCACTTTTTAACCGGATGTAGTGGAGAGAACACCAAACTGGGAGAAAGGTGGGGAGAGCAAAATCAATTAACATGTTACTTCTGTTTGGCAGCATATTCAGAATTTCAAACCCATGGTTTTGGTTATGAAGGGGAGACTTTCCTAGAGCTGTCCTCCAGGACTGAGCCTGGGCACTATCATTATACAGTAATATTATTATTTTGGTTTATATGGCCCCAAAAGTCAATTTTCTTACATCATTTATTCAAACCTCTGCCTTACATCCAAATTTTGTCCAGAAAAATTACTAGAAGTTCTTTTATATTTTTAAGGAAAGAGGTTCAATACCTTTCTCAAGCAAAAAGTCCAAACTCAAATCCCGTCTCTGTTCCTCACCACTTGAGTGACTTCTGTCCTTGATACCCACTTTTCTCTCCTCTAAAATGAAAGGTGTAGTCTGGGTGGTTCCGAAAGTCCCTTCCAGCTCTAATATTCTGTGAGCCTCTGGATTCCAGGCCACTCCCTTGAAGTTGGGATGCCTAGAAATATTCTGTTCCAAGACTTTCAGACTTTTGAACCAATGAGCTGTTTACCCATATCAAACATTGCCCTGAGGACATTCTTTCTTCTCCTTTTTCCAGATAAAACAGAGTAGTGATTGTTTCATGCTTCAGGGATCAGTGATGAGAGAGAGTGAGCAATAGGCTAATATAAATCTTGTAATAAATGCATCTTGTATAATTCGAATCACTTTTTTTTTTTCAGTACTCAGTCACTTCTCTTAGGTATGATTGTGCAGCAGACAAAATGCTGGGCCTGGGATCACGAAGAGTCAGACATGACTGAATTACTGAATGACAGCAAACAACAAGTCTAATACCTTCATTTTACAAATGAAGAAACAGATCTACAGAAGTGGTCACTTGCCCAAGGTCATGAAAGTGGTAAATTGTAGAGCTTTGAGCTCAACCCATGTCTTTTCTTTCTAAAACCAGTACCCTTTCCATTTTATCACATTACCTCGAGCTCTATGTGGGTAACCCATAAGTTACATATCTAAGCACTGGTCTTGACTTCTGAATTTCCAGTTGCCTATGGTACCTATCCATTTGAATCACCTCATACTCAACACATTTCAAATAGAAATAAATCATTTCTCTCAGAATAGATTATCTTCTCAATTCTCATGTTTTGGTCAATGGAATCTCCCTTCTGGTGTATTGGGGAAAATGTTGCATTTGTAGTCAAGAAAGAATTGGGTTCAAACCTAATCTCTTATAGTTACTAGCTAAGTGATGATTGAGCAAGTTACTTAATCTCTGAGACTCAGATTCTGTACCAGTAAAATTGCAACTATAATATTTACCTTAGAAAGTGGTCATGGAATGCAAATTAAGACAACTCTGAGGTACCACTACACACTTGTCAGATTGGCTAAAATGACAGGAAAAGATAACGATGAATGTTGGAGGGGATGTGGGAAGACTGGGACACTGATGCATTGTTGGTGGAGCTGTGAACGGATCCAACCATTCTGGAGAGCAATTTGGAGCTATGCTCAAAAAGTTATCAAACTGTGCATACCCTTTGACCCAGCAGTGTTTCTATTGGGCTTATATCCCAAAGAAATCATAAAGGAAGGAAAGGGCCCCACATGTGCAAGAATGTTTGTGGCAGCTCTTTTTGTGGTGGCTAGAAACTGGAAACTGAGTAGATGCCCATCAATTGGAGAGTGGCTGAATAAATTATGGTATATGAATGTTATGGAATATTATTGCTCTGTAAGAAACGACCAACAGGACGATTTCAGAGAGGCCTGGAGAGACTTGCATGAACTGATGCTGAGTGAGATGAGCAGAACCAGGAGATCATTGTACACGGCAACAACAGTACTATATGAGGATCAGTTCTAATGGACATGACTCTCTTCAACAATGAAATGCTTCAAACCAATTACAATTGTGCAGTGAAGAAGGCCATATACACTCAGAGTGAGGGATGTGAAATGTGGACCACAACATAACATTTTCATCTTCTCTATTGATGTTTGCTTGCATTGTATTTCCTTTATCGGATTATTCTCTCTTATAGATACGATTTCTCCTGAACAAAAAAATGATGTGTGGCAATAACTATACATATATTCGACTTAAGTATTCTAACATAATTATCATGTAGTGGATATCCTGCTATCTAGGGGAGGGGTGGGGAGTAGGGGGGAAAAATTTGTAACAGAAAGCTTTGTAAGGGTTAATGTTTAATAATTACCCATACATATGTTTTGCAAATAAAAAGTATTAATAATAATAAAAAAAAGAAAGTGGTCATGGGGTTGAGGAGATAATGTAAAGTGATTTACAAACCTTAAAGCATTTGCAAGTAGTCACCTTTTGCTATTATTTTTATTATTACTGTCTTTGAATCTTCTCTGTCCTTCATTTTTCCTAGTCTGTTCTTGTCATTTTTTTCCTTTGATATCCACAGGGTGACTTCAGAAAATGTCTTGCTCAATCTGTATCTGAGCAGGGATCTGCTCCATGACATGCCTGACAAATAACTTTTATTTGAAGACCTCTTGTGGTATCACTCCCTACCTCTTAAGGCAGTCTCCACTTCTGCAGGGTTCTAATTATCTAGTGAAGAACTCACTACCTATCAAGGCAGTACATTCCACTTTTAAAGGGCTCTAATTACCTAATTATCTAAATGAAACCTAGAATCTAGGTGCTGCCTTCTGTAAGCAAGGAGAACAAGTCTAGCCCATTTTTCCATAACAGCTTCCCAATACGTTGGGCAAATCATTACATCTTCCTCAATTTCTTTCATTGTAAAATGGGGGTTGTAAATTCTGCTCTACCTGCTGGCCTCTTAGGGATTTTCAGAGGAACAAATGAGATAATGGATGAGAAAAGGGTTTTGGAAACTGTAAAGCCCTGAACAGATGGAAGTTATTATCATTACTTGACCCAGGGGAAAATGACACAGATTTGGGCTAGAGTTATTGTTAAGAAACCTTTTCAACTTTCAAACCATGTTTCCCTGCCTCCTTTTAAATGTTTAAAATACCTTCCCCAAAAAAAGGCCTGAAGCCTTTAATAAAAGCCCCCAATGTCATTTACCCACAAAGGGCAGTTGACAAGGACTGAATGGGGAAAAGCTGGGGCTGACACAATGCCATTATATATTTCCCCCTTAAAAATTCTCTGAAAGCAAACTGGATAGAGAAAGCAGGGGAAAGAACCAGGAGGGCTTTGAGAGATTGATTCTGAAAAAGAGGAGGGACCAATTCATTCTGCTGGAGAGCTGGGCAGAGACACCGGGTAGCCAGAAGGGGGAGAAAGAGACACACACCACACAGTACTGCAGGAAAAAAAAATGCATCAAAGGTTAGAATCGAATAGGCGGTGTCCCTTTAGGAATGTTTCTTTTCAGAATTCTAGAATCCCAGAATCTCAAAGGGAGAAAAGAGATCTCAGAGGGCATCTACTATAAGTCGTACGTGACAAGGAATCACCTGGACCACAGCAGATGCAGCATAGAGAGTGTGCTGATTGGGGAGGCAGAAGAGTGAATCCAGGCTTTGGAGCTGCTATCTGTGGAACCTCGAGGGTCTGCCCTGGGGACCTTAGTCTCCTTGTTTGTAAAATGAGGAACAGAGAATCTCTGAGGTCCCTTATAACTTTCAATCCTACATTCTTGACTTATAGTCTACACTTGATGACTTGATGAGATCCTAGGTAACTAGGTGACCTTGGCAGAGGTCTAAACTACTGATAAAATTACTCCCTGAGGCAAGCAGGAAACTGATGGGGATCAGTTTAAAGTTACAGTCCCACCCTCTGTGGAAGTCTCGGGTAGCCCCACCTGGGCAGGAAATTTATAGGGATCAGTTTAATGTTACAGTCCCACCCTCTGTGGAGGTCTAGGGTAGCTCCACCTTGCTGTGTCCAGTCAGAAATCCAAGTTATGTCAAACCCCCAAGGTTAAATTTCCTCTATAAATCTGTCTGTGGTTTAAGCCACCTTTGCTGGAGTCCCTTTGGGTTAAGCCTGACATAGCATTCATGGTGTCTTTCTCCTCCCCATCCCCCAAGCCTCATGGTATCTTTTCTCTCATTGTCCCCCCATGCCTAATGTTGTCTTTCTCCTTCTTATAGTTAACTCTTTTAGGATGCTAAATTCCTATGGATTTTGCTTGTCCCACCTCATGGAGTATTTCCTTTCTCCTGATTAATTGTAAGTTCCATTGGAGAATTTGTCTTTTCCATTATTGTTAAAATCTTTTTCCTTAACTGGAGTTTCCATCAATTGGAGAATGGCTGAACAAATTATGGTATATGAATGTAATGGAATATTATTGTTTGGTTAGAAATGACCAGCAAGATGATTTCAGAGAGGCCTGGAGAGACTTACATGGACTGATGCTGAGTGAAATGAGCAGAACCAGGAGTTCATTATACACAGCAACAACAATACTATATAATGATCAATTCTGATGGACATGGCTCTCTTCAACAATGAAATGTTTCAAACCAGTTCAAATTGTTCAGTGAAGAAAGCCATATACATCCTGAGAGAGGGATATGAAATGTGGACCACAATATAATATTTTCATGCTCTCTATTGATGTTTGCTTGCATTGTGTTTCCTTTCTCTGTTTTTTTTTCTTGTAGATACGATTTTTCTTGCACAACAATAAGTGTGGAAATATGTATACATATATTCTATTTGTCAAGTATTTTAACATAATTAACATGTAGTGGATTTCCTGCCATCTAGGGGAGGGGTGGGGAGTAGAGGGGAAAAATTTGTAACAGAAAGCTTTGTAAGGGTTAATGTTGAAGAATTACCCATACGTAAGTTTTGCAAATAAAAAGTTTTAATTAATAAAAAAAAAAACCTTTTTCCTTGCTAACTATATGTTCTCCCAAATCTATTTCATATTTACCATTCCTGGTGTTTATTGTATCTCTTCATTTGGTCTGAAATCTGTTCTCCTAAATAAATCTACTTTTTTTTTTTTTTTTTTTGCTTTTTGCTGAGGCAATTGAGGTTAAGTGACTTGCCCAGGGTCACACAGCTAGAGAATGTTAAATGTCTGAGATCAGATTTGAACTCAGGTCTTCCTGACTTCAGGGCTGGTACTCTATTCACTTCGCCACCTAGCTGCCCCTAAATCTACCTTTTTCCAAAGAGAATGGCCATTATGAATTCTTCACGTGACCAAACCCCAATACCTACATCAATCATCTCAACATTTGGTGCCATATCCCAAACACACCATTTGGAACAAGGAATTGGATGTTCAGGGATGGGAAATTCACTATTTTTACAAATTGTGCCTTTATTTTTTGAAAATCCACTTATTAAGTACTTATTGCATACAGAGGACAGTGTTCAGTATTGGGGAAGATACAAAGTTTAGATGATCCAGTACTGTTGCCCTTATGGAGTTTAAAGTATAGCAGAGATAGGCAGTAGATACACAGACAGCTACAATATGCATTATTACATGATGAAAGCATTAAAAACGTGTAACAGAAAGTGCTATGTGGGGCCCAATAGGAAGTCATTATTGATCTGAAGGATCAGAGCAGAATACTCTACTTTTGGAAAACTCCAATTATTAGGAAGTCCTCTCCCCTAAGGAATAGAAATCTATAGTGAAGAAAGTAGAATTAAAAAAAAACAAAAACAAACATATAATGCCTATAGCTATATAAACAAAGATTACTTTAAATGACACCAAAACTCAGAACAAATATAGAGAAAAACATATACTAATATTTATTAATTTATTAAAGATAAAGCATTTCTTTTCAACAATGAAGGGATTCAGGCCAGTTCCAATAGACTTATGATGAAGAGAGCCATCTGTATCCAGAGAGGATCTTGGGGACTGAATGTGGATCATAATGTAATATTTTCACCTTTTTTATTGTTGTTTGCTTGCTTTTTTTTTTCTTTCTCATTTTCCCCCTTTTGCTTTGATTTTTCTTGTGCAGCATGATAAATGTGGAAATGTGTTTAGAAGAACTGCACATGTTTAACCTATATTAAATTACTTGCTACCTGGAGGAGGAGGAAAGGAGGAAGAAAAATTTGGAATACAAGGTTTTGCAAGAGTGAATGCTGAAATAAAACTATACAATGATATATTCTGATGGACATGATTCTCTTCAACAATGAGATGTTTCAAACCAGTTCCAGCTGTTCAGTGATGAAGGAAGCCATATATACCTAAGGAGAAGCCTCTGGGATCTGAGTCTGGACCACAACATAGCATTTTCACACTCTCTATCAATGTTTGCTTGCATTATGTTTTCCTTCTCAGGTTTTTTCTTTTCCTGTACAGCAAGATAACTGTATAAATATATATACACATATTCGATCTGTCAAATATTTTAACATAATTAACATGTATTAGACTTCCTGCCATCTAAGGAGGGGGTGGAGGGTAGGAAGGAAAACTTTGTAGCAGAAAGCTTTGCAAGGGTCAATGTTGAAAAATTACCTATGCATATGTTTTGCAAATAAAAAGCTTTAACAACAACAAAAAAAGAGAATGTTGAAAGCTATCTTCGCATGTATTTTGAAAATAAAAGGCTATTATTAAAATTTTTTTTAAAAGATAAAGTATCTTCCTTTCCTTGAACAAGTGATGGCACTCACTTATGATACCTGTTATTGGGCTGGGGACTTCCAGTTCTGAGCTGCAATAAGTCAATTATGTGTTCACTGGCACCAACATGGTGAGCTCTTGGAAATGGGGAGGCCCCAAGGCTGGAAGGACAATTATAGAGCTGATCAAAACTTTATTCGGATCAGCAATGGAATTATCTTGGGAGTAGCTATGATCCTTCTAACATAAACTAGAGATGAGGAAAGCTAATCTCAGGGAGGAAAAAAAACCCACAGGTAAATTAGTGTACGATCAAAAGCACTATACCTCATACTTGTTCTTTTAGTCTACATTAAATGTTTAGAGAGTTATACTTTGGTGGAGGGAGGAGAGGAAGAGGTCTTTGTGTGTGTGTGTGTGTGTGTGTGTGTGTGTTAGGATATACATAATGAATGCATCAAAACAAAATAAAAATATAGAGGTAAAATCTCCCACTTCCCCTCCTGCCTCCTTCTTTTGCCTATTGGTGCTAAGCAGAACAAGCCTAATCCCTCCTTTAAAATTAAAAAAAAAGTTTATCTCTAGCCTTTCCCAATATTTTGTGCTGCCCAAAACCCAACCCACCATTTTATTTATAACTAGACAAAATATAAAATAAAATAAAATAAGAAAATTACCATGATTGACAGGGTTGTCCTTCTTCTGAGGAGCTTTGTGTCACAATGGATGGAACGCTAGATTTCAAGTTTGGAAGATCTAAATTCAAATCTAACTTCAGATCATAGGCAAATTGTCTAACCACAGGCTCATCTGTAAAACGGGGATTATAATGGCACTTATCTCTCCAGGTATGCTGTGAGGATGAAATGAGATAATATTTGTAAACTACTTTGCAAACCTTAAATCTCTGACAATGATGTCATTCTAATACCTGGTCTTTACCAAGAAAAGGAAGGTGTGTGTCATCATTACTTTTCTGGAATTAAAGATGATCATATTTTTCTGAGGGTTTTTTTTTTACATTAGTGTCATTTATATTATTTTCTTGGTTCTGCTGTTTTATCATTTTCTACAAATTGTACTGAATTTCTCATATGTGATGTTGCTTATGGCAGGACACTATTGTACTACATTATATACCAAAGTTTTTAAAGGATATTCCCTGATAGGAACCCACTCTGTTTCTAGGTTGTTGGGTTTTTTCCACCACAAATATTGCTTCTATAAACATTTAACAAATGTCATGAACAAAATGGCAATAACAATAACAATAATTGAAGAAATATTGGGTAAATAAAGTACTTACGTACCAGGAAGTAGGAGAGTGGTTCACAATATGAAGAATCCATGAGACATTTGTCATAGTCACAAAGGATGCCATTTATTGATGTGAAATGACTCATAGGCATTAGTCAAAATGAATAACCAAGGTTAAATTAAATATGATTAAGCAAATTGTTTCCAGTGACATGGCCTTTTAAAGTTGGAAGGAAGAGGGGGAGTGAAGTAAGGGTGGGATCTATGGAGTTAGGGAGGGGTCAGGGAGAATAAAAAACATCAACAAGACCAAATACACAATGAATGACCAGATGAGATTAGAGGAAGTAAAATATTTTAGATATGCTAATAAGACAATCCAAGGGATTCAGGGAGGCAGGAAATGATGATTAAAGTTTCTGTTCCACTTCACTATCACTGGGCTAGAAAGTGAGTATGTACAGTTTAGTCACTTTTTTAGTGTGGTTCCAAATTGTTTTCCAGAAAAACTGAAACAAGTTCCAATTCCATCAATGGTATATTAGTGTGTCCTCATTCTTCTTTTCAGATATTTGAAGGCAGATTTTAGGATCCTTCCTCCCTCCCCCCAATTTTTTCTTCTTTAAGCTTCACCTTGCCAATGTCTTCATCTGACCTTCTTTGACCTGTCTCCAAGGTTTCTTATTATCCCACTTTTCCTCATGTGGACTCATTCCAGTTAATGTTCCTCTCCAATCATGACATTCAGAAGCAAATATAGTTATCCAGATGTAGTCTGAAACTTTTGTTCTAATTGTATTTCAGAGCTTCACACTAGAAAAAAAAAATTTGTTTTAATTTCTTATTTTTCCTTTAAGGCAAAAGTGCATTAAGAAGATGAATCATGCCTGTTGTTCTTGGTTGTCCTCAAAGCATGGAATCTTGTGCTACAAGGGATCTTAGAGATCATCTACTCTAAACCCCCTACTTAGAGAGATTATTAAAATAACCTCTTATTTTAAGTTTTTTTTTTAAATTTAATTTTATCTTATTTTAATTTATTTAATTAAATAACCTCAGAGCTTTGAGAGGGGTTTTAGAAAACTCATCTAATTAGAAAATGGATTCAAATCCAGATCCCTTGACTACAAACATGACAAAAGCCACTCCAACCATTTATCCTTTAAAAAATATGTAGGGGATGTTGAGGTCTGAAATCTTCTCTACTCATCCTTTTTTCTTCTCCTCCTCAGCACCCTTGATTCTCTCTTTATTCTGAATTTGATGCAGCCTGTCTTTAGTTAGTCAGTCAACAAACATTTATTAAGAGCCTATTATATGCTACTCTGAAGTTGAAGCACAGAGTGCAGGTCTTCAAACATTACATTCTGCAATTATTATCTGGGGAGTGATTTTCCACACCTCTGGCACAATAAGCAATAATTTAGTTTTTGATTCAAAGGAGACAATAAAATGGAATAGAAGGAGCCCTGTACTTGTATGCCAAATGATCTATGATAGCATCAAGGAGGAAAAGAAGGAAATAAGCACCTACTAAGTTCCAGATACTGTGCTAAGCACTTAATAATAGTTATCATTTATATAGTACTAAGTTAGCGACTGTACTAAGCACTTTACAAATTCTCACAACCCTGAGAGGTAGGTGTAATTATCCATTTTATGGATGAGGAAACTGAGACAGAGATAAGTGAAAGTGATTTGACCAAGTTCACGAAGTTGGTAAGTGTCTAGGACTCCAGTCCCAGCAGTCTATCCACTTCCCCTTCTAGCTGCATTGGGTTATACTAGTTTTAACTTTGTGTGTTCCTGAACAAATCACTTAACACCCCCAACACATACACACCCTCCCCTTAAATTTACTCATCTGCAAAATGTAACAACGATAATATTATTTACTTCATCAGGCTGTTATGAGGAGTATTTTTCAAACCACACTCCAAACCATCACAGTACTAGAAAAATTGGAGCTGTTACAAGAAGTTACTTGGTGTTGCAAGCATGGGGAACTCCGCCAATGTAGGTATTCAATGTAACTGCATGTGACTTTGCTGTTTCCTGGAATCATGGAGATCTGCCTTAGAGTTTTCAGAGAACTCTGGCCTTGCTCAGTATTATTGTTCATGGTGCTTATGGACTGTGTGGAGACTCTGGAATGGTGAGCCAGGACAACTCACTTTACCACCTATTAGTAAAACTGATCTTGGACAAGTCACTCCTTTCTGGTCTCTGTAAGAAAGAATGGACTCGATTTGATTATTTTTGAGGTCCCTTCAGGCTTTATTAATTCATATTTATGACCCTTTCTTACTCTTCCTGTTTTTACTAACCCTTCATTTTATTCAGTTTAACATTTGATGACATAATTTTACTCTCTAGTTTCTATGCACTAAAGTTTGTCATCTGTCCATGGGAAAGGAGTTACTTCTTGTCGGATCTCCCTATGGCATTGCCTAACACAGGTCAGGGCAGGAGAAACACAGGAAACACCAGCTGGACTAATTTCAAAACCATGTCAACCTGAATTTCCTGCACTTGCCTGCTTAACCTTTGGGTTTTCTTTCTTATTGTTAATTAAACAACAGAGATCCCCATCAGGCATCCAGAAATGATGAAGAACATTAGATGTAGGCTAACTTGATCTTAAGTTTCTCAATCTATCTTTGGAAGGCATTTTTAAAAATCTAGAATATTAAAATGAGAACAAGTTCCAGTAGCTATGAAGGTGACTGAAGCAGATCCTGTGGAGCTGTTAAGAATTTGGTCAAACATTGAAGACACCCTGTATCACAAAGAAATCATTAAAGAGGAAAAAGCACATGTGCAAAAATGTTTATAGCAGCTTTTGTTGTTGTTGTTGTAGTAGTGGCAAGGAATTGGAAATTGAGTAGGTGCCCATCAGTTTGGAGAATGAATAAGTTATGGTATGCGAATGTTATGGAAGATTATTGTTCTATAAGAAATGATGGGCAGGATGATTTCAGAGAGGCCTGGAGAGACTTACATGAACTGATGCTAAGTGAAATGAGCAGAACCAAGAGCACACTGTTCACAGCAAAAAGACTTCATAATGATTAACTTTGGACTTGGCTCTTTTCATCAATGAGGTGATTCAGGGCATTTCCAATAGTCTTGTGATGGAAAAAGCCATGTGCATTCAGAGAGAGGACTATGGGGACTGAATGTGGATCACAAAAATAGTATTTTTACCTTTGTTGTTTGCTTAGTTTTTTCTTTTTCCTCATTTTCCCCCCATTTGATCTGGTTTTTCTCGTGCAGCATGATATAGAAGGAATATGTTTAGAAGAATTGTGCATGTTTAACCTATATTGGATTACTTGATGTCTAAGAAAGAAGGGAACTGGGAAGGCAGGGAAAAAAATTTGGAACACAAGGTTTTGCTAAGGTGAATGTTGAAAATTATCTTTCATATATTTTGAAAAATAAAAAGCTATTATTATAAAAAACAAAAATGAATATTGAAAACTATCTTTAAATGTATTTGGGAAAATAAAATACTATTGAGAAAAAAATAAAAGGACAGTATTTAAAAAAATAAAAGAAATCAAGGTCTGGATCAGTCTCACAAAAAAAAACCCCCACAAACTTTTACTATCTCATGGAGGTATTGTTTAAAAATATAATAAACTTGGTAAATCTTAATACAGCAAGTAAATGTGAACTGTTATCACATCACATTGTCTACCACCTAAACTCTCTAGTTTTTATTTATGTCTGATTCTCCATGACCTCATTTGGAGTTTTCTTGACAAAGAAGTTGGAGTGGTTTGCCATTTCCTTCTCCAGCTCATTTACAGATGAGGAAACTCAGGCAAACAGGGTGAAGTGACTTGCCCAGCATCACACAACTAGTAAGTATCTGAGGTCACATTTGAACTCAGGATGATGTCTTCTTGACTCTAGGCCCAGTAATCTATCTACTGAACCATTTAGTTGCTCATAAAACTTTAGTGGTTCATCACTGAAGTAGGCAGCAGGAATCTGCTAAGAGGAAACAGTTTAATTGGGTTTTTCCAATTAAAAAAATAACAGAAGCTCATGAAATTATATTAAATGTGAAGTTTCCTGGATAATGTAGTCACCATTTCTAAGTTGTAAAAAGGTAGAAAAACGTGTTGCTGCTAATAAGTAGATAGATGAGTTATCTGCTCATAGAAAGATTTCCTGCAATAATCCTTCAGGGCAGATCACTTATCATTTAGTTCTTGTCTGCACCAGGAAGACTGATTCCAGCCATCTTTAAAATAATGGTGGCATAGATGAGATCAAGTCCTGGTCTTGAAATCAGGAAGATCTGAGTTCAAGACATTTAACTATGTGATTCTGGGCTAATGAGCTAACCTCTGCCTACCTCAATTTTCTCATTTATAAACAGTACCAACCTCACTGGATCATCATGAGGATAATATGAAATATTATCTATAAATGCTTATATAATGCTCTTTGCAAAATTTAAAACCTTTGTAAATGTGAGCTATTATTAGACTGGGTGCCTGGCACACAATAGGTGCTTAATGTTTATTGACTATCATTCTTATAAGGGCAAGAAAAAGCTGGGCATTTAAATACATAAAATTTTACCAAATCATTTATTCTTAATAGACAAAGCAGGCTTTTAGCCTTTGCAACAAAGATGCGTTGCTGTATGTCCTCTCCTAAAAGCCCTAATGATTTATATCTATGGTTTGGAAGTGACTTGGCTTCTCAGGGACATTGCCAGTATACTTTGTAAGGCCTCCCAAACTTTAGAAGGGCTTTGGATCTGAGGCCAGAGGACAGGGCTTTGTCTATTGTCCAGGGCCCATCTTATCACCAGAACAATGGTCCCTAGGGGAGGAATTGCTTCAGTTACAAAATCTCATGAAGACTATTTGCTAAGGTCAGAAGTCTCATGTGGCCAAAAAAAAAAAAAAAAAAAAAAAAAGAAAAGGTTTTTGTAATATTGAAGTATATTTGTGAGTTGTATCTGAATAGGTATCTATATATGTATATATGTATGCACACAAATATATATGAACGTAAAATACTTTTCCAGTCTTATTTCTCTTAATGTATTTTATACTTCAAACTGAATTCCAGTCTTATTTCACACAATTTCTCTTAATACATTTTATACTTCAAACTGGATTACTGTCTGTTTTCTGAACTTAACTTACCAATTTCTGCTCTCCATACAAACATTCATGCAAGCCATCCCCCATCTCATGCATATACTCCCCTTTCTCCCCAGCAGGGCCTTTCGGAATTATTTGCTTTCAAGGGGTAGCTCAGATGCTACCTCCTCCCCTGCTGCCTCCAGCTGAAAGTCAATTTTTCCTCAAATACTAAGAGCACACTTCTTGCATTTTATACTGTTCATTTATATTACAGCATTTAAAAAATCCTGTATCCTGGCATATATTTGTTGTTGAATGACTTCACAAGTAAAAATAGCATGCATGCTATTATAATTGTCACAATGTATAAACAAAAAGAAAAATATTGGATAAGTAAATCAAGTTTTCTTGTATCACTTTGGGTTCAATTATTTGGGGGGAGAGTAGCAAAGAGAAATGCCTAAATACCTGATTATCTGATTCAAAAGTTGGAACCACAGAATGTTAGCACTGTATGGGTCTTTGAACATGGAATACTAGATTATAAACCATGAAGTTTTAGAACTAGAAGATGGGGAGAGGAGTCTGAAAATATACAATGCAAGGGCTAATAGTGATCTTAAAATGTTGAACAGCTTCAGAGCTAGAAGACTTGAGGACATAAGATGATGACAGAAAGGAACCTTAGATAATTCAGTCCAAATCCCTCCTTTCACATATAAGGAAACCAAGTCCCTGGCAAAGGACTGACCTGCCCAACATCTCACATTCAATAAGCTGCCAGAGAGGTGAGGATTCAAACTTCTGTTCTCCTGATTCCCAGCCTCAAACACTCTGATCTTCACCACTCTTGTCTTCTCAGACTGAAGAGGAGTCACAATCACTACGCCTGATGGATCAGAACAAAACAATAGCCTAGTGGAATTGCAGGGGCAAGCATGTGGGTATTGATTTTCCACATTATTTGGAAGATGGGTTGTGATTGCTAAATGTTATCCACTGGGGAAACAAAAAAGCTCAAGGAAGAAGGCTGAATTCTTGGCTGTCTCCTACACTGTTTTTCTTGGGGAAAGAGAGTCAGCTGCAGTCAGATCTTTCACTCCAGACCCTTGCCTCCCTCTCAGGCTTCCCCCACCCCCACTGCTATGTGTTCCAAAAGGCACATCGCCTTTGGGAACAGAGGCGGTTTCCATGTTGCTCTGGAGCTGATCCCTCCCGAATGACTCATTAATTGGCTCTTGCCCCTTTTGAGGCCTTCCTCTGGCTGGTGGAAGAGGCTGAATTGTCAGCCTGGAGATTTAATGGGGGAGGAGGGAATTCAGGAGAGTCCAATATCTTCTATTTGGAAAAATGAGTTGGAAATCTTGACCTCATCAGTGGACTTTGGAAACAAGGCTTCTAGGAATTGCAGTTTCCAAGAGCAAAGAACTTTTGCATTTTGCTTTTAAAAATTACACTAGGGACACCTGTAATTCTTGCAAAGTAGAGGTACTGAAATTGAAAACTGAAAATTTCCAAGCTGGGAAAGAAGCTCCAGATCATTTATTCCAATTCAGACCCAAGTCATTAATCTTATTCTTCAACATCCCAATTAAATACCTCCAATGATGGGGAACTCACTGATTCCTTATATGGTAGTCTAATTCACTGTTGGCCAGCTTTATTAGAAGGTTCTTTTTTATACTGAACCAGAATCAATGAGCAAGTACCTATTATGTGCCAGACACTGCTAAGCACTGGGGACTTTGAAGACAAAAATGAAATAATCTCTGCCCTCAAGAAACTTAGTGTATCTGTGGAAGAAATATGTACATATATCAGAATAGATAAACGAGATTCAAGATGATTTGGGAGAAAGAACAAGGTACTAGTAGCTGGGAGGGTTAGGAAAGCTGATTTCGAAGTTTTTCCTGAAATTAAGCAGAAATCTGCCTTCAGGCAATTCCACTTGGGGCAGTGATAATCTAACAGGATAAAAAGAAGCTATTGCTAAATCAAAGCTACCCAGGAACAGAATGAGTTCCTCAACAGTACTGTAGTTCAGATGGGATTCATGCTTTAGGACTGGACTCGATAGGTTCTGTGATGGAACTTCATCTTTTCCTTTACTTGGGAGCACTGCCAGGAAGTATATGAATCCTAAGGAGCAAGAGAAACATGAAAGCTCCATTCCTTCTTAAGCCATTCCTGATAGAACTGGTCAATCCTGTTTCTAGTTTCTAGGAATGTTTCTAGTTCTGTTTTATTAGTTACCATCAGAATCCCTCTTTAATTAGAGTTTAGCATTAGCACAGGGGGAATATCAAAGGACATATACATTCCATGCTAAGTTAATTGTCTCCAGAGAAAAAAGAAAAGTCTGCTGCAATGCAAACTTCCAATGTCTTGGTTTATAGTCTCCTCCTTCTATTGGAGCCAAGTCCCCATTTGTTTTTAATCAGCCCATGATGGGAACAAAAAAGGTCAACTTCTCATGGGTTGCATAAGAACAAGTCCTTTGGTTGGTTTGCTGCTGAGGAACATGAGCCCAAGAGTATAGGATGAAAGGTAAGTTCAGTCTGGGTCTTTGTGCAATGGAGATCGGCTTCCCAACGACACTCTGCAAGATGGCCCACTGAGAGGCTGAGGAGCAAGAGAACATTCTGCACACCCAGTCCAGAGAGAAATCCTGTGTCAAATGGCTTGCCTAGGATAGAGAGCCTCATAACAGTCTCCTTTTCAAATAGTCCATTCCCATGCTCATCCTTAGTAAGGCTCTACCACCTCCCCAGGTGGATTGCTCTTCTCTTGTTCCTCCTTATGAATGGCAGATGGTTTGCTTTCACCAATATTCTGTTTATTTTGTTGCTTGTGAATGTATTCCTGGCCAGCAGGCAAAAAGAAGAGTGGAGTCTGTGTCACTCAGAAATGTTTCTTGCTTGAAACCCAAGTGAGTTTAATACAATTTTTCATATTTAATACAATTTAAACCAACCCATTAATAATAATAGCTAGCATTTACATGGTACCTATTATGTGATAGGCACTGTGCTAAGCGCTTTGCAATTATGACATTTGATCCTCACAACAACCTTGGGAGGTAGGTGCTATTATTATCCCCATTTTACAGATGAGAAAACTGAGGCAAACTGATTAAGTGACTTGCCCAGAGTTACATAGCTAGCAAGTGTCTGAGGCTGGATTTGAACTCCAAGCCCCATGCTCCATTCACCATACTATCTGGCTGCCTTATGTCATTAACTCTGTTACTCTACTGTTAAGACTTCTCAAGTTGACTCAGCAATTATGAAACCCAGTATCTTGTGTCCTGATCCATAAAAGTATTTTTGTCCTTTTCCATAGTGATCTTTTCTGAATATTGGTCTATCCAGTTTGGCCACCAGGGAAAAAATTCTTTAAGAACTACTTGGGAAATGGAGTTGAGAGTGTGCTTTTATGATGATGATATGATTGCATTCACTCCTTGAGGAGTCGGGTAGGGGAAATTAATGGAGAAGAGGTGCGGAGTAAGCCCAATCCACCTGCCTCTGGGAGGAATACAGAGCAGAGCTATAACAGGTTTAGAATAACATGCAGGAGAGATGAAATTGAGGACCCAAGTTGGGTGGATAGCTGTCAGTGGAAGTCAAGGCCAACAATCCAAGTCTTTCTTTTCGCCTTCTGTCTCCAGGTTCAATTATTGCACCAAATTGCTAAGTCAGACAGGTGTCACCTGGGCCCTGAGTAACCATAGGGATGCTGAAGAAGCAGGCTCTTGTGACCAGGCAGGACATGGGTGTAATAGTGCTCAACCAGGCTTCCGATGCTCACAAACAAAAGCTCTCCTTCAAGGTAAAATCTGGAGTCCTGGAATAAGAACATAAAAATAATGGTCATTTCTGGCATCCCAAAGGCCTTGGGGGAAGCATTAGTTGAGGGGTGAGTTAGCTCTTTATCTATGGGTGCATCATTGCCTATCACTGGAAGGCTTGAGGCACATACAGGATTGGAAAAGAACAAAGGGGAGAAAATGATGAAAGGAAGATCAGGAAAAGGAAAGGGACAAGAAAAAGGGGAAAGTAATGTCACAAAGGGGGAACAGAAGAAAGGACATGGAATAGGAATGGGGAAGGAAGGCTTCCTTGCCAGGAATCTCTATGGAGCCAAAAGAAAGGAGAAGGGGATGGGAGAAGGGAAAGAAGGAAGAGAGGGATGAGGACAGAAAAGGAGAAAAAAGAAACAGGATAGGAAAAGAGAAGAATATGTTAACAGCAGTGAAAGTTTGGAATACTTTCTCTCTTCCAATGATTTTTTTTTCAGTTTTAAAATTATTTACTTATTCATTTTATTTTTGATCTGCAGAATAAAACAAGCATCCCTATAACATAATTTTAAAAGATGATTGCACACAAAACCCTGTGAGGTAGTTTTTGCAAGAAATCTATTTTATAGGTGAGGAACTAAGAATCAGAGCAGCAAAGGCTCAAGGAGGTAACCTTTGGTCACATAGTAAATTTTAGAAGTGGGAAAGGAACCTTTGTCCTATAGCCTGGTGAATCTGATTCTAGTTTCCCAGTAGCCAAATCTCATCCAGAAAGTTGAATCACACATCACACATCATCACAACATTTTAGCATATCAAGTAAATCAAGAGCTAGGTTTATAGTCAGGATGACCAGGATTCAAATCCTGTCTTTGATTCTTACTAGCTGGGTAACCACTGGCAAGTTCCTTAGCCTTCTCTGAGTCCCAGTTTCCTTATTTCTTCAGTGGGGGGAATAGGGGAAAAACATAATAGCTATGGTAACTGTCTCAAAGAGTTGTTCTGAGACTTGAATGATGTAATACTTAGGAAGCATTTTGCAAATTTCAAAGAACTACACAAACATCAGTCACCCATTATCATCCTGGTGAACTCCAATTCTAAAAGAAGTTTTTTAGTTTTCTCTATAGCACCAATCCCAAGGCTTTCCTTCCTTAGCTCTAGTGGGAGCTAGGGCTTTTATTCTGAATTGATAGCCATATGATTTAGATCAGAGATCCTTTCTGCCTCAGTCTTCTTAAGGTTTAAAATGGGAAGGGACTCCAAAGGCATCTACTGGATCTATGTGGCAAAGTAAGTATCAGATGAGATATCACAGGTGTGAGATAGTGATATACTGGGCTATAAGTAAAAAGAACACAAAACACATGGGATTTCTGCTGTAAAATCTCCTCCAATCCCCAGCACAACCAGACTAACAGCTCTTGCTTAAGTCTTGGTCACAGGAAAACAAGAGACTTTGATTTCTTGAGGCTTGTGAACAACATCTCTTACCCTTTCAAAAATCCGGTAGTTTCTCACTTTGTTAAAGGCTTCATCCCACACAACTAGAACCTGAATTTAAGAGGGAGAAAAAAAGGGTCATCAAAAAGTCAGTTCATGGAAGTTCTACGGAGAGCAATTTGGTGTTAGGGGTTTGTAGGAGGGGTAGGGCAGGAGAAATATTAGAGAAAGTGGGTATTCAGCTGATACCAATGGGAGGCTTCAGCAGAGTAAGAAGCTCAAGGCTTAAGTTCTAGTCCTGTCTCTTCACCATTTTCCTTACTCTGACCTTGGATCCAACTACTAACAATTCATATTTGTAGATACCCCTTGAGTTAGTGCCAGTAGTATCTCCAGTTTAAAAAATAAAGGTATTAAGTTTCTAGGAAATTAAGTGCCTTTGGGCAGTTAAGTAACAAAGGCCAACATCCAGTTTGTTTGTTTTTTTATTTGTCAAGGGAAGGGTTTGGCTTAGATAATCCATCTGGTCATTCTTCAGGTCTGAAATTCTGCTTTCTAGCCTTTAAGGCTGGCAGAGAGAAGAAGCAAAAACTGAGGATCTCTGTCTCCTGCCCCAAAATACCCTACCAATTCTGTTTCTCATTTTTCTTTTTATCCCCTACAGCTTGGATGGTTGGGTAACTCACTGGAAAAGACTTTATAGAAAACTGTTTTTGTTCCTGGCAGGTAAGGAGAAAAACAGATTTTTTTTTATTATGAATTTTATTATTGACATTAGTAATAATATCAATGTTATTTTTTTTTGTTAGATTAAATTCTAAGAAGCTCAGGTTCCGATCTGTAAAATAGGAATACCAGCACTATCTGTCTTCATAAGGGGATTGTGAGAAAAGCACTTTGCAAACTTTAAAGTGATCTATAAATATTGGCTATTAAAATTATTAGATAATCTTCAGGAAAGCACAGATTGTGCCTTATTTGCATTTCCATCTTCCCCAATGTGTAGGCATAGGGCTCTGAACATAAGCATGTACTTAATACTTGCTGAATGAATGAATATATTGAACTGAATATGAACATATTATAGCATGTTACCTTTCCTGTCTTTGAAGAATTCCTAATACAGTAGAGCCCATCTTGCGGTTGTCCCCTAGGATCAGTGGCTTTAAACAAGCTAAAACAGAAGATAGTAGCTGTAAGGATTTCATCGAACATTTTCAAATGTAGCTTCCTTGCACTGAATTGCTAAAAGTGGAAAAATGGGTTGTAGACCCACCCTATTGAATGCTACCATAATGTTTTCAAATAGTACCACAGTTAGTAGTTAATACCTTTTCCTTTTCCTGGAACTTAACAGGACTGTGCTATGTAAACTTAAATATTATTTTAAAAGTTCAGTTGGTTTCCATGATAATGGCATCATCCCATTTCCTAATCTCGGCTATAAAATTGCTTTCCCCCAGGGTTTCCTGTGGAAACAAAGTCTGTTTTTCTTTCCAGAAAGAACAATGATAGTGCCCCAGAGCTGAAAGGGACCTTAAGGGTCACCTAGTTTAAAGTATCCCTGAGCATTCATGAATCCCTTCTATCCCAGGCATCCAAACACAGCAGAAAACTGGATTGAAAGTGCAAAGATCTGGGTTCAAACTGCAGTTCTACCATCTACTCCCTGAATGACATTGAACAAATCCATTCACCTTTCTAAGCTTCAGTCCCCTCGACTGGTAAAATGAGATCAGTCTAAATGGCTTCAACGTCTCTAAATCTTTGATTCCCCTATATCCAACAAGGAGTTATTCCACCTCTGCTTGAAGAGGCCTCAATGATGGGGAACTACCCCAACAAGACAGTCTAGTTCACTTTGACAACTCTAAGTGTTTGGAGATTCTTTCATATATTGACTCCAAATTAGCTTCCTTATCCCCTCCATCCATTCTTCCAATTTATGCCCAACAGACAAGAGTTCCATATCTAAGCTCTTTAAATATAATAATTGGAATTAAACATACTTTTCCACTTCATAGGATTCAGTGGTATTGACAAAGATGGAGTTAGGCAGTGGCACCTGGAAGAAAGAGGAAAGCAAATGTATACAGTGTAAACATATCCACATTGTTGATAACAATCTCCTCCTTGGTCCAGTTTCATGTACTGTAATTCTCTGTACTATAGGATTTGTTTTTACATCTCATAACCCTACCAGACTGAAAACTTCATGAGAAATTTCCATCATGATTTTTCTTAATTTTATATTTTCCCCATTGCCTTGCACAATACTCTGAATATAGTGGAAGCTTAAGAACTACTTGGCAAATGCTTTCTTGAATGAATGTACACTGATGAATGAATTCTGTAACCTATGCCCAAATACTTGTCCATTTAGTAGTAAATGTTTTCCTCTGGCTGTCTTTCCTTACACCATCAACCTATTGGAGTACCATCTTATGACTAGTTTCTAAAGGAATCAACTTATGAATCATTCCCAGACTCTCCAAACTGGATCTCTAGCTTTCTTAAATTTTCCTTACATCATGTTCATATTTCTTTTAGATAATGATGTTTTAATTCGTATTATTGTATCTTGGCCTTGGTTTCTGTACTAGTTTGTCAATTCCATTACAACAGGAAATGTGTGTGATTCATTTTTGTATATCCTTCAGGGCTTAGCTCAGTACTTGTACAAAACAGGTACCTAAATGTTTGCTGAGTCAATATATTTGTATATGCACACACACACCTCACAAATCTCATTATAAGACTTTTTATGCTGCTCTATCCACTCTGAATAGAGACAGTAAAACTTCCCTTTGGAGAAGAACACAGGCAAACCAGAGTAATATCCTAATGCCCAGCTTTGATTGTGTTATTATTCTGCTTTAATAACCTTCAATATCTCCCAACTATCTACAGAATAAAGTTGAAATTCTTTAAGCTGGCACTTGAGATTCTCTCTGATCTGGGACTACTTTACCTTTCTAGTCTTATCTCATGTAACTACTCAAAACATTAAACTACGAGACTTGCCAAACAGGATTATTCATCATCCTTCAACCTCATTCTACCCAGACTAGGTATCATCTCCTGCCCAGCCTCTCTGCTACGACTGTTTCCTTCCTTTCATGAATAAACTGTACCTTTTCATAGTCTTCATCTGAATCCTCACAGCTGGTATCAAACTTAGTTGAGAGTGAAGGTTTCTCAAAGGAAAAGCTTCTGAAACTCTGTCCATCTGGTGGGGATCTCCTGGAAAGAATAATTCAACTGTGAACACTGCTTATTACCATAACTAACACTCTTCTCAATAAGTCCACTTGTCTAATGCTAGAGCTGGAAGGGTCTTTACAGGTAATCTAGTTTAACCCTCCTCTCATCTGGAAACCTGTCCAAGATAATACAGCAATGTCATGGCAGCCTGGGGACTAGAATTCAGGTCTTCCAGTGTCTTGTTTCTTCTATACTGCCTCCCAGTGCAAGGGTCTTCACTGAGTTCTGAGATGGCACATTGTACCCCTGGGACCTGTGTTATTGACCACTTAGAGTCAACACACCAAGCTAAGTGTCTCTTTCCAAATAGTCTTGCTTTGAAAAGACAACATTTTCCTCCTCCTCTGAGTATGTGCTGGAAGCCAATGTAATATAAACTGTCCAGGAGCAGATAGGTGGTAGAATGGAGAGAATACTCAACAAAGAGCTCACAAAGACTCAAGTTCAAATCCGGGCTCAGACATTTACTAGCTGTCTAACACTGGACAAATCACTTTAACCTGTCTGCCTCAGTTTCCTTATCTATAAAATGGTAATAATAATAGCTCCTGTATCTTCCAGGGTTATTGTGAAAATAAAATGAGCTAATATTTGTAAAATGCTTTGTAAACCTTAAAGCACTATATAAATGCTTTTATTACTAAGGGGAATAAAAAAATTAACTGTTGAAAACTTGAATTCAAGGTATACTTTTTTTTTTTCCTGAGCCAATTGGGGTTAAATGACTTGCCCAGGGTCACACAGCTAGGAAATGTTAAGTATCTGAGATCAAATCTGAACTCAGGTCCTCCTTGACTTCAGGACTGGTGCTCTATCCACTGTGCCACCTAGTTGCCCCCTCAAGGTATACTATTTTGACTGCATTAATTTTTATGGTGCATTTTCAGGAAGTACAATGGGCTTTGGCAGTAGGGACTGGGGAATTCTTCTTCTGTGCCTCTATTAGACATATATGCTCCCTGACCAATTTAAGTAGCAATCTCTTTATGCCTTAATGGACAGGGTTCAATAGTTACTTTGATTGGGAAAACAAAACTAAACTAAGAACCAAAAAACTTTGGCTAGAGGTCAAACTACTGAGAATACGGAAAGAGCATTTTATAGTAAAAAGATCTGGATCTAAATAAGGCTTGCACTAGATCATTTTGGAGTTTTATTCCAATTTTGAAATTCTATTCGAGGCTTCCCAGGAGTCCCAATTCAAACACTAAGTACTTTGGGTTTTAGTTTTCTCACTGGTACAGATGAAGAAAATGAAAAAAGATCTTTAAGTTCCCTTACTATTCTTCTTCTTGATGATTCCGTGATCTTCAGTTCCATTGATTATCTACTTACTAGCTTTGCAATTTTAGGCAAATCATTTTCATTTCCTGAACCTCAGTTTCCTCATCTGTTAAATGAGGCTGCTTGGATGTTCTCCCCAGAATTAATTTGGGGATAGAGCTTTATAAGCCCTAAACCTACTTTGTGCTTCAAAGATCTGTGATTTTTGTCAGAGTAGGTCTGCTCAGGCAAATCCTAACCCTTCTACAACATTAGGGACAGTTGTTGTGAGCTGTTCTGGCAAAAAGAACTTATTCCCTGGAAGCCATGGCAAGCTTCTCTGAATTTAGTTGGGTTGATCCCTAAAAGACAAGTGTGTTCCTAGAACCATAAATGATGTCTTTTCAGCTAGGCAGGGACCTGTCAGTACTTGTACTCTGCCAGGAAATCCATAAGTCATAAAGCCCTATGTAAACACATGTTTTCATTGTCCCAAGTTCAGTGGGGCTATGAAAGTGCCGACCAACTTCTTGGTGGTAGGGGAGGTTTTCATGTGATAAATAGCTAACCTATGATTGTGGTGGGGAGTTATTATGTTTCTAGATGACTATTAACTAAAACGGGAGACTCCTACTGTTAATGGTAGATAAAAGAAATTACTTTTGAAAGGCTGAAGTCATTAAATTAAGACATTATATTAATGATCAGTGCTTAATCTAATTTTTTTTTCAACACAGGCTTGTGATTTCATTAATGTGGAGAATGACCAGTACAGAAGCCACTGCAGATAGGATCAGCACCTTGTCTGCAATTTAGATACTCAAAACTGCCTGGGATATTGAGGGCTTAAGTGATTTGGCCAGGGCCACACAGCCATGTCAAAAGTGGTTTTTAGTCACGCCACAATTCCTATCTAGAAGTAAAAGGCATTATTATAATGGATTGCAATAATTTCCAGTATCTGTTTCATTAATAAAAAAAAATAATAGTATTTCTAATAACTAAAAATACTTAACACATAAGAAGTACACTCTGGAAAATATTTCTAATACGCTTCCTGACATTTGCAGCTTTCAGATTTTTCTGATTAGAAAATAAATAATGGTAATACCAATTCTTTCAGAAAGCCCTAGTTATCCACAGATGCTAAGGATTCATACAATTTATGTTAATCATGAACACCCTACTCCCATCAACATCAGTGTAATATTATAAAAGAATTAATGACGGTCAGAAAAAAGATTTCACAAGAAAATGTCAAACTGTGTGCCTAAGAGATCCCATCTCTTAAGTTTTGACTGAAAGATGACAATTTCCAATGAAGAGTTAAGCCTCCAATGCCAACTTACTGTAGTTGAGGAAGTGGAGGTTTTTCAATTCTGGGTTTCAGTTCTGGCATGGGGTGTTTAGGTGTCAAGACCGGTGGTTTGGGAGTCACAGGGGGCACAAAGAGTCCAGGTTTAATAGCTTCTCTTACAGGCTGTAACTCTCCCACCTTTATCAATTTGGGCTTATTGGTTGGGATTGGAGGGGGCTCAGTCAGAGGTGAGCCTTGAAATGTTCCTCGAGGAGACAGGTGGATGGATTTTAACTTGTCGCAGTTTTTGGAAGTATTCAGAAGGTGACTGACAGATGCAACCTCTGGAGAAGCTGGTTTTCTGAAGCTGGGCATAGGAGGTAGATTTCCCAGGGGTGGATCACTCTGTCTTCGACTGGGAGAGGGCACTTTTAGATTGGGCTCTGGCCTCCAAGAAGGGATCACTTCTCTTTTCAGGTCCTCAGGATTGATTTCTGGCAGGCCTCTTTTGGGAGGTGGGGGAGGGTGGAGAGGTGTGGAGCACTTGCTGGAAAACGAGTGGGACCGCTGTGTTTCTGAGTAAGTTGGTTTTCTTGGAGTGGGGATTGGAGGTGGGGGATAAGTTGGTGGGTGAATCATAATATCTGCAAAGTAAGAAGGAAACACCCTTTCAAAAAAAGTAACTGACTGCTTTATACAAGTTAATACAGTAAAAAAGGCACTGTATTAGGAGTTGGGAAGCTCCTAATGCAGTGTTGTTACTTACTACCTGTGTGATCTCTAAGATTCTTTCTGAAGCTAAATCTATGACTCTGTGAACTCAAAAAATTAAAATCATCTTGAAGGATATACAAAATTAACATAGGATATAATCTTTTTTCATGGGGCTTAAAGTCTAGTACAGTGGACAAGAATGATATGCAACAATATATAAATGCATTAATGGTGTACAAAACAAAAGGTTACTAAGAGATCTGAGAAGATACATACAAGCTGGGGACAATGTATCAGGGAAGCCTTCCCAGAAGAGGTGGCATTTGAATTGGGGTTTAGAAAATGGATATAGATTCAAAGGGGACAGACATAAGGGAAGGCATGAGCAAAGATAGAAGTGAGACAGAGGACTGATTGGGTATATCTAGGGGGTAGTTTGACTAGAGAAACACATACATATATACACATATACATACATGTATATAAATCTATATCTAGATTATCTATAAAATAGCCTTAATCTGTCAGGTTTGAATAATAATAATGATGATAGTTAACATTTATGTAGTGCTATAAGGTTTGCAAAGTGCTTTTATTTTACTGATCCATAATAATTCTCTGAGGAAGGTGTTATCTCCATTTTACAGATAAGAAAACTGAAATTGAGAGATTAAAGGACTTGTCCACAGTCACACAGGTAGTAAATGATTAAGGTGGGATTTGAATTCAGGTTTTCTTGACTCTAAGTCCAGCACTCCAACCACTGAACCACTCAAGTGCCTCTCTGTTCCAATTGACCCACACAAGCCCATTCATTGGAGAGGTCAGTCACTTCACTACCCCTCAAACATGCCTCATGCATTCTCATATCCTAGTCTTTAATCCTGCCATTACTCATCATCTTCCCAATTTGGAATGCCCTCCCTTGCTCTCTTCTCCCTACCTTAATTCTACTTATTCTTCAAGGCCTGGCTCAAATCCTCCTTTCCCAAAAGAAGCTTTTTCTTGATCATCCTTGCTTGCTTTCATCACTTACTCTCTCTTTTGAACTCCTTCTCCAGATATTGGTCATTCACTCAGTACTCAATCCTATATTGCTGTGTACTGATGATTATCTTAGGATGGATGTTAAGTTTCATCTTCCTACCCAGACCGTAAGCTCCTTGAGATCAAGGGCTACATCTCAACCTTCTCTGAATTCTCAGCACCTAGTACAGTATTTTTCATGCTCAATAAAAACTTTCTGATTAAGTGGCCAAAAAGAAGTCTGAGCCCAGGTCCAAAGACCATCCAAAGAATGATGTCCATCCTTCTGCAGAGGACCAGACACATGATAGCTAATTCTCCTGAACTTGTTTCTTGGTAGGTATGGATTACTCTAACCTACTGCCCAAGAACCTCTAGCTCCATTTTCTTTATAAAGCATCTCCTGGGGCAGCTAGGTGGCACAGTGGATAGAGCATCAGCCCTGAAGTCAGAAGGACCTGAGTTCAAATCTAGTCTCAGACACTTAACACTGCCTAGCTGTGTGACCCTGGGCAAGTCACTTAACCCCAATTGCCTCAGGAAAAAAAAATCATCTCGGGGCAGCTAGGTGGCGCAGTGGTTAGAGCACCAGCCCTGAAGTCAGGAGGACCTGAGTTCAAATCTGGTCTCAGACACTTCCTAGCTGTGTGACCCTGGGCAAGTCACTTAACCCCAATTGCCTCAGCAAAAAGCAAAAAAAAAAAAAAAAAAAAATCATCTCCTGAAGCACCTCATCTGACTTGCACAGGTAATGCTCTGGCCATGTTTCTTTTCCATCATTTACTCTCACATGACTTTATGTTGATCTTTGTTGGTCATTAAAATGACAGGCCTAACCTCATAAACTAGACTTAGTTAGAAAGATTAAATAATATAGGAGAAAGTAGGGCCATGGCCAGAGAAAAAGGAGAATAATTCTGTATATCACTGGGTCAGAGGATTGATTTTAAATCCTCTGTTAAAATCTAACAGGATTTTAAGGGGATATCTAAGTCTCTCATTTAATAGATGAGGAAAACAGGTTTAGAGAAGATGAATGCCTTATTGATGGTTACATAACTAGCTAGGCATGGGAACAAATCAAAAACATTCTTTTAGAAAGAGAGAACTTTCTTTTTATAATTGTGTTCATGCTGGCTATCCCAATGTCAGGAGTCTCTTATCCAAAAGGATGGCTGGGGATGAAGAAATGACTATGACCACAATGTATAAACATATCCAGACACAGATTTCAGTGTATTTTTCCATTTGTTAGGTCTACATAACTTCCATGTAATTGGCAGGATTCACAAGGGCTTGACAAACCCTGAATATACCACAGAGTACATTTCTTTCTTCCTGCTCACATGTATTTACATTTTACTATCAATATATTACAGATTACTTGGGAAGAAGACATCCCCAACTATTGGACAACATCACTTAAAACTGAAGTGGGGGAGGTCCACCTGAGCATGCTTCAGTCACTGCTTCATCTACTTCACCCTGTGCCTGAGTCCTGCTTCCTTCTAGAACAAGCCAGGATGATAAGGCAAACTCTTAGAATTGCTTATCACCAGGATTTTCCCCAGCTCCATAAGTGGCTAGGAGTGGCCCTGGCCACTCCAGTGCATCCTGGCCAGATGCACATAGCTTTTTTAGGGATCCAAATTCATAGATTCTTTGTCCACGGGCAGGCCATGGGGATGGAGGGGCGGAGAGGAATCTACGAACCCCTGCTTCGTGCCCTTTATTGAATTTTAATTTCTCATCAATAGCCTTCAGCAACAGGCTACTTGCCTTCCTAATGTGTTTTAGGGTCACCATCCTAAAGCAATGGTGCTTTACCTTGATATGACCTGCCAGATTTACTGCTGAATCAGATTAAAATATAATTGACAAACAAAATCAACATAAATACAATACAACGTAGATAGTTAATTTGTGGGTTTTTAAGTCAATATGCAGCCCATAGTTTCTATTTGAATCTGACACCTCTGTCCTAAATGACCTCACAAATCCAGTGGCTAACATGAGAATCATACACGTAGAACACCCCAAGACAGCACATACTTAAGTTTTAGGTTGTGCCAAATCAAGCTACTTAAATTCACAGATGTAAGGAGAAAGTTTAACACGTGTTAGAGATCCACTACTTCATTAACAGAGGAGAAAGTTGAAGCTCTGAGAGGGGAAGGGACCTGTCTGCAGATAACATGATAATAGCAACTTACAAGCCATCTCACCATATCCCTCATCTTGTAGATGAGGACCCCAAAGCCCAGAATCAGTGGAATTCCCCCAAAGTCAAATAAGAAAAAAAAAAAAAAGAGCTAAAACCTGGGTCCCTGAACCTTGAATCCAGTACATTTCCTTCCTTCCCCCCTTTCTTCTCTCCCTCCTTCCCTCCTTTTTCTTCCTTCTTTCTTCTCTTTCTTTTGAAGTAATTGGGGTTAAGTGACTTGCCTAAGATCACACAGGTAGTAAGTTCTTAAGTGTTTGAGGCCTGATTTGATACATTTTCTACTATACCACAAATCACACACCATGCTAATGCTCTCAACACACCCTGCCCCTCTCCAACACTTCACACAATGCCTACTACAAGGTTCTCAGGAATACTGGTCATTTAAGATGTTTATGAAAAAAAACAGGTTAATACCTACCTTCAACTTTCACTGAATCTGGGGTATCTGGCTCCATGTAGGAGTCATCATCATCATCATGCTCATAGTCTGTTTAGATAAACAGGAAGGGGGAAAAAATAAAAAACATAATTCAATATCAATTCTGTGCAAGGTTCCCAGGGGAGACACACAGATAAGACAGAAATAATCCCTCTGGGAGAAACTCAAGAGCCTAGTAAAAGAAAAACAGCATGGATACAAATGAATATAATACAAATCAGGAGGTGGCAGGTGAATATAAAAATAGTATAAAGTGCTATGAGATTAGATAGAGGAGAACTCACTTCCAGAGGCCCTAAAGGCTCAGGGAATGCTTCTTGGAGGAGGATGCATTTCAGCTGAGCCCTAAAAGATGAGGACATCAGGCTTTCCCTAAGATGGTAGGCAGGTGAGAAAAGGGCATTCTAGGCATAAAGAATAGTTGTAAGGAGAGCACAGAGGTGGGAAGTCTTCATTTCTCTGAAATTGAGAATAAGCTTTATCTAGGAGGAAACAACCTTTTAGCAGTTAAATATCAAGCCCATTTCTAGGAGGTCTGTTGGGCTAAAATCAAAGTTTTAGGTGGGAGTTTAGTTTTTAAGATGCTAGACAAAGTTTATACACTTACATACCCACATCCATGCAGAGCTGGAAAAGAAGTCATGTATAAGAAATGACCATTCTTTCTTTTTCCTCCATTGCCAGAGGACACAGGACCAATTTCTTTTATTAGGATACACATATTTCCAGGAAAGGGGATAAGAGCCCAGAATTCTGAGCTCAGGAGAATTTTAGGATATTCAGGAGAGAGTACACAGTGATAAGGAAAGGCCAAGCCTTAGGAAACTCCACAGATAGAGAAAGCACACAATGTGCAGACTCACCTTCATTGTCAGTGGGATATGGAGATAAACTGATATCAATGGGACGTTCCACAGAGCCATAGAAGCTATCTGTGTCAGAACTCGAGTCGCTAAATAATAAATACAAAAAAGAAAGAAAGAGAAAGCATTTAACACACAGCTATAAGCCAGTTTCTACTCCCAAAAGGAGCCTCCAGACCCAGACAAGGGAGAATTTTAGACTCTGATATTCCAGACTCCTTGCATGCTATTTAGTGGAAAGAACCCTGAATTAGAAGTCAGATTTGGGTCTGAATCCTAACTCTTATCCTTATGAGCTTTATGTAATTTCAGGCAAGTCAATTCATGTACCCATAAAATGAAGGGGTTGAATTAAATGATCCTCAGCTCTAAATCCCATGATTGTGCTATCCTGTGAATTAACTTAGTAGCTGATGTCTTTCATGTCACTAATATAATATATTCTTTTCTTTGGTTTTGTATTATATTCTTAATGTATCACTTTATCCAGGCTGTTATTCTCTTACTCAAAAGCCTTCGATGGCTCTCCATGGCTTAGAGAATAAAATCCAAACTGCTTAGTTTGGTATTCAAAACCTTTCCAAATCTGGTTCCAGTCTCTATCATCTTGTAGCCCCTTCTTGTGCTATTTCTCTATATTTCTTAGCCAAATGAGATCACTTAATTTTGTATAATCACATCTCATGCTTTGTAGTATCTCTGTATCAAATCACTGAAATCTATCTCACTGTCAAAGATCTACATTAAATGCCAATTCTTCCACAAAGACTCCTGGATCTCCCCAAGATGGAAATGATCTTTCTATTCCTCAAAGTTGTGAGGATATTGTTTATATTCCCACTTCTGCCCCATATTAAACTCCATTTTTTTTGTATAATTATGTGTGCCTCTGTCTCATTTCCCCTTGTAGACTGGGAGAGCTCTGGGGATAGGATCTGTGCTAGGTCTCACTGTTTCCTACACAGTCTGGCACAGGATCTCACAAGTGCTACTTTAATTCAATTCAACAAATATTTTTAAAACACCTGCTACAAACAGACCTTCTGGCTTTGAGCAAGGGATACAAAATTGTCCTGGAAGAACTAAGTGTCTACCATAGAGAATACATGAATAAATATGATTCATGGTACAGAATGTAACAAAAGGCTGTTCCTGAAATGGATATCTCTCTCCAGACTCAAAGCAGAATTGGGCAAAAGGAAAGATTCAAAAATACATTTTTGAAGAATTGAAGAGAAAGAGGTCATTTTAGCTAGGGAGGAAATCAGAGGAGGCTTCCTGCAGAAGCAAACAACTGACCTAATTCTTGAAGGAAGAGAAGGATCTCCACCAGTGGAGATGAGGAGGGAAGTATTGCAGGGGAGGCCAGAGCACAGCATGGAATGGGGGCAGAATTAATCAGTAGTCCAGAGGATCCAAGATTTGGAGCTGGCTACTAAAGGGCCAAGGAACCTCATTTTACAGATAAGGAAACTGAGTTTGAAAGATGTTAAGTAACTTGTCCAGGCTTATATAGCTAGTCAGAAGCAAGATTCAAACTCAAGTCTTTCTGAGTTCATTTAAGTCCAACACCGTAGAAACTACTTTGTCTGGAACATGGAGTGTGTACAGGGAAATAATGTGAAATGAGGCTGAAAAAGCAGGCAGAAGTCCCACTGTGCCGGCACTAAATGCCAGAAAGAGAAGCCTGGATTTTCTTCTCCATGCAAGGGGGAGCATGGGAATGTGCGCTAAATCAGGAGCACCCCAGCAAGCTCCATTTTGGAAAGAATGTGACGCGCTAAATCAGGAGCACCCCAGCAAGCTCCATTTTGGAAAGAATGTGACGCGTCCCCCTCCCAAATTGCCACTGAATAGCTACATACCTGAAATCTAATGATGGCTCTTTCTTCTCATGGTAGTGGCCTATTTCTTTCCTTAGCAGAGCCATCCAACTCTGAAAAAAAGGAAGAAAATAACCACACTTGATCTCCTTGTTATAATATGGATTAAATCCTAATGACAGCCTGAAGCAGGATACTGGCAGCAGATCATGCAGAAATGGCCACCAAATTGATTTTTACCTTTATATGCTCTTAGGATATACTGCTATAAAGAACAATCGAGCTTATCTAGTTAAATTCCATCCTTCTACAGATTATGAGCTGCCTTTTGGCTGAGGAGACATTTTTATCTGAGCTACAACTTGAAAATCACCTTTCTTTCATCTTCAGAAGAGGCTGAAAAGAACCAGGTTCGGTGTTTCTTGCTGATATGAACAATCTTGAAGGGAAAGACGTTGTTTGATGTTGTTTCCTCAGCAGCTCGCATTACCCTGGGAGACAAGAAGGGCAATATCAAGAAAGTGTAGCGGCATGATGGGGTGGAAGAAATCTTGGTCTGGACAACAAGGGATGGCAACTCTAGTCCCAGGACTGTCAATTATATGCTATGTGACTTTTGGTAAATTGGTTAACCTCTCTCATCCATGTGTCATCCTGGTCTCTTTCTGTTACACTCCTACAGCAATACTTTCCCAGTTCCTCCTGGCTAGTAACAACTTTACCACAGACCAGAATTTCAGATGTAGGAAGGACCTCAGAGGCCATCTACTCCAATCTAATCCTGAACTTGTCTATAACACCCCCTACAAAGGAGTACCTAACTCCCTCTTGCAGACCTCTGGTAATGGGTAATCTACCACTTTCTGAGCCCATAATAAAGTTTCTCTTTATATCAAGACAAAATATGTCTTCAAAATTTCAACTCAGTGCCATATCCTGGAGCCAAATCAAACCACTATAATTCTTCTGTCATAAAGCAACTTTTTCACAGATATAATATTACGTGATAGTTGTCTCCCCAAATCATAATTATCAATGTTAGTGTTTTATCCAATCAGACTGAGCTCAGTGATGGCAGAGGTGGTGTCTTATTTAAACTTTGCAATTTTTCCAGGTCCCATGATTAATGTTTGTTGACATGAATCAATGAATACAAGAATGTTCCATGTTGCCATGCAAAGCTCAGTGACATTTAAGGGCCTGCCAGATGCAAAAACAGCTTAATTTTTGCAAAGAGCTTATAAAAGAATAGGCAGTCTACCTCTCTGTTACTTGTTCTTGCAAAGCCTCAGAAGGGAGATGGTCAGTGTGGTCTCCCTCACTGGGCTCAGCTACCTGGAGGCAGGTCTGAGCACTTCACAAGTGTAAATGACTCAACTACCCTTCTCAAATTAGCTTGTCAACCATTCAGGATGTGGGATTATTTAGAAGAAATGAGAAGCCCAAACAAGGAGTGACTGGTGTTAGGACTTTGAGAGCTGTCAGTCCTTTCACAAATCAGTTAAAGGGTTGTACTGTGTCTGACTATTCTTACCTCTGTATTTATCATACCCTGCTCTCTACTTTAAGTATCTCTATCCCTGTCTTATCTGTCCTCTCTCTCTTACCTGTTTATAGAGCAGAAAATGTTTCTAGTTCACACTATTCTATTCCCTACATGTTCTCCAGGACCTGCCCTTCAGATGCTTGGAATATGCTTACTGAATGAATGTTCCATAGTAAGGCTCTGACATTTACAAATAATACAACCCCTAGGCAAGTCACTTAAACTGAATTCTAGTAAAACAGCAAAACTGATAATGCTTATAATGCTAATAATAATAATAATAAATAGTTGATATTTATATAGCACATTAATGTTTTAAAATACTTCAGGACAAGAATGCATTCTGAAACACTGATGACTGTCAGTTCTAACCTTGGCTGGGTTATCAATTCCCTCATTAGCATTAGGCAGTTATTCTATCTTTAATTTAGGGACAACAATCCTTTTCCTATACCCACTATCAATAGGCTGAGGGTTCTGATTTCCAGAAAGGTGTTACATGGGCCAATACAAGTGGTAAAAGTTACTGACTGAGAGCACATGGGAACACTCAGTGGGAAGAACTAGTGGATAGTCTTGTCAGATTTCATAGAAAACAGGGGATGGGCCAAGAATGCCAAGTCAACTCACCGATTATAGCCACTCAGGGAGAAGGCCCCTTGGGGAGAGGCTGATGTGCTACTCTTAAAGTAATAAATACATCTCTTGTGGATAATCACAAACCGCAATGGCCCTAGAGACAGAGGATGGAAATGGTTATTTTTAATATGTCTTGCTGATTAAAAAAAAAAGTATGATTTTCTCAAAAACACCTTCTGCTCTTTGTCTCCACCTGACATTTCTATTTTAATAGAATTATAAGGATTCTGAGCTGGAAAGGCATTAGAAATCAGTTAGTGCAATACTGTCATTTTCCAGAGGAAGAAAAGGTTCAGAGAGATGTTTATGATAACCAAGATAATAAGGAGCAGAGTCAAAATTTGAATCCAAGTCCACCCTTTTCCCCAGTTTTAGAAGCCAGCTTACTGAGAGGAAAACAACAGAGGATTTGGATACTCTTAATAGCTATTAATTCTTCTTTTTGGACATTTTTTCTAACACTACATTATCAAAAGCATAAGATTTTTGAAGGGGGTATCATAGTATTATGGAAAAAGCACTGGATTTACAAGCCAAAAACCCAAGTTTGAACCCCAGCATTGCCATTTATTCTCTATGTGACACTTCAGGTCCCTGAGCCTCAGTTTCCCATCCATAAAATGGGGTTAAACTAAATTTCGTTGAAGATCTGTTCTAGTTCTAAATCTATAATCTGTCATATGGGGAAAGGAATTAGACTTGCTCTGCATGATCCCGGAGGGCAGGCGTAGGAAAGAAAATTAAGTAAGAAGTGAAAAAACAGATTTCAGCTTGGTATTAAAAAACAACCTCCCTTCCAACTTTCTAACAAATTCAATGAGGAACTCATCACTAATGGTATTCAAGAAAAGGATGAAGACCAATTAGAAGGGGATGAACTTAAATGGCTTCTGAGATTTTTTCCTAACTCTGGTATATCAACCTCTCCTTAGCTTCCCATCATGTATCATTTCTAGCCCTGTCTCTGCAGAGGATAATATTAATAATAATAATTGCTAGCACTTTAAAGTTTGAAAAGCACTTTACATACATTATTTCATTTGATTTTCACAACAATCTTGTGAGAAGGTGCTGTTATTATCCTCTCTCTTATTTTAAAATTCTTAGTATTCTCATTTTTGCAAATGAAGAAAGTGACGCTGTTTGTGACTTCACTAAGGTCACACAATTAGTTAAGTGGTCTTCCTGAATTTAAGTACAACATTATGCACTGTCCCCCACAGCTGCCTCAAGGATGCACCAACCCTTTGGTTATGAGTCTGCACTTGACCTCAAATGCTAGCCACATTTTAGCACTGGACTGTATTCAAAAGCTATTTAGCTTTTTTTGAAAATGAAGCCTTTCTTCTGCACCAATGTAAAGCATTAATGGAAGGAAAGAAGTTGAGTTTAAAGCCCCTCTTCTGTAAAATGAAAACACTGAATACCCTTCTCATTTTCTTTCTAGCTCTAAATATAACAACAATGGAAGCAGGCTTCTCTTTATTAAGAGTTTCTCTAATTTTTTTTCCTGATTCTATAGTATTTTATTTTTCCAAATACATGCAAAGATAATTTTTAACATTTATCTTTGCAAAACCTGGTGCTCCAAATTTTTCTTCCTCTCTTTTTCCCTCTCCCAAAACAGCAAGCAATCTGATATAGGTTAAATATATGCAAATCTTCTAAATATATTTGCATATTCATCATGCTGCCCAAGAAAAATCAGTTCAAAAGTGAAAAAAACATGAGAAAAAAGAAAAGAAATAAAACTTCTCTAATATTAAGAAAGTATTCTAAAAATATCCTGGTGTGCAGCCTTTTTCTAATCTGAAATCTATCAGTTGGGAAACAATGTCTTGCTCCCCTCTCTCTGACTAGCCCAACAAGGCCTCCTCTCCCTTGGGTGGTATAAAGACCAGAGCAAGGAGCCCTTAAATGATTTCCTTAAGAGAAGTAGCCTGTTTCCCAAGGCTGTAAAGGAGGTAATGATCTATCTATGAAAAGGAAGAAGTTTCTTTGATGACTTCAAGTACCCTGTGATCGACTAGGGTGTGTAGAGGGAGAAGAACCCTTAGGTTTTTGGTTTTTGGTTTTTTTTTATGTTTGTTGACTGTTGATTTGACTGATTTTCTTAAATCTTAAAAGTCTGATTTAAGATTATATTCCTTTTTATATTTATTATTTGTTTTTATTGACTCATTTACATATATGTGGAAATATGGAGATAAAACTGGGCATAATCTTTATTCTGACATTTAATTTGCTTTGTTACTTTGGGTAAATAAATGTCTAAACTTCAGATGAAAAACAAAAATTTGAGATCCAATTTTTTTTCTCCTTCCCTTTTTCCCTCTCTTCCCTTCCCTATCCTCAAGACAGCAAGCAATCTGATATGGGTTATACATTTAAAACATAAATATGTTTTAAATGTATAACCCATATCAGATTGCTTGCTTCCATATTAGGCAAAACATACTCTCATTTAACTCTTTAAGGACCTTCCTGAGGGAAGAGAATGGGCATTAGGAGCAGCATTTTAAGATGAGAGATTTGAGATAGAGATGAGTGAGCTGCCTAACATCTCAAAGCTTAATAATTGTGATTGAGTTCAAGCCACCACTCAAAGTCTCCAATCTCTCAGTCCTATGCTCTCTTGCATGTCATGTTGGCTCCCTGAGTATCTACACTCTTCTGCTGGTACCAAAGCTCACTGTAGTAAACAAGGGTGATTAGATGGATAGGGGCTTCAGGAGACACAAAGGGAAAATAGCTGAAAGGACTTACATTTTAACAACTGCAGCTGGGTACCACCCTTTTTGTGAAGGTATCCGGACTTGACCACTCCCCCGGGCATCGTCAAAAGATTCTGAGCTCCAATGGCCTTCATTGGCACTGGCCAATGCTGCTCCTCCGAAGCCATCAAGCTGTAAATGATGGGGAAAGATAAGTTGGGTTTAGGACTTGGACTATGAGAAAAGAACAAAGAGAGGGGGAAAAATTGAGTGTACTTCTGGAAATAACAAATAAGATACAGCAAAGTCTCAAAGATTCCAGGAAGTATGTAAAATGGCAGCTTTTCAGAAAATCCCCTGGGAATTTTTTTTAATTGTTTATTTTTGGATATTCAGATATTTAAACCCTTAAGTAAATATGAGCCAGAAGAACATGACCAATCTAAAGTGACCCTATGTAGGGTCACAAAATTATGATTTATTATCAGTAAATGTTTGATTTATATATTTAATATACCTATATATCCAAGGTCATGTAAAAATTTTCTTGGGAGAAAAGGGGTCACAAGTGGAATATATTTAAGAAGCCCTGCCTGAGACAAATCATTTCTCTCTTGATTTCTTCTTCTATATAATCAGCATTTTGGACTATATTGGGGGTTAAGGGGAGACAGGGATTGGGATATGTCAGACCAGTGATTTTACTGGTAGAGGGAACTCCCTATGCAGGCATCTACTCTTTGTTTTATAGTCTTAGAGAATTTTAAATCACTTGCCTTGATTCATTCAGTCAAAAATTAAATTATTTTTTAAATTTTTTTGCAAGGTAATTGGTATTATGACTTGCCCAGGGTCACACAGCTAGGAAGTGTTAAAGTGTGAGGCTGGATTTGAATTCAGATCCTGCTGACTCCAGGGCCATCTAGTTGCATGAGGGATGAATCTAATTTTAAATCCCCTTTTCAGTTATAAAGTCTATGATCCTATATTAGCATACATATAATGCTTTATAAAGCTCTTTATAGTAACACTGAGAGATAAGTAAGCAGCAAGGCACATTGGAAATGATGTTGTATTTGGAATCAGAAGACCCACATTCAAATTCTGACTACCATTAATTACCCACTGACATTGGGTAATTCAGTCAACAAGCATTTATGAATTACCCCCTATATGCCAAATATTTTGCTAAGAGATAAGGATAAAAAGGAATATAAGAATGGGTCCCTGATTCCAAGGAGCTCAAATTCTAATTAAAAAAAAAAAAAAAGCAATAGTGGTTTCTGAAACTTTGATGGATCCTTTCAAATAATTTAACCTCTGAACCTCAACTTCTTTATCTTTAAAGAATAAGGGTTGGATGAAATGACCCTTAGTTCTAAATTTTTGATGCTATCATCCTTTTTACAAGTTCAGAGGTAAAACCTACAGTGACACAATATGTTAGCAGCAAGTACTTAAAACTAAATCTTTTGACTCAAAATCTAATGCTCATTTATTTCCCATCACCAAATATCAAGACTACTATGTGTTATCCCCTGGAGAAATAAACAGATGTGGAAACTGAGGTTCAGAGATAAAGGGACATGCTTACATTTACATAGTTTGTTAATGGCAAATGTTCAATGCTAAATCATTTGACTCCATTCAAATGAATTCAATGAATTCATTTCCCATAATTAAATATCAAGACCTGCTGTGTGGCAGCCTCTGGAGAGATAAAGAGACGGGAAACTGAGGCTCAGAGGTAAAAGGACATGCCTACAATTATACTGTTTGTTAGTGGCAAGCACTCAAAGCCACATTTTTTGTCTTAAAGTCTAATGTTCATTAACTTTTCATCATCAAATATCAAAACCTACTATATGCCAGTTCCTGGAGAGATTAACATTTCAGGAATATACTGAGATTTTGTCCACACAGAGTCTAGCAGGATGGTAAGCACACGTAAAAATAATAAATAACATAGTGAACATAAAGTGCAATATAAATTCTGAGGGAAAAGCTTGCTGCATACAGCAAAGTGAGGGGATATAAAATACTTTTGCTTTAGGAAATGATAATCCAATTGTCATCCAGCCAACAGCCGTACCCCAGCAAGATATGATGGGAAGAAATTTGATTTTCCATCAATTAAAGGATTTCTTGCCAATTTAGAAAAACACCCCAATTCAACAAGAGAATGCTACCTGTTCTTTCTAAGAAGGATATCTGCAGGAGGTGTAGGTGAGAAGAAATGCACCAGACACCTCTTCTTTCCCCTCTGGTCCCTACTCAAGATCCACCACAGCAAAGTACTCCCCACTATGGCTGGCCATGTCAATTACAGCTATTTAACTGAGAATCACAGAGCCTTTGATCTTGGGTAAGCTTCAGGGCACAGCAGGAGCAGGGCTCTTTCCCTGAGAACCAGTTTCATCTGCCTTATGCGGCACAAAAGGCCCCTCTTTCCTTCCCTGGCAGTTAGAACCAGGATCACTTACTATTCTGGGCAAAGGAGGACAGAGGACGTGCAGAATTAATCAGCACCTGTTTCATTAAGCCACAATCCTGTGATACAGAACTCAAATGTCATCTTTCCCATGTGAAAAAAAAAACCAAAGGGAATCAGCAGGATGAAAACACCCCAATAAACTATAATAGTGATGACAATTCAAATTTTCCATCATCGTGGTGTTTCCCTTACAAAATAACTGTGAGGCAGGTAAGTGAAGACATTATTCTACCCATCTGACAGGAGGACAATGAGGCTGGGAGGGGTTAAGTGATTTAAATCATAAATAAAACAAATCATTTATTATTATAAATCATAATAGTGATGACAATTCAAATTTTCCATAGTCGTGGTGCTTCCCTTACAGAATAATTGTGAGGCAGATAAGTGAAGGTATTATTCTACCCATTTGACAGGAGGACAATGAGGTTGGAGGGGTTAAGTGATTTGCCCATGTGAACATGGACTAGTGATGATTAGTTTTTCTGATTTCCAAAGGTCAGTGCATGTTCTACTGGGCTCTTCTCCCCACTGACTGCTATTAACAAACCATTCAGAATGGAGAGACAGGATAAAGAAGTCACATCTCATTGGAGTGTCACCTTCTCTTCCCCCCGCCCCCCCCAGTTAAAAAATAACCCAAAACAAAGAGCCTCCTTCACACACACACACACACACACACACACACACACACACACACACACACATATATACACAAAGGGCTGGGTTAGGTTTAGAAGATGCATAATGAAACATGAAAAGGAAACACCCCTTTTCCCCCTTCCACCCGATCCTCCCGGTAGGAAAAGGCGAAGCATTCATTGAAAGCTCACTCCCAGCTGCCGGCCGCCACAGTGAGGATGTCTGAAAGGAAAGGGGAGACTGGCTGGTCTGATTAGATAGAGCCCTCTCGGGGGACCGTGTACTCACAGAACACGTGGCGGGACAATGGAAAGAGACTGGGGCTTCATCCTATGCACTGATTCGATTAAAAAACCCAACAAGAACCCCAAGGGTCCTTTCTCATTCCCCAGCTGGATTAAAAACTACCCGCAATGAAGTTCCGGGGAGACCCAGCCGTGTACACGCTGGGCACACGAAGGAGCACCCGAGCATTTGCTGTCCTTTGTTTAGGAGCGGGAAGCCGGAGGTGTGACCTGCATGACAAGTAACTTACAGCTCCCGGGCGCCGTCCTTTCGTTCTCGGACGACAATGCAACTTGCACAGCCCTCGGCGGCCGGCTTCTTGGAGGAGACGCCTCCTCGCAGCCTCTCCTTACACCTGCAGACTTCTGGGTCTCCTTCAAAGCTTGCCCCAATTCCTGACAGTCTCTTCAAAGCCTCCACGGCTTTCTGACTCTTAACGGTCCAGCCCTCCATTTCTCCACCTGATTCCCTTTCCTCGACGTCTTCTCCGTCCCAGGACCAATTCTGGGCTCAGCTGGCTCTTCCCAAATCACCTCTCACTAGAGAGAGACTTCCTTCCTCTATTTCCTGGCATCCACAGCTTCTTTTCTTAAGTAAGCATTTCTGGCTCGCTTACCTCCCTCCTCTCTTCTTCCATTCTTGTCAATGCTGCCCCCCAAAGTGCATGGCCACATCTGCTCTCTTATTTCCCTAAGGGATGCAGGGCTTTTCTGCAGAAGCCGCCTCACCAAGGCTTTGACTTCAATGTGATTGTTTTTCTCCATCCCCCACTCCCACCCCACCTCTCCCACTTCCCAGATTATAGATGAAGAAACAGGAAGCCGAGTCCATTGGGGTGCTGGGTGGTGGGCTGAGAGGAGGTGACAGCAGAGAAGGGATAAAGAAATCGTGGAACAAGCCAGAGAAAAGGTGGCAAACCGCAGACCAACCTGGCAAGGAATAAACAGAGCGGCAGGGTGGACCCTATTTATGAGCCAAAGTATCATTTGGCTTCTGAGACACACAGTGACAGACCTCAGCAATAGCAGCTACAGCTGTAAGCCAAATTGAACGTGTTCTCACAGGTACTCAGGGCGGGTCCGAGCTTTTTGTCATTACTGATTCTTTGAGACACACCCATATCCACCAATAGTAACACCTTAAAATTGAAAGGATAACATTCATTCACACCGTAGTATCAATATACACCCATTCAACAAATATTAAGTACCTACTGTATGCCATATCAGGAGATGAAGAAACCCAAAAGATGAAATCAGGGGATAAAAAACCAAATCAAACCCAGAAGCATATTGTTAGATCTAGAAGGGAATTTAGAGATCACTGGATTCAATCCCCTCATTTTGTAGATGAGGAATCTGAGGCTCAGAAAGTTAACTGTACGAGATCACACAGGCAGTCAGTGATTCAGTGATTGAGCTCAGCCATCCAGCCTTCAAGGTTCAGTTCAAGCCCTATTTTCCTCCAGAAAGCTGTCTCCCAATCCACAACCATAGACGCCCCTTTCTGTAAAGTGCTGACTATTCATATAAACCATGTGGCATATAACATTCTGCAATGTTTTTTTTTTTTCATTTAACTTTGCATACCACTGCATCTCTAATTAAGTTTATGAGCTCCTTAACAGGAAAGGGCAATATACTTCTCTATATTCCATTTAGAGTGAATGAGGTAGAGTCCTGTAATACATTAAGTACTTCAAAAAAAATAAACATCTAATGGGATGAATGGATCTGGCAAAGACATATACAAGAAACCTAGCCTACGTGAGGCAGCTGCTGTTCCCAAACAGCTGGAGATCAAACTCTATCTCTTGCCAATGCCCTTCTAAAAAAATGAAAGTGACAAGGTTTGGGGCAGGAGAGCTCCAAGCCTCATAAACCACCAAAAGCAAGGTGGCCTTCTGTCTTTATGAGATTGTCTATTTCCTTAAGGTCACCTGGTATATAGTAATAGTTTAAATGAAATTCAGCATTAAGTAAAAATGGAGTTTTGGAGCTCAAAGAAGCTAAAGTGTTTCATTTTATAAATGGTAAAACTGAGGCTCAAAGAAGAAATTACTTTTCATTGTTAAACAGTAAATGACTGATCTTAGCACTAAAACACTTTCTCTTTGACTCACAGGACCAGCAGTTTCCACTACAGCAAAAAGTCTCTCATAATATTTCTGAATGATTTAGTTCCTATAAAATTCTCATGCTATATCCCTATTTAGACTGGAAGCTTCTTAAGAATAAGGCACTATTTTTTGCTTGTCTTTGGAGCTTCAGTGCTTAGCACAATTCATGCATTGTAAAGGCAGGCACACAGTAGGTGCTTAATAAATGCTTGCTGATTTGTAATAAATAACGCCAAAGGCTGTAGAGATAAGAAAGATGATTATCTAAGCCAGGGGTCTGGTGAGGTCTAGAGATATCTCAGAATGATGTTTGTTACCTATATCCACAATTGGTTGTTGTCCAGTTATTTCGGTTCTATCTGTCTCTTTGTGACCCTATGTGAGGTTTGCTTGGCAAAGATGCTCCTGAAATGGTTTGTCATATTGTTCTCCGGATCATTTTAATTTTACAGATGAAGAAATTGAGGCAAAGAGAGTTAAATGACTTGTCACCTTATCAGGGTCACACAACTAGTTAGGGTCTGAGGCCAGATTTGGACTCAGGAAGATGAGTCTTCCTAACTCTAGATCTGATGCTCTAACTTCACCACGTAGTTGTCCTATTCATAACTGGAGGAAATGCTAAATTTCAGTAAGAAGTTAGTGAAGGGGGGGAAGGGGGAAGGAAAGCAGGACAGAGACAGAGACAAAGAGAGGAGGAGGAGGAGAAGGTGTTGGAGGAGGAGGAAGAGGTGGCAAAAAAGGAGGAAGAAGTGGAGGAGGAGGAGGAGGATAAAGAGAAAGTTTTCTATATTTGTAAAATGAGGAAAGTAGCATCCTACTACTTGCCCCACCAAGTTGTTCAGAAAATACTTTAAAAACCTTAAAGTGCCATAGAAAGGTGAACTTGTATTCTATGTATACTCTGCTTTACAGTTTAGTCCTTTCTTTAGGTGGCCCAGTAGGTAGAACACTGGACTTGAAGTCAGAAAGACCTGAGTTGAAATCCTATCTTGGATACTTTGAAGCTGTGTGACTTAGGGCAACCTTTTTCACCCTCAGTTTCCTTATCTATAAAATGAGGATAATAGTATCTAATTATTACAATTGTGAGAATTCAATAAAATATGAAAAGTTCATTGTAAATCTCAAAATACCATATAAATGCTTGCTATATTATTATTTCTCTCATCTCACTGATTCTTAACATCCCTTGGAGGGAAGCAGAACAGGAGAAAAGGGTATTATCACCCTTTAACAAATGAAGATAATTATCATCATCATCCTGTGCTAAGCAGTTTACAAATATTATCTCATTTGATTTTCTCATAACCCTGAGAAGTAGATACAACTGAGGAAACTAAAATAAGTGACAAAGAACTTCCTGTCTCCACTCAGAGTTCTATATACTTAGCCAGAAGTTCCAAAGTACTTGCATAGTTCTGCCTACACTGAAGAAGATAAAGTTGAAACTTCCCATTTCCACAAAACAATTCTGGTAGTTAGAAAACAGTACTTGGAAAATTTAATTTAATTCAGACCTTCCCAAATTCCACTTTGTCTCCAATTGGCCATCACAGAGCACCAGGATGCTGTGCGGGAGGCTATTGCCACTCAGCTGAAAATTTAGACCTACCCATCCAATCCACTCCCCACCTTCCCTAGCCACACAAATTCCATCAGATTACAGATCTGGCTGAGTTGACATTCTAACTGTAAGGCTTCACCTAGATTAAAGGAGCTCAATTTGGCTTTGAGTGAAGGTTGACTCTCCCTATTGGCTGAGAAGACTCTAAAATAAAATTTTCACATGCAGTCCACCAAACTACAGCTGCCCTTCTTTCCTGGGCAGCCTTCCCAGTTCTAGAACAGTCTTCTATGGGGCTTTTAGATCCTGGTATTCACATCTGGTAATAACTCAGCCCAAGTTCCATGTGGCAGCTAACAGCAACAGCTGTTATTTTTAATCTGATTTTCATAAAAGGCAATGTCTTTTTGAAAAGAGCCAGGATTTGTCACCAAGGAAGTGATCAGAAGACCCAGTTCAACTCAATAGAAAACTAATAAGTAAGTACCTACCATTGTCCAAGGCCTGGTGCTCTGCTTAGGGATACAAAATTGGGAAATGACATACTCCTTGACCTCAGAGAGGGAGAATGACCATTACAGAAGATGATTTAAGGTAAAATGTGATCACTGGGGAAAAGAATGATCCAGACAAAGTTCCTTAAGAAAATTTGGAGAGGGAAAGGGTTGGGGAAAATTTTATGGAGGAGGAAGGAATCTAAATGGGATCTCAAAGGACAAAATGGTTTTCAGCAGGAAGAGATGAATTGTAATTCCTCAAGAATGAATTGCAAGCTCAGGGAATGAACTGCACAAATACATGAAGGCCAAAGAAGAAATGTCAAGATTGGAAAATAGGTAACAGTTTAATTTGGTTGGATCACAGCATGCAAATAAAATAAAGGAACAATGCTGGCAAAATAGAGTGAAGCCAGATTATGTGGGGTGTGGGGGAGGGGGACCTTTAAAACCATGATTAGGATTCATATTTTATTTTATAAATAAACGGGAAGTACAGAGGGGCTCTGTGCAGGGGAGTGTCTTGGGAATATAATTTTGTCAGCCATATACATTGCCTAGAGAAGGGGTACAATGGTGAGAAGAAAAGTCCATCACCCCCAAAAATGAAACTGTCCATTAACATGTCCCTGTGCAAGAAGTAGCATGTCATCAGAGACGTCACTTCCTATAAATTTCTTGGTGCACTGGTCTGATGGGGAAAGAAAGGGGGGAAGTGGCATAAAGCACACCCCAAACATTCAGTGTTGCAAAGTATAGGGAGAAAAAACAAAGTATGATGGAAATTCAATTTTTTTTACACAACAACTTCATCATTTTGGATTTGCAGATAAAGTCAGTGGAACTTCTCAAGCCAAAGTCTGTCTTTGGGTAAACTTAAAAGAAAAAAAAAACCCACAAGATTCTGCCCTACATTCCTACTGGCACTCAGTTCAATTTTAATAATTATTTAACTGATGCCTTTTGAATGTTCAATTGTAGGGAAGATGGCAGTGGTAGTAGCACAGCAATAATTGGTTACATCTATAAAAAGATTTAAGGATTATTTTCATAGCTATGTAAATGATGAATCAGAGGAGGGATACAGTGGTTAAAACCCATCACTACCAAAAATAAAATGTATCCCTCAACCATGTACTACTACAAAATGTGTCCATCTACTCCAAATGAGATCTTCATCTTAAGTGATCCTCCAATAAGCCTGTGAGGTCGGTAATATTATAATGCTTCTCTTATCAAATAGAAACTGAGGTTGGGAGGGATTAAATGATTTGCCTAGGACTATACCAAGTGCTTGAGGCAGGATCTAAACTCAGTCTTTGCCCCAGAGGGAAGTTGGGGAAAGTCCAGTTCCATTGGAGTAGAGAAGGACTGACTTACTCTCACTTTCTAAAGTTAAGGTGCTGGATTCCCATTTCCTCCTGTCTTTATCACATCTGTTTTTAAGAAGCAGAAAAAAAAAACCTTAAAGATGCATAGATTTAGGGGCACTTCTAAATAGTTGAACAGGAAAAGATACCATATGATCCTACACCAGTCTTGCTGAGAGGACTTTAAAATAAAATTCTCACATGAAGTTCACTGAGTCACAGCTGCTCTTCTTTCTTAAGCAAGCTGCCCAGTTCTAGAACAGTCTTTAATGGAGTCCTTGGGCACTGGTACCTGCACCTCTGATAATAATTCATCCCAAGTTAGTAGGAATTCTGGGAAGAGGAGTAGAAAGAGTGGGGACAAGAGTATTCAGGGAAGGCTTTCTAGCGTAGGAAGTAGGGTTTCAATCCTAGAAATGGTCATTTCTTTATTAGGGGTTTATTATGTGCTAGATGCTAGGAGAGTCACAGAATTTGGCAAAGATTCAGGGCTAGTCTTTCTTGCTATCTGGTAGGGGAGTAAGAAATAGCCTGCAAATGAAAAAGAAACCATTCCAAGGGATGAGCACAGTAAAGAGGAGCTCAGAAGGCCAGGATGCTGTGGCTAGGGGCTGTCTTCAAGGAGCTAACTTACAGCTGTGCCAAGGAGAGAGAACAGGAACCCATGTAGATAAAATATGAAGATATACTAAGTACATAGAGGATGGAGACAATAAAGCACATGCCAAGGTGTGAGGGGAAAGCTTATATCCAAGTCCTGAACTGACTATGAGAACTGGGTTCCATTTTCCTCATATGTAAGATGGAGCTCAAAAGATCATAACTTTGGAGCTGAAGTATATCTTAGAAGTTATAGAATCCATCCCAGCCCCCAATATCATTTTAAAGATGGGGCAATTGAGGTGTGGGAGTTCATTTACTTTACCTACTTCATCAGATTGTTATAAGGGGAAAACAGGAAAATAATGCTTGTGAAAGGGCTTCATTAATTCTGTAATGGAGTATTCAATATAAGGAGATTTTCTATATCTACATCTATGTTTAGATATAGATATATATGAAAATATCCAGCAATATCTTGGCAGGTGGATTTCCAGGACAGGAAGGTTTACCTGAAAAAGCAACTTAGACTATTATAAATTAAGCTATCATTGGACCCATGAATTCATGAGGTTCACGGAAGAAGATCTCTCATGTCTAGGGCCAGAGTCAATGGAAACTGTGAAATACTGAAGGAAAATATATATATGTGAATGTATATATGGATGAATGTATGCATATGTGCATGAACACACATGCAAAACTGAACCGAAGAGTTGGGAGGAACTGTGTAGGTCAGCTGGACAAAAGCTTTCTGCAACTCTGTGAGAAATGCCATCCCATGGTTGACCACAGAATTTTTAACTCAGTTGAATCATGAGAAGGTAGATCTCTGGTCTTCACTGAAGGGAAAGCCACAGCAGGAGCCCCTCCCCTTACCAAACTTCAGCTGGGGTGAGAATACCAGCATTGTCTAAGTGAGAAGTTGGGGAAGCTCTGGTTTCACTGGGGGCTGAAAAGGAGAGAATTACTATGGTTTTCTAAAGAGTCCAGGTGCTGGCTTCATATCCCCCCTGCCTTAGTCACATCTATTTTTAGCCCCAGAAGAAACCTTAGAGATGCATAGAGATTACTGCCACTTACAAAACCATAAGATATTCTTTCCCTGTCATTTTGGGGGCCAGGAGATAGTATCATGGTTAAGGTAAAGACATTGGATTTGGGACTAGAAGAACTTGAGCCAGTCAATTTTCTTCTTGCCCCAAAGTCACTAAACTGCAAATCCTTTTACCCAGTGATACTGTCACTAGGCTTATAATAAAGAGATCAAAGAAAGTGAAATAGGACCTGCACATACAAAAATATTTATAGCATCTCTTTTTGAAGTGGAAAAGAATTAGAGATACAGAGAGCACTTATTAAATGAGAAATGCATGGAGAAAAGAAAAGTCAGCAGGAAATCCAACTAGACAGGAGAGCTTCAAAAATAACATGTTAAATGTATTGCATAGCTGGAGATAGAAGCAAGTTATATATGGGATGAAGTCTTTTTTTTCCTGTTCTGCTTTTTACTGGGAAGTGCTCATTTTATGTGATATTTAATATCAGAATAAAAAGTGAAAATAAAAAAAGATATATCAAGTTAAGGTAGGTTATGAAAATTTAGGAAGGGAAGTATTCTTGGGAAGTGATTCTATGGCTCTTTCTCTTTCCATATGTGAACTTGAAATTACTATGTAAATCTGAGTTAATATTTATGCAGTTTTTCTTAATTGGAAAACTTCTGAGATCTTATGATAAAGGGTACCTAGACTGGTACCTAGACCAGTCCTTCTTTTGTTCCTTCCTTCCTACCTATCCTTGTGCCTCCTATAAAGATTTTCAACAGAGTGCTCCATTTTTAGGTAACATTCCCCAAAAACTGAAATGAAAGAGTTTATATCAGGACTTTTTGTATGACTATCTTTGACTCCAGATTTGGCTCTAAAAACACTAAAGCTGACATGCTCTAATTCTGTGTTGGGGAAGTCAATAAAAGTACTGCTCAAGAGAGCCCTTCAAACATGAAGGCAGCACATTAGGGCGGAAGATATGGAAGGTACCAATGGATTAGGAATCAGAAGACCAAGGTTCAGAGTCTCAGTTTCTCATTCTTAAAATGGAGATAGTGTTGATGCTAGCTAACTGAAATGGCAGTTGTAGAGAAAATATTCTGTGAACCTCAGACCCCTATAGAGATGGGAATTGCCATGATTAGAGACCCACCCTCTTATTCACAGTTGACTTGGATTATGGTGGCTAGGTAGGATGAAGGAGGAAAACTCTAGTGCTCTATAAAATTCCGTTAACCTGGAGAAGGCTTGGTTTTAGCTGCCAACAGTCCAGGGGGATTTTCCATAGAATCTAGATGTGAAGGAATAGTAATTTCCACCACATTCCTACCTGACAAAAGACCCTTTTGAGAGTGGTTCACACTGTAAAGGAAATACACTTTGGTTTCTATGTGAGATTTTAGCTCATGACTTCAGACTTAGAGAAGAGAGAGTCTTTAAAGATCATCTAATTCAACTCTCCCATCTCATTTAACCGAGGAAAAGGAGGCTTAGAGAATCATTTGCCCAAGTAAGTGGTAAGGAGAAGAAGTGTGATCTGAACCTAGGTCCTCTGACTCTCAAATGTGATATTCTGTCCACAGTTCAACTTGCTTCTGATTTCTAGTGTACCACCTGCTCTTCTAACAATTATGATATAAAGTATCTTTTTTTTTCAAGGAAAATGGAAGCACAGAGAGCCAAAAGAAAGTTCAGAAAAGGACTGGGGTTTGGGAAGGAATTAAAAGATGTCTATGTATTTGTACTTTCTCTTCCCTCCTATCCTCAACACATTTTTATTGAAATACTATTAGATGGTGAGTTCCTTGAGGGCAGAGAAAATCTTGCCTTTTTTTTTTTTTTTTTTTGTATTTTCAGTGCTTGGCACACAATAAGTGTTTAATAAGTGCTTATTTGAAAAGTCAATCAGCTCCCTGGGGTAGTTCTGGACCTCAAATGAAGTATAAGGAATTGCACTGGATGAGCTCTAAGACAATGGACTCACATGGCAGCAGACCTTAAGATTTATACGGCAAATTTTTTTCTCCTCAAGGTCTCTGGTCCAGGAGGAACTTGGTGGAATTGACCATACTTTCAGATATGCAGTCTATAGAAAATCCCCCCTAGGAAAGAAGGAACTCTAAGGAGCTGCAGGGTTCCTTTCTTCAGTTTTTGCAGCTACCATAATAAGTTATTTGTGCATAAGGGGCCTATAAAAATGAAAGCCAGCTCCTCTGTCTCTCTGAGTCTGTTTCCTCATCTGTAAAAAAATCTCTAGTAAGTAGAGATATACCATTCTGACTCTGAAATTCCATGCTCTAAGTTCCTTTCTAGCATTGACTGACATTGTATGTTCTAAGATAGGGTATCTTACACTTTTTTCCAGTCATGACCCTTTTTAATTGATAAATTTTTACACAACCCCAGGTATATGAATATATAAAATAGGTATACAAATATTTACTGATAATAAACCATAGCTTTGTGACCCCCACATTTTTATGAGGGTCACAAGCCCCAGTTTAAGAAGTTTTGTTCTAAGTTGCCTTGCAGCTCTGACATTCTATGTTTCTGTTTCCTTTTTTATTAACTTTTAAAAATCAAAGCTTTTATTTTCAAAACATATGCATAGATAATTTTCAACATTCACGTCTGCAAAATCTTGTTTTCAGAATTTTTTTTCCTTCCCTTCCCCCTACCTCCTCCCCTAGATGGCAAATAACCCAATATGTTAAACATATGCAATTCTTCTATTATGTTTATGTCTCAACATTGCAAGAAATCTAGTACATAAAAAGCAAAAGAATAATTAGAAAGCTTGTTAGTTTTACCTTGCCTGTTTGTATATTTTTTGAGGGTAGGTGATCAAGTAAAACACACACATGCACACATACTTTTTTGTGTACTGTGCACAGGAATGACTGATTCTTCATTTAAGAAATGCTGAATACCAGTTGGGGTAAGTGACATTATTTCAGATTCAAAGCTGAAAATAGTTAAACCAGTGGGTCTTAAATCTCTCAGATTTTTACAGGTTTGTAAGAAGAGCAAAACAGCACAGATTCTATAGCAATAAATATACACAAGGCAATTACTCAATGAAATAATTGTCTTTGGTCCAAAGACACACTGACCAGGATGGGAACATAATATTTATCAAGCTTGGGTCCTCTACAGTGAGAAACGTACACAAAGTCCATTGAATGACACCCTAACGTTTATCATGAACATCCCCAAAGTCTTCTTGATGTTTTGAGTTATACCTATTTCTACTATATAGCACTTTACCATTAAAACACATTTTATTAACTCATTAGAGTGTTATTACACCAGATGGGGTAGATACACTATTATATCCAATTTATGGACACAAGGGCTTAGAAATGAATTGACTTTCCTAAGATCCCATAGTTAATAAATGATAATGCCAAAACTTGAACTCAAGGCTCCTAATTTCATGCTTAGTTTTATTTTTATTACACAATAAGTAGATGGAGGGAAGAGATTATGTTGTTTTAACTTTGTATTGTATTCTAAATACAATTTATTGTTCACTGTAAGTATTTAGTAAATAATGAATTGAATTTGGACTACATTACAATGTCTCCAGCATGTTTGAATCTAGAACCTTGTTCTTCAAACAGTACAGTTTGGTTCTAATTATTTTAGATAATGAATCTTTATGAAATAGTCCCATTATTTGAATTGGAACTGGATATTCCTATTGGTCTAGAATCAAATACTCTATTTTCATATAATTATACTTTCCATGTTTTACATGTAATTACATCTCACACTATTCAAAATATAATTATATGCACAATATGGTAATCGGTTCCATCCCAATGGAAATATCCAGTGCAAAATCAAATAATGGAAGCCCTTCATGGGATTCATTATTCACAGAAACTGGGACACAGTTGTATTCCAGAGGAACTTTATACAAGTTTCTTTTTCTCTTTAGGGTTCACTTTCCTTATTTGGGAAATAAAAGGGTTGGATGAAGTCATTCCTAAATTTTCTTACCATTCAAATATTCTATAATCCATTTCAAATTCCTAATAATTAATTCTGTATCGGGAAGTAGTGAGTTTTTCCATCACTGGAAATCTTCAAGTAGACAGTAGACGATTATTCATTGTTGGGGATGCCGTTGAAGAGTTACTACTCAGATAAGGGTTGGACTAGAATAAAAGATCTTTTTTAACTCCAAGACTGGTTTTGGCCCTTTATTAACCATCAGAATTTATGAGTTAGTAATCTCATCTCTCTAAGACTCAGTTGGTGATGGTAACACACTACTCATCTCATAGATTTACAGGGAAGAAAGTATTTGATCAAATTCAAAGTATTATGAAATAAAAGTTGCTTGTATTATTATCATCATGCTCATCACCATTGTAAAGTCCAACTAGGGTAGGACAAGAACCCTGGATTTCTGACTTCCCAACTGTGCTCTCCTATCACACAGTCACATAAAGCAGCACCTTGTACTGGAATAGAAGACTAGAGAGAATTCTGATTGCTTCCTTCAACTTGTGAGAACCTGAGCAAGTCTCCCTGGCCTCCAATGTCTTGGAGGCTGGATGAGGCGATTTCTAGAATTCCTTCCAACTCAAAATTCTGAGTCCTTTCAATATAAAGATACATCTTAAAGGAAATGCTATTATAAGTGATAGAAGGAGAAGGGGAAAAAAAAACAGAAAAGGATCTTGTCCCCAAGATACTAACCTGAAAGTATTTATTCTACACATGGTTTTCCTGTTGTAAGTTGCACCAGATGAGTATTTTCTTTGGACCGATGTTTCCATCAATTCCTCACAGTCTGGGAGAAGAGACAAATGACAGCATCCCTGCTTCTGCCGTGTACTTGCCAGGCCCACATGACACGCAGACTCTGTTCTGCTTCCCCTCAAAGACTCCCTCAGCTAGGTTTTGGTCAATTTGAGCTGTTGAGCAGTGACTAGTTTCCTTTACTTTCTGTCAGACTTCCTGTTGCTCAAGGGGTATAAGGGAAAGGGGGTGGGGAGGGCCACTGGACAGCCTCTCGAAAAGCCCCACATTTCCTGACTTCTCTCAGGCAGTGCAAGGAATCTGAAACTTGAGAGAGTGCTGGCAGCTCATTTCTAGTTAAGTGAAAAAATCCAAACAGTTTTTGACACTTATTTCATTGGAGGAATGGGGAAGAAGAGGGGAGCCAGGGTCAGAGGAAAAAGGCTGAGAGGAAAGAGAGATTATATACAGCTTTATAATAAATTTAATGATGAAATCATGGTTGGAAACACTTGTAGTCAAAGTTTCAACCAAATGTTTCTTATTCTCATATTGTTTAAATATTAACTAGCTAGCCCTGCCATATTCAGGGATTCCCAAAAGTGTATGGGAAGGGTAAATTGGCTAAACCTGTGCAGAGATGGACAGTCACTCCTTCTTAGTCCCAGTAAATCTTTAAGTAGTTTCCCCACCATCACCACCACCAAACCATTATATATGAAGAAAAAAAAAATGTGCTTGTCTATTTATCTATCTAATCCCTGTATTATCTTCCTTCAACAATTTCATAAGCTAATACCCATCAACAAGGTATTTAACTTCATAATCTATCTCACTCCTACTTTTCCATTTTTCTCACACCATCCTCCTCCCTTCTAACTTTCGAAATCTAATGACATCAGCATCTTATGTCTGGAATTCTCTCTTCTCTCTTTGCTGAGAGAGAGAGAGAGAAATATGAAGATGGATGTAGATTAAAGCATAGTATTTTCACTTTTATTTGTTTGCTTGCTTTTTTTGTTCTCATGGGTTTTTTTTCCCTTTTGGTCTGATTTTTCTTGTAAAACATGATAAGTATGGAAATATGTTAAAAGTATTGCACAAGTTCAACCTATGTCACATTGGTTGCTGTTTTGGGAAAGGGGGAAATAAAGGGGAAGGGAAAAAATTTGGAATACAAAGTCTTACAAAAATGAATATTGAAAACTATCTTTACACGTATTTGGGGAAAAAATTCTATTGAGGAAAAAAAAAGTCTTTTCCAATCACACTTGGCATCATCCCTCCCTTTCATTGATTACCTCTCTACAATACTTTTGACAAGCCCTGCTTGAACACTTTTAGTAACGAAAAGATCAGTTTCTAATAAGACAGTTAGTTTCTCTGACATCTTTGATTATTAGGAATGTTCTATAAATATTAGCCAAAATCTTCCTTCTTAAAAATTACACTCATTGGTCATGGATAACAATCACTCACGTTCCCCCCCTTTTTTTTCTGGGGGGGGGGAGTGAGTAAAGGGTAGAGAAGAGAGTATTGAGGTTAACTGACATACCCAGAGTCACACAGTAAAGTATTCTTCTGACTCCAGGGCCAGTATTCTATCCACTATACCACCTAGCTACCCCTCAAGGACTCACAGTTCTATTGCACTCAAAGGTTTATCAAGTACTTTCTTTATACCAATCCTGTAATGTAGGGAGTGTAAATACTATCATTCCCATTTTACAGCTGTAGACACTAAGGCTCAGACAGGTTGAATCATATGTCCCAGGATACTTGCAGCCATACTAAGTTGAACAGAATGAACCTTCCTACTTGCACCTGAGGCTCATTCAGGTAGATATTTGAAGAAACTTATCTTGTCCTTCTTTATACTTGAACTAATCAATCACTCAGTCTCTAGACCCTGTGCTTACATTACAAATATTACATTATACACTTAGCCACTGGGGTTCTCTTAATGCTCCCACCCAATGAGCAGAAAAATGAGTAGTAAATTAAAATAAAACAAAACATAACACAACATAATCAACAAAAAGCCCAATAACCTAACAACTAAATAAAGAGTCTCAGGACAAAAAAGGCAAGAAGGAGTTCTTAATCTTTTTCTGTGCCACTAATTCCTTTGACAATTCTGGAAAAGTCTATAGATCCCCTTTTCAGAATAAAGTTTTTAAATGCATAAAAGAGTATTATAAAGGAAATGAATAATACTGAAATATAATCACAAAAACAAAACAAAACAAAACATATTTACAAGGCTGAGGATAAGAACCTCTGCCTTAAGGGATAAGATTCTTCCATAAATTCATGTTGAAGCATCAATAACCAAGGCAGAAGCCTTTTTTTTTTAATTAAAACTTTTTATTTGCAAAACATATGTATGGGTAATTCTTCAACATTAACCCTTACAAAGTTTTCTGTTACAAATTTTCCCCCCCTACTCCTTACCCCTCCCCTAGATAGCAGGATGTCCACTACATGTTAATTATGTTAAAATACTTGACAAATCGAATGTATATATACATATTTCCACACATCATTTTTGTGCAAGAAAAATCGTATCTACAAGAAAGAAAAATCAGAGAAAGGAAACACAATGCAAGCAAACATCAATAGAGAGCATAAAAATGTTATGTTGTGGTCCACATTTCGCATCCCTCTCTCTGGGTGTATATGGCTTTCTTCAGTGAACAATTGGAACTGGTTTGAAACATTTCATTGTTGAAGAGAGCCATGTCCATCAGAATTGATCATCATATAGTATTGTTGTTGCAAGGCAGAAGTCTTAATGGAATAGTGAACTTTCTATTAAAGAAATTAGAAGACAGTAACACAGTTAAAAAAAAAACACCCCAAGATGAAGTGAAACAACTGCAAAATGTGGTCAAAGATATAAAAATAGCTTATGGGAACAGCAAATAATAATGTACAAAATCAAAGATCAATTCATAAAAAAAATAAAAAATTTTTTTTCAGGAAAAATAGAACATACCAAAAGCAACTAATGAATACCTGAGGGAAAATATCAGATTTAGGAGATAAAGCAAGAAAAATAAACATTAGTTTCTGAAAAAGAAAAAAAATTAAATACCTAATAACCCAAGTAAAGAAATTTTTCCACAATAGACTAGATCAGGCAATTCTGATGCAGTGCAAAAAATCCTAAATCTGAATTCAGAGGACCTGAATTGAAATTTTAGTTCTGAACTTAAGTTCCTTAGTAAGGTGAGACTGATTCTAGCTTTGATTCTTCAAGATAACTGTAAAACTAAAGTATTATAAAGACAAAGGAGAAATTATCTAATTGCAAGCAAAGAAGAAGTCATTTAAAGAAATACTCATAGAAATAACATTGGGCTTTTAAAAAATGCCAGAACATCAATAAACAAATATCAAAGTTAAACAAAAATATTTTTTAAAAGTGTTTTTGAAAATAGGACTGGAATCCAAACCAGATGCTCTGAAAATAGACCTGTATTGTTTGACAAAAGAATCAATTAAAAAGCATTTATTGAATATTCACTAGGTGCCAGGTACTGGGCTAAGCTTTGGGTACACAAAAAAGGCAAACCCCCCCAAAAATGACAACATCAATACACTTATATCCCAATAAAAACAATATGCTTTTAAGTTAAATTAAGCTAAAATTTAATATGTGGAAATGTAAGAATGTTGTATAATAGTATCTAATCATAATATTAGTAATTAGAATATATTATTAAAATCAACACTAAAGGATAAGGAACACTAAAAATCTGTATCTGTCATTTTAAAAAGCATTCACCTTAGATAATGAATGATAGAAATAGATTTGGGAGTGGGGAAAGAGAAAGGAATCAACATTGTTAAAGGCAAAACTTCTTTAAACTAAAAAAAGAGGGTTAATCCTTAGGAAAGCACATGAATCAGCAATTAAAAATAAAAATGTTTATGTACAGTGTCCATTATTCACATATTTTTAATATATCCATGAAGTGCTATTTTAACAGCTTACTGTGGTAAATAGGTGATTCTCAAGTCCAAAAGACTATGCTAGTGGAAAAAAAGTTTGGACTGGCAGACATTATTATGCTTTAAAAACTCATAGTATTATACCAGTAAGCAGATGGCATCTGCTTTCTATGAACTAGCTAAGTATTTTTTTTTTAAAAAAAAAAAAGCTCAACACCTGTACATTGGCCACAGCAAGCTATGAAAAATTAAAATACCAAGTGACCACAGTCCCATAGAACTCACATCCACTTCAGCAATGACTGCTGAGAGAGGCAATATAGCATAATGCAGAGTCTTAGAATCAGGAAATTCAAATTCTATCTCTAATAAGATAAACTGAGCTGATGCATTTCCAACTGCCTTTCAGACTATATATCCACAGACATCTTAAATTCAACATGTTCAAAAGTGAAATTATTATTTTATCCCTGAAACCATCCTCTCCAACATCCTACTTTTCCTGTTTCTAAAAAGGGCAACACCATCCTACCAGTGGAGATGTTATGCTCCACTTCCCATTATCTTTTCCTGATTCCTTTCCAATTTGTTACCAAGGATGGTTGATTTCAGCTCTGCTCTTTAATTTACCCCTTTCTTTCCTTTGACACTAGCTATCACCTAACATCTGGTCTCTTGCAATAGCATATTGGTGGGCCTGTCTGCCTCAAGTCTCTCTTCACTCCAATTCATTCTCCATTCAAAGCCACCAAAGTGATTTTCCTAAAGTAATCATATCATTCCTTTCCTCAATTAAATCTATTAACTTTAGGATCAAAAACAAAATGTTCTGTGGAGCATTCAAAGCCCTATATAATTTAGTCCCCTCCTACTTTTCCAGTCTTCTTATATCTTACTTTTCAACACATGTTCTTTGATTCTTGATTTGATGACTGGCCACATAGAAGATATTCCATTTCTAGGGTCTGGGTATTTTCTTTGGCTATTCACTATCTTTTTCCTTGACTATGGACATCTTTGGCTTTTTTTAAGTCCCAATTAAAATCTCATCCTGTCTGCTTCTAATGAGATAACATGCTTTGCAAACCTTAAAATGTCAATAGCTACTATGATCAATTCACAAATATTGTTTAAAAAAATGTTGCAGGAGCTGTAGAAAGACAGGTCTGCTAAATAATAGCTAGTGGTTTAACTACCATGGAAAATGAGTAATATACAAGAATAGCTCTAAATTGTTCATAACATTTGACCCAGAAATCATTTACTGGTATACTCCAAACAGGTTAATGACAAGCTAAGAACCTACCATTCAGTCAATAAGCATTTATTAAGTGCTTTTCATGTGGCAGTTATTGAACTGGTGTTATAGATACAAACAAAAAGCAAAAAGTTTCTGCTTTCAAGTAATTTACGTTCTAGGGAGGGAGATTTTGTGAAGGTAACTCGCTATACATAAGATGCATACACTTAGCAACATTATTTGTAATTACGCCCAACAAACAAACAAAAAAACCCAAATCAAAAATCTACTTGAAAAGAAAAAACATGCCTAACAATTGGGAAATGGCTGAACACTTTATGGTTCATGGTGTGATAGAACATTATTATGGTATGGTGAATATGAAAAATTCAGAGAAATAAAGGAAAATTCATGTGAAATGATGAAAAGTGGATCTCCTAGAAAAGGGATACACAGCAAAACACACAAGTAAACAACAATAGAAAAAGGGAACATAACTTAGGTCAAAGATAATAAATAATGTTGGTACTAGAGGATTAAAGCTAAAATGCACACCCTTTCTGTATTCCAAAGAGATCATAAAAAAGGGAAAAGAATCCACATGGGCAAAAATGTTTATAGCAGTCCTTTTTGTAATGGCAAAAAACTGGAAACTGAATGGATGTCCATGGCTAGGGAATGGCTGAATAAGTTCTGGTATATGAATGTTATGGAATATTGTTGTTCTATAAGATGTGATCAGCAGGTTGATTTCAAAAAAGCCTAGAAAGACTTACATGAACTGATGCTGAGTGAAATGAGCAGAACCAGGAAAACATTTGTAAACAGCAACAGCAACACTACGTAATGATCAACTGTTATGCTCTTCTCAGCAATACAGGGATCCAAGACAATTTCAATAGATTTGAGATAGAAAATGCCATCCACATCCAGAGAGAGGATTATGGAGATTGAATGTGGATCACAACATAGTATTTTCACCTTTGTTGTTTTGTTGTTTGTTGGCTTATTTTTTTCTTTCTCATTTTTTCTCCTTTTGCTATGATTTTTCTTGAACAGTATGATAAAAGTGGAAATATGTTTAGAAGAATTACAGATGTTTAACCTATATTGGATTACTTACTGACTAGGGGAGGGGAGATGTGAGGAGGGAGGAAGAAAAATTCGGAACACAAGGTTTTGCAAAGGTGAATGTTGAAAACTATTATCTTTGCACATATTTTGAAAAATAAAAAGCTGTTATTATTTTGAAGAATAAAATGCACATCCTTATTTTGTTTTCTGTTATTCTGTTTAAATTATTATTTACTAATAATCTAGTAAATTATGTAAGACCTAGGTGTCACATATAGTCAAAATTACACTATGAGCTAGTTTTGTTTAATTGTTCTTTCAGCATTTTGTATATCTATGTGTAAAAGGAGTTAAATGGAGGTTGGGGTTGGGCTAGACAAATCCTAAGAAATGTTTATAGTATTCAAATGAAGCCAATAAAAACTTTACCCAGAGTAAAAGGGAAGTTGAGATGTTTGTGAAAGATCTTGGGATGAGTCAATCACCCTCCAAAAACTTCCCAAAATGGAGGTGAAGATGAGGCAGAGATGAAACAAAAAAAAAATCCTACTTCCCTTTATGACAAAAATTTTTAAAAAGCACCAGAGAGAATCTTAGGAAAAAAAAAAAAGCAAACCATGTTTTGGATTATTAGATAGCTCCAGATCCATTTTCTTGCCTTATAGTCCGAATTCCAAGATGGGATAGGAATCAAATGAAATTCAGTTTAGTTTTGTAGAAAAAAAGAACATTAGAAAGGACTTTACCACAGAACATTAGAATGGAAGGGGGCTGAGAAATCACCTATTCTAGCCTCATTCTTTTATAAAGGAAGGAACTGAATGAAGCCCAGGGAGGGGAAGCTCTTTTACAAGATCATATAACTTCAATTAAAATATTTAAACTTATATCTAGTTTGTTACACCTATCTCCTTATACCATAGTTGACTTGTCTTTTTGAAAGAGGACTGCAATCAAAAAGATTCATCACTTGATAGTCAAACCCACAGCCCAGTCTTTCAATCAGACAGTCCATTTCTGATGGAACTAACTTAAAAAGAGCCTTAATAACAGACTAACTAACAAACAAACACCCAAATCCCATTTTCCCTTATACCTTTGAAATTCCCAGGGATTTTGGATTTGTACAGTATCTTGTGAGGATTGTTGGTAAGAGTATTTAGACTAGTTATTGTAAGAAGCAGTAATAGTATTCTCATTATTGTTTCTACCAAGATAAACAGTTTTATTAGCAATAATACTACTAATAAAAACAGATTATTGTCTGGATTTATATCAGACCCTGACTAGGAAGGAAGAAGATGAAGGCTCCTGTTTGATTACATTGCCCAAGAGCAAAGATCTTGCTCAGTGAGTTACTAATCTGAATCACTGTTTATAAAGTTCTGGAGCCTTGGAGTTCCTAGGAATGCCAGATACTTGAAACTGTTTCCCCTTTCCTGTGAATAATGAATGAATGAATGAGAAAATATTTGTTTAGTATTTACTATGTGCTGAATAATGTGATCTAGGCTAAGGATATAAACAGAAGAAAAGAGACATTCTTTCCTCCCCAAGAGCTCACTTCCAATTAGAGAAGACAATATCTATTAAAGAATTGAATTCCAGATACTGGGGCAAGTCTCAGGTGCTCTTAGGGTATTAACTCATGCGAAAAATTGGATTTTAGTGAGTCAGAGGTGCATAAAGTCATCAGCCTTACTCTTTCTTCCAGAGTCAAGATGACTGGTGATGACTCAAAATGTAGTGGATGATCTTGGTTTCTTCCATATCTAACCAAGCTCTAAGCACTCCACAGCATCTCCTTCACCTGCCTTCATGGCCATTGGAATAAATTGTTCTCATCTACCCATTCTACTAGGAGAAGTCTTCATATACTTAGAGTAGACACTCCCCTAATTCACCGCAAGTTTGAGACCCCTTGGTTACCCCCTCAACCTAGTTTAGCCTATATGCTGAAATGATTTACCAGGGTGTAGCTGCTGTGAAGCTACAGCTTCTTGCAGTGACAGGTGAGAGGTACATAGATCAAGTGGACACCAAAGGTGGAAAGCAATCCTGTAATGGGCTCGGCAACCCAGAGATACTGTCTTCCCTAAACACATCCTACACCCTGTTCTTCGGGTATAGTCTAGATGGACTATACCATGGGTCCTTAGGGTGCACAGCTTTGATAAGTGTCCAAAGGTCTACAGGGAACAGTGTTAGGTAGCTGGTAAAGCCCCAGGGTTCTATTCACTTCACTGAAATAGTACTCCCTCAAGTTACCAATGATTCGGAAGACCATTAGGATAAAATGCAATGGCATATGTGAAGTCTTGCTAGATTTCTGTCTCAATGGAAGGCTTGTAGATAGCTGGTAACTCCAATCTGTATGCAAAGGATATGAAGAGTATGTCCCTATTCTTGCCCACTGCTTCATCGAGTCTAGTTGGGCCAGGCTGGAGGAGGGGCAAAGGGAAGGCTCTGCTGGCAACTCTTCCCATCAATGATCTTACTAGGCTTTTCCTCCACTCTGGTTCCCCCCACTTTCCTCTTTACTGACTTCAGTGACTAACTCCTGCAGCCAATTTCCTCTTGTCAGTTCACTTATATTTGGTTTCTTTTTAGCATAATGAAAGGATTGGTTAAGATTGAAGAATCACAGATTTAGAGACAGAAGGGACATGAGATGTCATCTAAATCAATCCATGAATTTTTCAGTTCAGAGGTTAGTGACTTGCCCAAAGTCACACAGATAGAAGGTAGCAATCAACCAATCCACAAACATTTCTTACTATGTTTCAGGCAATGTACTGAGCCCTAAGAAATGGAAATGAAATAAAAACATTTCCTGCCTTCAAAGAGCTTACATTCTAATGAACTGACAAAATAATAATAATAATTAGTAACAAATAATTAACATCTATAGAGTCCTTTAAGATTTGTAAAACATTCTACAACTATTATCTCATTTTATTCTCACCTATTTAAGGGATAGGTATATTATTATCATTTCCATTTTATAATCTGTAACTAATATAAACCAAAGTTAAATGACTTAACCAAAGTATATTTGGTAATAAATGGATAATTATAAGTTAATAAGTATGTGAGGATAAATTTGAATTCAGGTCTTTCTGACTCTAAGCTCAGCTCTCTATTCACTGTGCCACCTAGTGGCCTGTTCATAAATAGGTATATATAACCTGTTCATAGTTATATACAAGATACATTGAGAGTAGATGGAAGGTAACCTTAGAAAATAAGCCACTAGCTGCTGGTAAGGGAAGGGGTATGGATAGTTGGGAATATTCTTCTGTAGAAAGTATTAGATCTAAGAAGATTCTGAGACAGAGGTGAAGAGAAAAAACAACATTCTAGGAATATAGGACAGCCAGTACAAAGGAACAGACAAGTGTGAAGTCCAGTAATGGACTACTGAAATGGACACATAAAAGAGAGTAAGGTTGGAAAGATGGAACATGGCCATGTGGGGAAAAACTTTAAATAATGGCAGGAGATTTTTTTATTTTATTGATTACTAGGGGTAACAGGAAGTCACTAGATTTATTGTGAGGTGGAGTTAAGGGGAAAGAAGTGACTCGGCCATGCTTGGACTTTAGAAAATTCACTTCTATCTAATTTAATCTACTTATTTAGTGCTATCCCAACTAAACTACAAAAAAAGACTTAGAAAAAAAATAACAAAATTCATTTGGAAGAACAAGAGGTCAAGAATATCAAAGGAATTAGTTTAAAAAAAAATGTAAAGGAAGGAGGTCTACCAGTATCAGATTTTAAACTGTATTAAAAGATGGTAACTAACAAAACTATCTGGTACTAGCTAAGGAAAGGAATTGTGGATCAGTGGAAAAGAGTAAATATACAGTATGTAATAGTCAATCATTGTAGTAACTTTGTGCTTGATAAATGTAAAGATTTTTAGATTTAGGGATTAGAATTTACTGTTTGGTGAAAAATTGTTGGGAAAGCTGGAGAGCAGTCTGACAGAAACTAGGTATAGAACAATATTTTATACTATTTACCAAGATAAGGTCAAAATGTATACATGGCTGAGACATGAAAGGAGACACTATAAGTAAATCAGAAGAACATGGAACATATTACCTATCAGATTTATGGACAGGAGGAGAATTTATGAATAAACAAGAAATAGAGAACACTGTGAGATATACAATGAATAATTTTGATTACATTAAATTTAGAAAGTTTTGTACAAATACGAACAATGTATCCAAGATTAAAAAGAAAGCAGAAAACTAGAGGAAAAATTTTAGACTTTCTCCATAGATTGTTTCTCAAGTAAAGACTTCATTGCTCTAATATATAGAGAACTTTATCAAATTTATTGGAATATGAGTCATTCCCCAATTGACAAATGATCAAAGATTATGAACCGGCAGTTTTTGGAGGTAGAAATAAAAGGTATACATAATCATGAAAAAATGTTCTCTAAATCATTATTGTTTAGCAAATGAAAACAGCTTTGAGATGCCATCTCACACCTAACATATTGGAGAGGAAGTGGAAAAATTGGGACACTAATACATTGTTGATAGAACGGTGAACTAATACAACCATTTTGGAAAGCAATCAGGAATTATGCCCAAACAGTTTAAAACTGTGTATTAACTCAGCAATACCACTATTAGGTCTATTTCCCAAGGTGAACAGGGAAAAAGGAAAAGAACCTACAAGGAACTAGAAACTGAGGGGATGCCCATCAATTGGGGATTGACTAAATAAGTTGTTATATGTGATTATGATGGAGTTTTATGGTACAATAAGAAATGACAAGCAGGTTGATTTTAAGAAAACATGGAAACACATTAAATAATGAACAGAGCCCAGAGAACACTATATACAGTAACAGCAATACTGTTAGAAGAATGAATGACTAGGCTATTCTGAGTTATATGAATATTCAAATCAACTACAAAGGACTTATGAAGGAAGATGCTATCCAACTCCAGAGAAAGAACTAATATATGGAACTATGTAATGTATAATTGTTATATAATGTATAAATGTATAACACACGTGTGTACGTGTGTGTGTGTTTGTTTGAAATGTTACCCTTCTCGTTTAATGCAGGGTTGGGAGGGAAGCAGGGAAATAGTTTAAAACTTAATGTAACCCCCACAAAAAAATCCAAATTAAAAAAAGAAAGAAAAAAATCACTGGTTTGTAGTACTTGAGGCAAGACCAATTAGGATGCTATTGCTGTAGTCTAAGAGAGGTAATATAGGTCTACACTTGAGTGGTGGCTGTGAATCCAGAGAAAGGGTCTGAGAAGAGAATTGTTGGAGTATCAGAAATAGATTTGGCAATTAATGGTTATGTGAGGTGAAAGTGAGGAATCAAGAGTAACACTGAGGCTGCAAATCTTGTTAACTGGAAATGTGATGGTATCCTCAACAATAAGGAAGTTGGGAAGAGAGATAAGTTTGGGGGAGAAAGTTAATGAGTTCTTATTTTGGATGTGTTGACTTTGAGATGTCTACAGAAAAACCTGTCAAATGGTCTAGAGGTAGCAGGTATTTTAGGACTGGGGCTTGGGACAGAGACTAGCCCTGGATGATATTGATCTAAGACTTATTTACACTGAGTTAACAAATTAATACCCATGGGAGTTGATGTGATCACCAACTGAGAGAACAGAGAGAAAAGAGAAGATGGCCAAGGACAGAGCTTTGAGAGATGCCAGCAGTTATTGGGTTGACATGAATGAATATACAGCAAAGAAAACTGAAAAGAAATGATCTGACCAATACTACCGGAGAAGAACTGAAAGAGCAGGGTCACAAAACCATTGAGAGAAGAGTATCCAAAAGATGGTGTTCAGCATTGTCAAATATTACCAAGAGGTCAAGAAGGATGAAGACTTGGAAAAGACCATGAAATGTGGATATTAAGAAAACATGGATAAATTTGTTTGTTTGCCCAAGTCACTTACTAGCTGCTAAGTGTTAAATGTCTGAGGTCACTTTTGAATTCATGTCCTCCAGACTCCAATGCTTTATCTATTACGCATCTAGCTACCTCAGCATTGATAAGTTTAAAGAAAGCAATTTCAATTGAGTGAAGAATTTGGGGCTTTGCCACCTGCTCTTCTATTTATTTCTGGGCTTTTCCACAGACCCTGAAACTAAATTTGTTTTTGTTATTCTTTCTCCCAGTTAATATGTGAACTTCTTGAGAACAGAGACACTCATTTTTTTTCCCTACTTGTAGTCTTATATTTAGCAAGACACATGGGAGATATTTAATAAAGGTTCCTTCAATTATTCATAGAAAGGGCAGTTATGTGATAAAGGGCAGTGGATAAAACAGTGGTTCTGGAGTAAGGAGGACCAGGGTTCAAATACATCCTCAAACACTTGACACTAGCTATGTGATCCTGGGCAAATCATTTAACCCCAAATGCCTTACCCATTCAAAAAGAAATTATTCATGAAGGCCAAATTGCAAGGAGTCAGAGATGGGAACAAGAGAAAAGAAAGAGGAAACAATGAATATCAAGAGTTTTTTCAAGAAGTTTGATTGTGAGAGAGAAGAGAGACACAGGATGAGAGTTTGCAGGAATTTTCAAAGGGAAACTTTTAAGGATGAAGAAACATGGAAAAATATCAAGTGCTCTTGGATAGGTCAAGTGAATATAATAAAGATATCAATACTACCTAAACTAATCTATTTATTTAGTGCTATACCAATCAAACTCCCAAGAAATTATTTTACTGACCTAGAAAAAAATAACAACAAAATTCATCTGGAAAAAAAAAAAGGTCAAGAATTTCAAGGGAATTAGTAAAAAAAAAAAAAAAAAAGCAAATGAGGGTGGCCTAGCTGTAACAGATCTAAAACTATATCATAAAGCAGTGGTCATCAAAACCATTTGTTACTGGCTAAGAAACAGAGTAGTTGATCAGTGGAATAGGTTAGATTCACAGGACAAAATAGTCAATGACTATAGCAATCTAGTGTTTGATAAACCCAAAAGACCCCAGCTCTTGGAATAAAAACTCCTATTTGACAAAAACTTCTGGGAAAATTGGAAACTAGTATGGAAGAAACTAGGCATTGACCCACACCTAACACCATATACCAAGATAAAGTCGAAATGGATTCATGATCTAGACATAAAGAATTATATTATAAACAAATTAGAAGAACGTGGGATGGGTTACCTCTCAGATCTGTGGAGGAGGAAGGAATTTGTGACCAAAGAAGAACTAGAGATTATCATTAATCACAAAATAGATAATTTTGACTATATCAAGTCAAAAAGTTTTTGTACAAACAAAATGAATGCAGACAAGATTAGAAGGGAAGCAATAAACTGGGAGAACATTTTTACATTCAAAGGTTCTGATAAAGGCCTCATTTCTAAAATACATAGAGAATTGACTCAAATATATAAGAATTCAAGCCATTCTCCAATTGATAAATGGTCAAAAGATACAAACAGAAAATTTTCAGATAAAGAAATTGAAACTATTTCTAGTCATATGAAAAAGTGCTCCAAATCACTATTGATCTTAGAAATGCAAATTAAGACAACTCTGAGATACCACTACACACCTGTCAGATTGGCTAAGATGACAGGAAAAGATAATGGCGAATGTTGGAGGGGATGTGAGAAAACTAGGACACTGATACATTGTTGGTGGAATTGTGAACGGATCCAACCATTCTGGAGAGCAATCTGGAACTATACTCAAAGAGTTATCAAACTGTGCATACTCTTTGATTCAGCTATTTCTACTGGGCCTATATCCCAAAGAAATCTTAAAGGAGGGAAAGGGACCCACATGTGCCACATGTTTGTGGCAGCCCTTTTTGTAGTGGCAAGAAACTGGAAACTGAATGGATGCCCATCAATTGGAGAGTGGCTGAATAAATTATGGTATATGAATGTTATGGAATATTATTGTTCTATAAGAAACGACCAGCAGGATGATTTCAGAGAGGCTTAGAGAGACTTGCATGAACTGATGCTGAATGAAATAAGCAGAACCAGGAGATCATTAAATACATTATACACACCAGGAGACTATACAATGATCAATTCTGATGGACATGGTTCTCTTCAACAATGAGGTGATTCAAACCAGTTCCTATTGTTCAATGATGAAGAAAGTCATATACACCCAGGGAGAGGCCTGCAGGATCTGAGTGTGGACCACAACATTTTAATGCTTTCTGTGACTATTTGCTTACATTTTGTTTTCCTTCTTAGGTTGTTTTTTTTTTCTCTTTCTAGATCTTATTTTTCCTGTGCAGTAAGATAACTACAGATATGTATGCATATATTGAATTTGCCATATAATTTAACATATTTAATATGTATTAGACTACCTCTCATCTAGGGGTTGGAGTGGGGGGAAAGAGGAACAAAAAAAATTTTTTTTTGCAAAGTTCAATGTAGAAAAATCACTCATATGTTCTGTAAATAAAAAGCTTTAATAAAAAAATTTGCTTAAAAAAAGGATGAAGAGGGGGCAGCTAGGTGGCACAGTGGTTAGAGCACCAGCCCTGAAGTCAAGAGGACCTGAGTTCAAATCTGGTCTCAGACACTTCCTAGCTATGTGACCCTGGGCAAGTCACTTAACCCCAATTGCCTCAGAAAAAAAAAAAAAAAAAAAAAAGGATGAAGGAACAACAAGCTAAAAGGAAGGAGACAGCTGATAGGAAGAGATTCAAGAATTCAAGGGAAGAAGTAAATGAGGAAAGAAGAAAAGCCAAAGAGAGAAACAGAGACATACACACACACACAGATAAAAACAGCGAGAGAGAAAGGGCCAGATAGGGGAGGGAGAGATAGATGCATGAAGAAATACAAATTGCTGAAGATTGACTCCAAAACAGCATCCTCCACTGTCCAGTGTACATGGTTCCTTCTTGCCCTGTGACATTCCATGTTCTAAAGTCTAAAGTCTAAAGTTCTACCATTCCTACTAACTGTAATATTCAGCATCTATACTCTATGTTCTAAGGTTCATGCTAGCAGTCACTTTCATATTTTATGTTTCTAACCCCTCAGAGATCCAGCCTACTTCCCAGAGGAAGATATTTCTAGCCTCTCTCCAATCAGTGGTAAGGGCAGCTGGGAAAGGAGAGGGGGGAAAAAGGGAAACAAATGGGAATGGTGGTGATAGAAGTCTTGAGGAGATGAGATATTTAAATGTCTCATGATATGTTATAATGTTAAATCTGGAGTCAAAAAGACGATTTCAAATTGAGCCTCAGACCCTTAGTAGTTTATGTAACTGGACAAATCACTTTACTACTGTTGCCTCAGTTTCCTTATCTATAAAATGGGAATAAGTGATGTTCCAATGCTAGTTAAAGGTAAGAAACCACGGATTTTCTGAAATGCACCAATAATAATTCATAAACCTGCCTTAAATTGGAGGATTTTACATATCTAAGCACCTTCCTTGAAGATGGACTGGGATACTTTATTATACTGAAGGATGAAGATGGTGACACTGAAGAAAAGGAAAAAGACCTATAGATTTGGAGTCTTGGAATTTGGACTGGAATCCCAGCTTTGACACTTACTATTTGTGTGAGCATTTGGGCAAATCACTTTCATTCTTTGGGCTTCCATTTCCCAGTATGTAAGATGAGAGAGTTAAACAGGATGACTAAAATCCTACACTTATAGAACAGGTCATGCTGGGAGACAGTCCCTTCCACTGAAGGGCTGACCTGCAGTGAAATGCTATGATAGAAGATGCCCTGGATCTGGATTAGGAGAGAATCTTCCTGTAGGAGACTAACCATTCACTTGCAGAAGCTCATCCTTTTAGCAAGAATACTATAGCAATGTTATATTTCTACAAATGTTTGTAGACCACCAAAATTTCAGAACTAAAGTGTCAAACAATTTAAAAGTTAGTATGAAAACAAAATATAGGTCTTAAGGGGGCTGTACCATGTTAGAAACAGCATCTTAGATCATTTCAAGTGAAAATTCTATGTAAGAGGTGAGAAGGAACTTACCCAGCAAATTAATTTCGGCAAACTTGAACCAAGGTAAAGCATTAATCAGTGATCTTGTTTCTAAAAGGAAAAGAGAGAGGGGAAAAAAAAAGCTTTTACTTTGGGGTGAAAAAAGATCCCCTCCCTAGGCTTTAGATGGTCTCCAATGCATTTAAGGGTAGGAAGAGAAAAACTAGATTCTATGCAGCCCTGGGGAATGAGAGGATAAAGAATCTAATTCCAAATCTGGCATGGCTCTTTAGCATGGAGAAAGGTGTTTCCTTGGTACTTCTAGCCATCTACACTTGTAAAATGCTGTGGAGAATGTGAATATTCTGGCCCCTAAAGTTCTTTAACTGCTCCAAAGTACAGTAAAGCTCACAAAATAAAGTCAGGAAACAAAAGGCATTGCCATACCATTGTCAACATCCCATTTTTTTTAAAATAGTATTTTATTTTTCCAAATGAATGCAAAGACAATATTCAACATTCATCTTTGCAAAACCATGTGTTCCAAATTTTTCTTTCTCCTCTTTCCCCAAGACAGCAAGCAATCTGATATAGATTAAATATGTGCAATTTTTCTAAACATATTTCCATATTCATTATGCTGCAGATGAAAAATCAGATTAAAGGGGAAAAAACATGAGAAAGAAGGACAGAAAGAATCAAATAACAACAATAACAAAAAGTTGAAAATACTCCATTTTGATCCATATTCAGTCTCCATAGTTCTGTCTCTGGAAGATCCAATCTTTTAAAAAAGATGTTTTTGGGGGGTAGCAATCAGGATTAAATGATTTATCCAGGGTCATGCAGTTGGTAAGTGTTTGAGGCCAAATTTGAATTCAGGTCCTCCTAACTCCATGGCCAGTGCTCTATCCATTGTACTACCTAGCTGCTCCTCTAATATCCTATCCTTAAAGCAGGGGTTTTTAACTTTTTTTGTGTCATGGACCCCTTTCATAGTCTGGTGAAGCCCTTGGACCTTTTCTCAGAATAATTTTTTAAAATGTTTATGGTAGAAGTCATGAGATTATAAAGGAAACCAACTAATTTGAAATAGTTATCAAATTAAGACAACTCTGAGGTACCACTACACACCCCTCAGATTGGCTAAGATGACAGAAAAAGATAATGAGGAATTTGGCGGGGATGTGGGAAAACTGGGACACCAATATATTGTTGGTGGAGTTGTGAACTGATCCAATCATTCTGGAGAGCAATTTGGAACTATGCCCAAAAGGCTATCAAACTGTACATACCCCTTGGTTCAGCAGTGTCTCTATTGGGCCTGTATTTCAAAGAGATCATAAAGGAGGGGAAAAGAACCTATGTGTGCAAAAATGTTTGTAGCAGCTGCTTTTGTGTGGCAATAAACTAGAAACTGAGTAGATGCCCATCAGTTGGAGAATGGCTGAATTAGTTATAGTATACAAATGTTATGGAATATTACTGTTCTATAAGAAATGATTAGCAGGATGATTTCAGAGAGGCCTGGAAAGACTTACATGAACTGATGCTGAGTGAAGTGAGTAGAACCAGGAGAACATTGTGCACAGAAACAGCAAGATTATATGATGATCAATTCTGACAGATGTGGCTCTTTTCAAATGCAAGGTGATTCTGATCAGTTCCAATGGTCTTGTGATGAAAAGTAACATCTGCTCCCAGAGAGAGGACTATGGGAACTGAGTGTAGATCATAACATAGTATTTTCACTTCTTTTATTGTTGTTTACTTGCATGTTGTTTTCTTTCTCATTTTTTACCTTTTTTTGATTTGATTTTTCTTGTGCAAATATGTATAGGTGAATAATATGTATAGAAGAATTGCATATGTTTAGCATATATTGGATTACCTGCCATCTATGGGAGGGGGTGGGATGAAGGGAGGGAAAAAATTTGGAACACAGGGTTTTGCAAGGGTGAATGTTGAAAATTATATGTGCATATGTTTTTAAAATAAAAAACTTTAATAAAAAAAGAGTTGCCAAAGTAAATTGTTCAGAGTACATAGATTCCAGTTTTAGAAGTCTTGGCTTAAAGCATTTATCAGATTTATCAATGATGAACCTAAGAGACTTCCTCAATCAACAGGGGAATATGCCAGTTTTAGGGGGAAAGTCATCAAAATAATTAGACTTTGTAGACATTCAAAAAAATATGTCTCAATCTGCACTAGTGAGTCCATCTGTCAGGAGGTGAGTAGCATGTTTCATTGTGAGTGATGGGTAAACGGGATTGAGCAGAGTTCTTAAGTCTTTATGATGTTATTATGCAGCTTGTTCTCTGAGTTTGCTTGGTTGCTTATGCAAATCATCTCCACTTTCTCTGAAACTATTCCCTCCATCATTTCTTACATCACAATAGTATTTCATTATATTCACAAATGATAATCTGTCCAGCTCTTCTCTAAGCAATGGGAACTCCCTTGGTTTCCAGTTCTTTGCCACCCCAAGAATATAGTATTCACTTTTAAAATAGCAAGTTACTGAAATGACTAGTTACTGAAATGATTTCAGTGACATGGACAGCAAGTCAAGAAGAAGCACTTAACAGCAGAAGCAGGCAGGCAATTTCATTTCCCACTTTCATAGTTTCTTCTTATAAGAAATCAATGGAAAGGCTCCTCTACATAAATTAGTCGTCTCTGGGGAAAAGGGGACATTGTCTTTCCCCACCTCCAATCTTCCCCACAAGCCTCTTGATACGATATTAGCTTTAAATTAAAAGATACAATGTCACCAACATCAAATCTTTACAAGTGCAAGTATAAATGTTTAACAGGCTGACAGGACAATAATAATTATATTATTTATATGGCTATATATTATTTTATCTAAGCTCCAAAATAATCCTATTAAGTACTATTGTCTTTCATTTCTCATGATCCCTGTTTTACAGATAGGAAACTGAGATTGAGAAAGGTTAAACAGCTTGCCCAGGTTGATACAACTAGTACCTTAAGTTTCAAAACCAAGTTTTCCTGACTTCAAATCTACCCATTATGCCATTGGAGCTCAAAGACTCATGGAACATTAGCCTAACTTCTTTTTTGAGGGGGAGGGGGTAAGAACTGTTTTACTTATCCTAGCAACCCCAATTCTTAGCATAGTTATTTACTGACAGCAAACAGTTAACAAAGGTTTTTTGAATGATTATGTATATAAGTGAACAATGTTCACTCCTGATCACCAAGGCATCTTACAGATTCTAAAGGTCACCTGGATTCTGTAGAAGATCCATGGAGATATATTTTTTTTCATATTTCAAAGTTTTACCTTAGCTTTTTCTATTACTCTGATTGATGCTTTCAAACTAAGCTCAAGCACATTTTTATGAGTTTTAGCTCTAGGTTTTAAAACTCAACACTTATCTGTCACTCTCCACTTGCTGGGTAATTCTATCCATTTAACCAGGATTGGCACACTCTCAAATGTGAAAAGCATGCTCCTCTGAGGATTTTCTATGTTTGTTTTCAAAGCAGAACCTGTCTTTGGTACTAAACTTTACAGAAGCCAGAGGGAATTTGTTTTCAGGATAAAAACTGCTACAAATTCCATATAAATGCAGATAACTTATAAAAAGGAAGGCTTTGGGTGTTAACACAGGGAAGCATCTTTCAAGTTCTTATCTAACCATTTAGTACAAATACATAAAATCAAATCCATGTTTACTTGCCTGAGAAATACAGACCTTTGTCTGTATGTCCTTTGGACATCATCATGGAGACTCGAGTGATGTGAGCAGGAGATGATAGAGTCAAAATTTCACATGTGCATGCGTACTTCCATGCTTGAATCTCTCATTTCCATGGCATGGAGGTGACCTTGAGATCTGGAAAGTTATACTAGCAAAATGCAACTCTCTCTTCATCCCAAACCATCATCCACTCATCTATCAAAGTAATTTTCCTGCAGCGTACCTCTGATCACTTCTACCCCCTGCTTCATTAATACCAGTACTTCCCTATTATCTCAGGATCAAACCTAAAGTCCTTTGTTTTGCATTTAAAGTGCTTTACAACCTGGCTCCTTCCTACTTTTCCAGTCTTTTAAATTTACACTCCCCTAACTAAGTGTTTTATAATCTAGATATATACATGGCCTCTTTGATCCTCAGACACAAGACTTCATTTCCTATCTAAAGTCTCTACACTAGAGTGCTTTCCCTACTCCCCTCTGACATTTTGTTTTCCTGGCTTCCTTCCAGAGTCAGTTTAAATCCCAACTTCTTCAAGAGACCTTTCCTTGTTTTACCCAGCAGTTAGCATCTTCCCTTTTGAGCTTACCTTCCATTTTCTCTACATATATGTTGTATGTAACTAAGTATTTACATCTTTTTCTGTCCCATTTGAATGTGAGCTTCTTGAAGCAGAATGTCTTTCTTCTTGTTGTATTTGTATTTCTAGTGCTTAGCCCATACTAAGTGGTTAATAAATGCTCTATCTCTCATCAATCTATCCATCCAGCATCTTTTATTTCTCATCCATCCATCCATCCATCTTATATATTCATCTATCTATCATAGAAGATAATTGTTATCATAATAAATGATTGTTAGATCAAATTTAATTCAGTGATACTACTTCCTTCTGGCTTTTTTTTCTAGTTGTGCAATTGCTTTTTAAAGATTCCTTTGTTAATTCATAATCCCTATACTCCTCCAAGCATGGGTGTCACATGATCTAAGGTTGACTCTAAAATAAAATATACTGTATCCCAAAGCAGCCAGTCCATTCCACTTCTGCCTATCTCTAATGGTAAGAAAAGTTTCCTTTGTATCACATTTAAACCTGTCTCTTCCAGCCAAAATGGACTCTCCATTACCAAAACTCAATACTTCATCTCCTACTTCTATGCATTTGCAAAAGCTGTCCTCCATATCTAGAATGACATATCTTTTGCCAATGCTTATTTCCATCAAGTGCTTCCCCCATGTTCATCCTAGTTGTAATATAATCATTCTCCTCAAAGTATATTGTATTTGCATTTACTCACTTACATACATGCTATTTTTCAATACCAGTAGATTATAGGCTCCTTGAAGGCAGGCATGCTCTAAATTTTTTCTTTGTATCCCCAGTTCCTAGCACACAGTAGAAATTTAATACTAATTTCTTAAATTGAATAGAATGCTAGAGATCATCTAGGACAGGGGTTCTTAACTTTTTTATGTGTCATGGACTTAGTCCAGTGAAGCCATTGTACCCCTTTTCCAAATGTTTGTTGTTGTTGTTGTTGTTGTTGTTTTTACAATCCATTACAAAGAAAATCAATTAAACTCTAATGCAATTACCAAAATATTTTTTAAGCTGAGATCATATGATTCAATCCTTTCTTGGTGAGGAATTATACCCACATAAGGAAAGGGTCCAAAGACACAAGGTTTTATATAGATATCTTTTGTTGCTTAGAATCTCTTTACACTTTGGGTTTTTATTATGAATACTTGATAACTGGATTAAATGAATATTTGTAAAGTACTTAACCCAGTGCCTGAGATTTAGTGGGTTCCCTTTTCCTCAAATTTTTGTTGTGGTTTTAATTCCTTCCTTCTCTACACTTCTAGCTTTTGTTCTGTCATTATTCAGTCATATCCAACTCTTCATGACTCCATTTGGGTCTTTCTAGAAAAAGATATAGGAGAGGTTTGCCATTTCCTTCTTCAGCTCGTTTTACAAATGAGAAAACTGAGGCAAATAGAGTTCAGTGACTTGCCCAGGATCACACAGCTAGTAAATGTCTAAGGTTTGATATGATTCAAGATGAATCTTCTTGACGCTAAGCCAGGTACTCTCTATGCACTGACACCATCTAGCTGCCCACTTTTTTATTCAGTTGTCTTCTTGTATATGAAGCACTCAAAGATCTCAGATTGAAAAGGATTTATAAAATCATCTAGGCCAAATACCTCATTTAAATAAGACAAGGAAATGAGGTCCAGAATGCTTAAGTGATTTATTTGCCCAAAATCACATTGGTTTTAAATGGCATAGGATTAGGCTCTTAAGGAGTTCAAAGAGAGTTATCATATGAATTTCTATGGAGTTACCATGAAAAAATTCTCATAAAACACAAGGGAGGAGATATCTCTGGGGAAAATGAAGGGATGGGGGTAGTTAAATTTCTAATGTGGTATTTTACTTCTGCCTCCAAAAACACACCACATTATCCACATGTGGAACCATCAACTGATGGTTATCCACAGCAAATGAAGTTTTGAATGCTGTGGATAAATTCACTTATTTTGGTATACTTTCTTTTTTCTTTCTCAATAATATTTTATTTTTCCAAATACATACAAAGATATTTTCAACATTCATTTTTGTAAAACTTTAGTGTGCCAATTTTTTCCTCCCTTCTTTGCCTCCCTCTTCCCAAAATAGGAAGTAATCAGAGGCAGCTAGGTGGCACAGTGGATAGAGCACCAGCCCTGAAGTCAGGAGGACCTGAGCTCAAATCTGGTCTCAGACACTTAACATTTCCTAGCTGTGTGACCCTGTGTAACACTTAACCCCAATTGCCTCAGCAAACAAAACAAAACAAAAAAACAAGAAGTAATCTGATATAGGTTAAATATGTGTTATCCTTTTAAACATATTTCTTATATTTGTCATTTTATCCAAGAAAAATTGACCAAAAGGGGAAAAAACACAAGGGAAAAAAGACCAAAAAGTGCAACTACTATTCCACATTCAGTCTCCATATCTGGATGTGATTGGCATTTTCCATCCCAGGTCTATTAGAATTGCCTTAAATCACCTCATTGTTTAAAAAAGCCAAATTCATCATAGTTGATCATCACATAATCTTGTTGTTACTATGTACAATGTTCTTTGCACTGAAATCAATTTGCAATATTCCATTACCTTCATATACCTTGGTACACTTTCCAAGGATGTCCACATTGATGAAATTGACACAAGCATTGCCAGAGCTAGCTGAGTGTTTGGGAAACTCCAAAGGAAAGTGTGGGAGACAAGAGGTATTTGACTACCAAACTGAAGGTTTACAGAGACGTTGTGCTGACCTCATTGTTGTTTGCTTGTGAAACGTGGCCAATATATCACCACCATGCAAAGAAACTGGATCACTTCCATTTAAATTGTCTTAGGAAGATTCTGAAGATCACTTGGCAGGATAAGATACCAGACACTGAGGTCCTTTCTCGAGCTAAACTGCCAAGCATTCCAACTCTACTGCAGAGAACACAACTCCATTGGGCTGGTCACATTGTTTGAATGCCCAATGTATACTTGCCAAATAGACTATTTTATGGAGAACTCAATACAAGGCAAGTGCTCACAAGGTGTTCAGAAGAAGCGGTACAAGTGTACTCTCAAGGCCTCTCTTAAGAACTTTAGAACTGATTTTATGACATGGTAGACACTGGCACAGGACTGGCCAGCATGGAGTGCCCTCATCAAAAAAGGGGCTGTGCTTTATGAAGCAATGCAGGATTGAATTGGCTCAGAAGAAATGCAAGATGCACAAAGTTAGAGAATTCATCCCAAATGTTTATAGTGACTATTTGTGCCCAATCTGTGATAGAACATTCTAAGCTCATAATGCTGTAGTCAGACTGTAACTATTCTTTTTTTTGTTTGTTTGTTTTTTGCTGAGGCAATTGAGGTTAAGTGACTCCCAGAGTCACACAGCTAGGGAATGTTAAGTGTCTGAGATCAGATTTGAACTCAGGTCCTCCTGACTTCCGGGTTGGTGCTCTATCCACTGCTCCACCTAGCTGCCCCCTGTAACTTTATTCTAACAGAGTGATGTCTTTTGGTTCTCTTGGAGAAGGGAGGACAACAACCAATACCCAGAGATCAAAGGAAGGACAGCATTACAGATAGTTATCTTATCCCCCCGTTAAGCATGTAAACTAGGGAAAGTTAGATAGTACAGAGGATAGAGCACTGGCTCCAGAGTCAAGAGAACCTGAGTTCAAATCCAGTCTCAAACATGACATTTACTAGCTGTATGTGACCCTGTGCAAATCATTCAACTCCAAATATCTTGCAATAATAATAAATAGAACATGAACTCTATGGAGATAGGAAATAAGCACTGTGTCCTATTTAATATCTTTAAACTCTCAAAATTGTTTAAGAGTAGGTTATGGTATATAGTGGGGGGAAAACAAACCAGTATGCTCATAACTCTCTTGAGCAAGTAAATTAAACCTCTCTGAAGTTCCCTAACTCCTATGTAAGGTTGCACCTTCTCCTTTGAGTTTCATATAGGTTTTGGTTTCACATTGTTCTAATATTAGGTATTCATAACCACCTAATAAGAGCTTAGCTTGATAACAGACTATGAACTCTGCAAAAGCTGGGACCGAAAGATAGTAAACTTCTGCACATGGTAGACACTTATTACATAATTTGTTTAAAATCTATATGAATCCTTCTGTGACAATATCTTCACCTGTAAAATGGGAAATAATATTTGCATTCCCTCCCTCACAAAACTATTGGGAAGAAAACACTCTGTAAACCTTAAAGCAAAATAAAACATGAGCTCTCATGAATAGTCACTTAATAAATGTTTATTGAGGTTGAAGGAGACTGAGGACTGTCAGTCACTGACCAAAATCAACCAATTAATAAGCAATGAAAAGTACCTACTAAAAGGAGCAGTCCTAAGTACTAAAAATATAAAGTAAAAAGTGAAGCAGTTTCTGTTTTCATATTTGCAAAGAATGAAGGTACAGAGGAGAAAGTAAGGATTTAGGAAGAATTTTATTCTAACTATAAAAATATTTTATCTTGAAAGTAGGTGTGAGTGTGGAGGAGAATGGGTTTTAAAACCAAAGAAATGAAAAACATACCCAAGAGGACAAGAATAATAATTCTAAGGTTTACAAAGAGCTTTACAGAGCATGACCTCACAAAGGGGCAAGTTTCATCTCCATTTCATAGATCAGAAAACTGAGGCTAGGAGAGGTTAAGTGATTTGTCTGTTGCCACACAATTAATAACAGAAACTTCCTTAGTCACTTGCATTTGATACCTCAAAAGTCTGATTGCCTCCTCTCCTTCATCATCACCCTTTATTCAATCATTTGCTAAATTTGGGTGATATTTCATTCTCTAACAGCTTCCCTTTTGTAGTCTCCTTGCCTCCACCTCTGGCTATCTATCCATCTTTTAAATATCCTTCAAAAAATCTTCTTAATGCAGAAGTTTGATTCTGTTATTCCCCTGGCTCAAACTTCCTTGTTTTCAATAAAATGAAACACAAAACTCTTTATCCTGTTTATTATTCTCTTTCAACCTACTATTTAAGGTCATTCACCATCTGGCCCTAATTTACCCTTCCAAAATTATTTCATATTACTACCCTTTATTCACTTGATGCCTCAAAATGGCTCATTATCTGTATATTTACACTTTCATCCTGCCCTGCCTGCCTTTATGTATTTATAGATGAGGTTGTTGTTGCTGCTGGTGATCAGTTGTTTTTCAGTCTAACTCTTTATAACCCGTTTTGGGGTTTTCTTGGCAAAAATACCGGAATGTTTTGCCATTTCCTTCTCTGACTCATTTTACAAATGAGAAAACAAGACAAACAGGGTTAAGTGATTTGCCCAGGGTCACACAGCTACAAAGTATCTGAGGCCAGATCTGAACTCCAGAAGATGAGTCTTTGTGACTTCAGGCCCAGCACTCTTATCTACTGTATCAAACTTCTCCAATTGACAGCAGAAACTGGATTCTCGGCTCACTCCACTTTATCTTTGCTACTCTGCCTAGTTTCAACTCCAAGGAACAAGATTCCTCCCTGGTCTCCTATTCCTTCCTTTATATGTTGCCTCCGCCTTTAGATTATAAACTCCTTGAGAACTGGGACTTTCTTTTTGTTAATTATATTACCACTGCTTAGCACAGAACCCGGTACTTAATAAATGTTGATTAGAATGGATAGATATACATACAGACATGGATATGTGTGCATGTATATGTGTGTGTCAGAGAAAGACACAGATAAGTGCTAAAATTCTAGCAGACAAGAACAATTACCAAGCTAAGGAATTGGAATTCTGTTCATGTATTTTTTAATTAAGTCTTTGTTTCAAATAAAATCTCTTGTGGATTAAAGAATTAGTCCACTCTGTTAAGCACAAAAGCATCTGAATTTTATAGCAGGACTGAACTCAAGTTCAGTCAATTCTTTCCTGTGATTACATACATACATAATTAAGGTATAAACAAAAGCTTAATCCTTGTAGTTCAAGTACCACACAAGTTTAGAACAGCTGTGTTATAAAGGAAAAAGCACCTGACTTGGAATCAGGAACCAGGTGGCTCCAGGTCACTTATGAGCTATATGACCTGAGCAAGTCATTCTTTGTAAACCTTATTTTTCCCATCTGTAAAGGGGCAAGTAGGTGCATCTGAAATCAGGGAAACCCGAGTTGAAATCCAGCTTTAGACACTTCTTAGCTGTAGGAAAATGGTCGAATCATTTAACCCCTATCTGCCTGTTTTCTCTTCGATAAAATGGAGATAACAGTAGCACTTACATCACAGTGTTGATATGAGTGTTCCTGATGTTCTTAGAGATCATGGTATTTTCACTGTCATCCTCCTTGTTTCCATGCTTTTATAAAGGACTACAGTTGGCCAATAGAGTCCCTACGCAGTCATCAGTCTTTCTGAGGGCTCTCCTTTTCTTCATCATTAAAACTAGTGTTTGCCTAGTTAGAATTTCATTCTGAGAGTTTCCTCTGAGCCAGGGATTCTAGCTAACTTTTATGAACTCTAGATTCCACACAAATGAACTATTAATTATTCCCAACATTTGTCCTAACTTCTCTCACCTCCATGTCCAACAACAGAACTCACACTCTGTCTTCATCATCATCTTCTGAGAGTCTTTTAAGGCTCAGGGCAGTCATCATCTTCTCCAGAGGCTTTCCTCCCCCTTTCAGCTTCACCCACCACATTCTAAATTGTACTATACTTATATTGTATTCTAACTTGTATTGTGCTTGCACGTGTACCTAGATAGGTGAAATGGTATTGTGGGAAGAACACTTTCTTGGGAAGAACACTTTCTTGCAGTAGTTAGTAGCTATGTAATCATAAGTAAGTTATTTAATTTCCCAAGCCTCAGTTTTTTCATTCACCAAAGGGATATTACAAAACCTAGAGTACTTACTTCATGCAGCTTTTATGAGGAGAAAATGAGATAATATATGCATAAAGCATTTTGTAAATCTTAAAACCTATGTAAATGTCAGCTATTATAACAAGGAGGCTCTAACATCCCCTTCATTAGTTTCCTGGATTAAAAATTATTGGGTCAGAAGTGGTATCCTGCCAAAAATTTTAGTTTCCCTCAGGGCTAATGCAGAGTGCTTTGCACGTGGTAGGTTCTTAACAAATTCTTGTTCTATTACATGGTTGTAATTCTTGTACTGGGAGCTAATAAAAAGTCCTCTCACTGATTGATTGGGAAAAGTCAATTTCTTTCCATTCTCCAACCTCCAAGCTTTCACATGGTTTCACATGAAGCAGGCAGAAAATATCTAAGGGCATATGTAAGCATGTTCTCTTCCCATGCCTGAGGAAAATCTAACTAATTATGGCTATCCAAAATTAAAAAGATCTCCCTTAGAGATGGTGAGTTCCTCTTTTATGGAGGTATTCAAGCAAAGGCTGATGATCACGTGGCTAGATATTATAAAGGGGATTTCTATCCAGGTACGGATTAGGCTATATGGTTACTGAAGTACTTTTCCAACTTTGGATATTTATGGGAAAGAGAAAGAAGAAAAAGATAGAAAGGGGAAAGAAATAATTGGAACAGTGAGGAAAGAAAAAGCAGGAGAGGAGAAAAAGAAGAGAAAGAAAAAGAGAGGAAAGAATGGAGATGAAAAGAAGATAGAAGAAGAGGAGGAGAAAGAGGTAAGAGAAAAGGGAGAAGGGGAGAAGAGAAGGAGAGAAGTCAGGGAAAAGAGGAAAAAAGAGGAGACGAAAAGAGAGAAAAGGGACGGAATAGTGAAGGAAGAGAAGATGAAGAGGAAAATGAAGAGGAAAGAAAAAAGGAAAGGGAGAGAAGGGGAAAGAGAAAAAGGAGAGAGAAAGGGAGAAGATACAAATAAATGGCATTCCTTGTTGAAGATACTTTACCGTTAACAGTTATAAAGTTGAAGGAGCTGTTCTAATTCTAAGTGGTGAAGAATGGGGCTCTTCATCAACTTCAGACACAAAACCCAATTCACAGCTGTTTGCTTCATAAACGAATAACTAATCTCCCCTGTTTTTCTGTTTGGAACTAAAAATGAGCAGAATGGCTGTTCTCAGAGAAGATGATGTTCCCAGAACTTGAGGTCCAGGCAGGGGAATGAGACAAATCTCACATTCTTTCCCATGCTCACCATGTCAAGGCAAGAGCACACACAAACACAGGCCAATTTGTTCTGGAGGGAGCTGTATGAAAAAGTGGTCTGATGGGAAGGCTGACCCTTTGGGGAATGTGGTGTAAAAGGAAAGAGGGGAACAGGGCCTCACATAATTTTAGGAAGAGGTTTCACAAGACAGAGGGACACAACATTCTTTGTGCCTTGGCCCACTGTTCAGTTCCTCACCAATTAAACATTGTCAGAAAAGGGTTCCAATTTCCCAAAGCCATTCCAAAATGAAGCCTGGCTGAAATCAAGGAGAAGAGTGGGAAAGACGGGAAAGGGCTACCTAGTGATTTTGTCTATCTAATTGATTGTCTATCGATTTTGTTTGATATAGCATTTTTCCTCATGAGCAATGGATTATCAGCCTCTTTTTACAAATGAGAAACTCAGGAGGTAAGTGGGAACAAACACCCCAAGAAAAAGAAAGAGGGACTGATAGCTGGAAAGCAACTTAGAGATTATCATCAAATCCCACTTTCTTATTCCATAGAAAAAGAAACTGAGGTCCAAAAAAGAGTTTGTTGAAGATCCTTGAGAGAATAAATCACCGAGATGATTTTCAAATCCAAGTTCCCCGAGTCCAGGCTTGATGTGCTTGTCACTATAAAATATTCAAATCTGGGGGAATGGACTTCTCCGGGACCAAGGGTCCTGTTGATTCTAGACAATCACAAGCCACTTCAATTCAGCTCAATTACCAAAGAAGTAGCTACATTAAAGATCTGAGTCCCATGATATAGGATGGGCACTTCCTTAACTGGTGCTCCCTTAACCAAGGATTATTAGCCTCTGAAACAAAATGGTAGTGATGGAGAGAAGGGACCCAACTCCCTTCAATGCTCTCCATCTTGGCCCTTGAACATGTCCCACAAAGTCTAAACATTACCTAATTATCAATAATGGGAAGTTGGGTGTCAAACTGGGTATCAAAGCTGGACCTGAAGTCAAGAAGACTCATACTGCTGAGTTCCAATCTGGCCTCAGGAACTGACTAGCTGTGTGACCCTAGGCAAATCACTAAATCCTATTTGCCCCATTTGTAAAGTGAACCCAAGAAAGAAATGACAAACCATTGCAGTATTTTTGTCAAGTAAACCCTAAATGTGATCATAAAGAGTCACACATAACTGAAGCAACAGAACAACAGCTATAAGGGTAGCTAGAGGGCACAGTGGATAGAGTACCGGTGCTGGAGTCAGCAGGATCTGAGTTCAAATCCAGCCTTAGACACTTAACACTTACTAACTATGTGATCCTGGGCAAATTACTTAACCCCAATTGCCTTGTCAAAAACAAAACAAAACAGAAAACTCAAACAGTTATCAACAATACCTACTTAAAACAAGAAGCTCTTTCTTCGCTTCACAGCCAGATTCCTAAGAGGGAGAAAAACCAGCTATGAGCATTACGTCTACTTCCTCTTCTCTCACCCATTACTTAATCCCTTCTGATCTAGTTTCCAGGTTTTCCTGTCAACTGAAACTGCTCTCTTCAAAGTAACCAAGATTGCTAAAGCTTTTTTTTCCAGCCCTCACTTTTCTAGACCTCTCCCTCATCCTTCTGGATTTCTATAATTTCTGACAATCTGATCGCTAACTCTCAAAATACTGCTCTCTGCTGGTTATTTTCCTACCTGTCCAACTTCTCCTTTGTGTTACTCATTCCTTAGATTGTGAGCTCCCTGAGGGCAGGGACTAACTGTCATTTGCCTCTTTTTGTATCCCCAGTGCTTAGCAGAGTGCTTGGTAGATATTAGGTGCCTAATAAATGCTTATTAATTGACTGACTGATTTCTGTCTCCCTTACTGAATCATCACCATCCTAACCCCAAACTGTAGGTGTCCTCCATAAGTCTCTCTTGGATCCTTTTCTTTTTTCTACAAGCTACTTCAGTGATCAATAGCTTCCATAGGTTCAGTTATCTCTATGCAGAGGGTTCTTAGGTTTTTATGTCCAGCTTTATTCACTTTAGCTTTGGACATTTCCACCTTAAACTGAATGTCCAAAAGAGAACTTTTTCAAACCTACTCCTTCCCAATTACCCAGACTCTTGTGCTTTTCCCCATCCCATGTTTAATCCTTTGCTAAGACTCATCATCTCTATCTCTACATTCAAGTCAATAAGCATTTATTAAGAACCTACTGTGAGCTAGAAAATGTGCTAGGTATTGGGGATGCAAATACAGAAAACATTCCTTGCTGTCAAAGAGCTCAGATCTTACTAAGCATTTAGGAGATGGAAATTAAATGTATAAAGATAAATCAATGCACAACATACCAAGTGATTGGAGGGGAAGAGTTGACAACTGGGGAATGAGGAAAGTGTTGGAAGTGACCCTGAGGCAGAAATGGAGCCTGGGATTTCAGGAAGTAAAATGAAAAAGGATGACATTCCAGACACTACTGAGAACTTAAACAAAGGCATGGGAAGTGGGAGATGATTCTCATCTATGTAAAACAGTAAGGAAGCTGATTTGGTAGAAGGTATAGTGTAATAATGGCTAGCATTTATAAAGTATTTTAAGTTTTGCAAAGTACTTTACAAATACAAATATTATATAATTTGATCTTCACAACACTTTTTAGAGGTACACATTTTATTATCTTCATTTTACACAAAGGGAAACTGAGACAGTGGTGAATGATTTGCCCAGGGCCACACAGCTAAATGAGTCTAAATGTGGATTTGAATCTGGGTCTTCATGCCTCCAGGTATAGTGCTCTATTCATGTAAGCACTACCTGCCATCATCAGGACATGAAAAAAATGGATAAGAAATGCTTGGAAAAGTAATTTGGATCTAGATTATAGAGGTCTTTAAATGCCCAGTAGAGGCATTTGCATTTGCTCCAAGAAGCAACAGAGAGCCATATAATCTTCCTGAATGGAGGAGTGATATGGTCAGACTTGTGTTTTGTGAATGAATATCAATTTGGCAGCTGTGTGAAGAGGAAAGTCTAGAGAAGAGAGACTAGAAGCATTAGCAATTAGCAATCAATGCAATAATATAAGTGAGAAGATTTATACTAAGATCTTCATCTTCCTCATATCACACATCTATTTAAGAATGTGGACTCTGGAAATAGAGAATCTGGTTTCAAATCCTCTTGTGACATTTACCAACTGTGTGATGTTGGGCAAGTCATAACTGCCATGTACTGAATTTCCTCATTTGTAAAACTAGATGATCTCCGAGTTCCATTACAGTTTTAGATCCATGAGATTTGAGCTATGGCATTTGTTTATATGTGTTGCCCCCACTTCCCTTTTCATTTCCCCTTTCCCATTAGAACAATAATTGTGGAAAAAATAAGGAAACTTTTGCCCAATTATATTAACAAAATTGATAATAAATGAAATGCATAAATACTTACAAAAATATAAAATATTCAGAATTATAGTAGATTATTTAGGTCAACCAATATCAGAAAAAGAAACTAAGAAAGCCATATATGACCTTCCAAAGAAAAGCTCCCAATGGATTTATAAGTGAATTCTATTATGCAATCGAAAAATCAATTAATTCCAATATTATATAAACTTTTCAAACAGGAAAAGAATGGCTCTTTCCAACCTCTATGATACAAATATGCTCTTGATATTTAAAACTAGGAAGAGAAGCTGTAGCAAATATCTCCAGTGAACATCAATGCAAAAATAATATGATGAGCAAATTGACTACAGCATATTAAAAAGATTATACATTAGGACTAGAATAGAGTTCTACCAAGAACAGAGGTTTGGTTCAATGTAAAGAAAATGATAAATTTAATAGACCATATTGTTTTTAATTGGAAAATGGGAAATTTCACTAGGAAAATAATAAAAAAAATTATCTTAATGAATGTTGAAAAAACATTTGACAGAATTTAACATCTATTTCTGTTTAAAATAGCAAAAACAAAAACCAACACTAGGAAGCACAAAAATACATGAATCTTTCCTAAATATGATAAATAGCATCTATCAAAAACCAAGATTCAATATTATTTGTAATGGAGGATTAAAAATCTTTCCTAAAAGACTGAGGAAAAGGAAGGATATTCATTATTACCCTTATGTTTTTGCATGATGCTAGAAATGCTAGTTACAATAATAAGACAAGAAAAAAATAATCAAGGGAATAAACAAATATAGGCAAAGAGAAAATAAAATTATTGGTTTTTTGCAGATATGATAATATATTTAGAAAAAGCCTAAAGAGTTAACTAACAATTAACTGAAATAATAGCTTGCAAAGCTGAAAGCTAAAAATAAATTTGCATCATCAGCATTTCTATATAATATAAATAAAATCCAGGAAGAAGAGGAAGAAAGAAATTTTATTTTAAATAACTACCTAAGTATAAAATACTGGACAGTCTGTCAAAACATACACAGGAATATACAAAGGAATTGCAAAGCATCTTTTATAGAAATAAAGAAAATAGCTAGAGAAAAAAAGTACCTTTGTAATAATAAAAATAATATTATCAAGCAAACTGTCAATGTTTTTTTAATAGAAATAAAAGAAAAAAAAAGCAAAATTTATCTAGAGAAACAAAAGTCAAGACTCTAAAGAGAAATGATGAAAAGTGCTTAGCAGTACCAAATTTTAAATATGTGATGGGGGTTTGGCAGATGCAAGGATCCTCCTGGTTTATTCCACTTGGGATATGGCTTCTAGGAAGAGTGATAACTTTTAAGGGAAATGCCTCGGAGAAATTTTTGTATGGGATTATTTGTCATTTGTTCTGATTAGCTAACATTGTGATTAGGAGGAATCTTGTTTCAACATATAGCCACAATGGTCAGTGTCTTTGCAAAAGCCATAAGTTAGAGTCTCTTTGTTCCATTAATATATATATATATATATATATATATATATATATATATATTTTTTTTTTTTTTTTTGCTGAGGCAATTGGGGTTAAGTGATTTGCCCAGGGTCATACAGCTAGGAAGGGTTAAGTATCTGAGATCAAATTTGAATTCAGGTTCTCCTGACTTCAGGGTTGGTGCTCTAACCACTGCACAACCTAGCTCCCTTGCTCTATTAATATTTAAGGCTGCTGGGTGACTCACAGCATCCAGGGAAAGATTGCATGATAAGGTAAAGGACTTTGAGGGCTTTCTTCCTTTCTGAAACCACACAGCAACTAAGAAATGACCCGAGTTCTTAGCTCTTTCCATTTGAGGTCACAAGTAGCCACCAAGTCTCTAGTGATGAGTAACTTCATTTCCTTAGAGAGCATAGTGGATAAAGTGTTGAGCTCAGCATCAGGAAAAGCTATACAACAGGTACTTAATAAATGCTTATTGATTGACTGAAGAACTGAGTTCAGATCTGACCTTGGATACTTTCTAGCTGTATAACCTTGAGCAAGTTGTTTCACCTTTGTTTGCCTCAGCTTTCTCAACTGTAAAATGGGGACTGTGAAAATCAGATGATATATTTGAGGTCTTAGCATAGTACCTGGCACATACTAGATATTATAAAAATGCTTTTTCCCTGTAGGGTTGGTTCAATATTAGGAAAACTATTAATATAATTGACCACCTCAAAAAAAAACCCAAAGAAATAATAAAACTATCTCACTAGGTACTGAAAAAGCTTTTGACATTTAACATTCTGATTAAAAACAGTAGAGAACATAGGAATAGATGAAGCTTTCCTTAAAATGATAAACAGCATCTATCTAAAATTATCAACAAGCATTATCTGTAATAGGGACAAGCTAGAAGACTTTCCAGTAAGACCAGTGGTGAAGCAAGAATGTTCATTATCACTTGTACTATTCAATATAGTATTAGAAATGTTAGCATTAGTGATAAGAAAAGAAAAGGAAATCAAAGAAATTATACTAGGCATTGAGAAAACAAAACTATCACTCTTTGCAGATGATATGATGATATGTTTAGAGAATCCTAAAGAACCAACCAAATAACTACCTGAAATAATTAACAACCTTAGCAAAGTTGCAGGATATAAGATAAACCTACATAAACCATCCACATTTCTTTATATGATCAATAAAACCTAGCAGCAAGAGATAGAAAGAAAAATCCCATAAAAAAAATCTACCTGCCAAGACAAATTCAGGAACTATATGAACACAATTACAAAAAACTCACCACAAATAAAGTCAGATCTAAACAACTGAAAAAATATTAATTGTTCATGGGTATGTTGAGCCAATATAATAAAAATGATAATTCTGTCTAATTTACTTACTCAGTGCCATACCTATCAAACTACCAAAAAATTATTTAATAGATCTAGAAAAAAATAACAACAAAGGGGCTTAATGAAAAAATACAAAGGTAGCTTAGCAATACCAAATCTAAAGCTATACTGTAATCATCAAAATTATCCGATACTGGCTAAGAAATAAAAGGGTGAATCAATGGAATGGTTTAGGTATACAAGATACTGTAGTCAATGACAATAGTAACCTAGAGTTTGTTAAATCCAAAACCTCCAGCTTTTGGGATAAGAATCCACTATTTGATAAAAACTGCTAGGAAACTGGAAAACAATAGGATACAAAGTAGATGTAGATCAAAGTCTCACACCGTATACCAAGATAAGGTCAAAATAGGTACAATGATTTAGACATAAAGGGTGATACCATAAGCAAATTTTAGAAGAAAAGGAACCGTCTACCTGTCAGATTTATGGGGAAGGGAAGAATCCATGTCCAAATAAAAGATTAGAACATTATGAAATGTAAAATAGGTAATTCTGATTATATTAAAATAAAAAGATTTTGTACAATCAAAAGCAATGCAACCAAGATTAGAAGGAAAGTAGAAAACTGGGAAATAATTTTTATAGCAAGTGTCTCTGATAAAGGCCACATTTCTCAAATATATAGAGAAGTGAGTCAAATTTATGAGAATATAAGTAATTCCCTAATTGATAAATAATCAATGGATATTAACAGGCAGTTTTCAGATGAAGAAACCAAATGTATTTATAGACTTATAAAGAACTACTCTAATTACTTTTGATTAGAGAAATGCATATTAAAACAACTCTGATGTATCATCTCACATTTATCAGATTGGCTGATATAACAAAAAAAGAAAATGATAAATGCTAGAAAAGATGTGTGAAAATTAGGACACCAATGCATTGGTGGTGGTTCTTACTTTTTGGCAAGATTAAGTGACTTGCCCAGGGTGTGTTAAGTGTCTGAGACCAGATGTGAACTCAGGTCCTCCTGACTCCAAGGCTGGTGCTCTATCCTAGTACTATCTACTTGCTCAAATAATACATAGATGATGGAATCGTGAACTGATCTAACCATTCTGGAGAGCAATTTGGAACTATACCCAAAGGGCAAATAAACTGAGCATATTCTTTAACTTTGACAACTGTATCTATATCTCTATATCTAGATCATAAAAAAGGAAAAAAGGACTTACAGGTATTTTTGCAGCTCTTTTTGTGGTGGCAAAATATTGGAAATGGCTGAACAAACTGTGGTAAATGAATTGTAATTAAGCCAATTGTAATACTATTGCTCAAAAAAGAAATGATAGCAGATTTCAGAGAAACCTGGAAAAATCTGTACAAATTGAGGCAAAATAAAATGAGCAGAACCAGTAAAATATTATACACAGTATTAGCAACATTGTGTGATGACCAACTATATATATAATTAAATATCTCAGCAACACAATAATGAGACAAATAACAAAGGACTCATGAAGAAAAAATGCTATCCACTTCCTGATAAAGAACTAATGGATTCTGAATGCAGATGAAAACATTTTTTTTTCATTTACTTCATTTTTTTTCATGGCTTTTTCCTTTTTGATCTATATCTTCTTTTACAACTGATTAATATAGAAATATATATTATACATGTATAATGTATATCAAATTATCATTTTTGAAAGTGGGGAGGAAAGGAGGGGAAAATTTTGGAATTCAAAAATCTTGTAAAAATGAATGCTAAAAATTGTCTTGATGTGTAATTGGGGGAAAATACAATTTAAAAACCCCTACAACGTTGAAAAATTATCCATGCATATGTTTTGAAAAAAAAAGCTTTAAAAAGAAAAAAGAAAAAAACGAAAATGTTTATTCCCTTCCTTCCCCTTTCGTATCTCAGGCAACTGTTAAGAAATTTCATACAGAGTCAAAATCTGGTTCCCTGGAATCTTGCCATCCCCATTGCTCCTCATTCTGACCTCTGATATCAAGTCTCTTCCCTCTCCCCCATGACAGCCCTTCAAATACTTGAAGACTAGAGAAAGATTAGCCCAACTTTGCACCAATGTTCCCAGATCATCTCAGAGTGTGAGTGAGGTAAACTAAACAAAGAAAAAAACATGTTTCAACATCCTGACTTCAGCCAAATTTCTAGCTGTGCTAGTATAGTAACTCCACCCATAATTTGAAAATCTACTGCCAGAACATAGCTTTTAGGTACAACTTGTAAGTTATTCGTAAATCAAACAAGATAAAAGTATGGAAAGAGGAAATCTTAAAGTCTATATAAATGAGAGTTTTTATCATTATTCTTTCTTATCAACTTTACCCAATTTCTAAAGTTCATATTTCATCTGTTTTTAATTTTTGTTTTTTTCTAGCAAAATGTCTGACTTCAAGGTCATTGTAACACTAGTCAAATGATCCACTTAACTTTCTAAATAAAAATCATTACTTCTTTCTAGGTTTCTTAAAATTTGCTTAGAAGCTACCACCAAACTACACATGATCTCCAAATATCTGATTCCAAGATTTATTTTTTTAGTTTTAATGTTCAAGAAGCACTACCTACATCAAAAAAAATTCTAAACTCCCAAATTTATGATAAGAAGTAAAAATAATAAAATCTCTTATTTAATATTTGTTTCTAGAACTGTGCCATATTTTCATTTTTTTCTTTCTCCTAGCACCTAGCATAGTAGGTTCACAAGTGTTTGGCTCCAGGGACTGATTGAGTTTAACAAAATATTCATAAACTTTTTCTACTCATAATCTCTTTTTGCTTAAGAAGTTTTTATTTGAATTCAAACATATAAAATAGGTATACAAACTAAATATTTACAGATAATAAATCATAATATTGTGACCCCCATATTCAGTTATGCAACCCACAGTTTAAGAAGCTGTGCCTAGTATCCAGGGCTGACATACCCCTGACCTGACCTATCTGTCCCAAGCTGAGCTTCATCTGCCAGGATTTGGAGCAAGGCTTAGTTTGCAGTTAGAAAGATATATATGATCTTGAAAATATAGTCACTTTGATGTCTAGCTAGGTGGCTTAGTGGATAGAGCACCGGCCGTGGATCCAGAAGGACCTGAGTTCACTCTAAGACATTTACTAACTGTGTGACCCTGGACAAGTCCCTTAATCCTGATTCCCTCCAAAAAAATAGTTTATGAAAATACACTTACTGCACTTCACTGTACCTCGATTTCCTCCTCTGTAAAATGAGATAGTAAGACTACATAAGGAGTTCTTAACTATTTTTGTGCAACTGATTTCTGATAATCTGGTGAAATAAAACTCAGTGGCCTGTTTCAGAATAATACTTTTAAATAATTGAAAGAAATGATACATTTCAGTTGGGTTAGTGAAAATAAAGATGCAATTTTTCTTCCCATCCAAGTTCACTGAGACTCTGAAATCATCCATAGATCCCTGAGAGTTTGTGGATACCAGGTTAAGAACCCCTAGATCTCCCTCCAGTTTTGTCATTTGGTTTATTTTTAGCTTTTAAAAATAAATGATGTATTTAATAACTGTGTACCTATGCCAAAGAAGCACAGAATTTTCAGAGATGAAGGGGACCTCATGAGCTATCAAAGCTAACTCACATAAATCTTTACAACACACCTGGACTAGTGGTCACCCAGTCTCTGCTTGAAGACCTTAGGTCAAGTTTTGATAACTCATAAGTTATTCCTTTTTGCTCTCTATTCATTTATCTCTCCATCCGCAAGTACCTGTGTGTATACCCTTCAATCTCAGACATTCTGTGTTCTAAGGACCCTCCCACCTGATATTCCATGTTCTAAGAGCCCTCCCACTTCTGATATTCTGTGTTCTAAGGGTCTTCCCACCTCTGACATTCTGTGTTCCTAGGACTTTCCCATCTGATATTCCATGTTCTAAGAGCCCTCCCACTTCTAATATTCTGTGTTCTAAGGGCCCTCTCACCTCTGACATTATGTGTTCTAAGAGCCCTCCCACTTCTGATATTCCATGTTCTAAGAGCCCTCCCACTTCTGATATTCTGTGTTCTAAGGGATTTCCCATCTCTGACATTCTATGTCTAAGAACCCTCCCATCTCTGACATTCTATGTTCTAAGGACCCTCCCACCTGACATTCCATGTTCTAAGGGCCCTCTCACCTCTGACATTCTGTGTTCTAAGGGCCCTCTCACCTCTGACATTCCATGTTCTAAGGGCCCTCTCATCTCTGACATTCTGTGTTCTAAGGGCTCTCCCACCTCTGACATTCTGTGTTCTAAGAGCCCTCCCATTTCTAATATTCTATGTTCTAAGGGCTCTCCCATCTCTGACAATCTGTGTTCTAAGGGTCTTCCCATCTCTGACATTCCATGTCTAAGAACTCTCCCACTTCTGACATTCCATGTTTAAGAACTCTTCCACCTCTGACATTCTGTGTTCTAAGGGTCTTCCCACCTCTGACATTCTGTGTTCTAAGAGCCCTCCCACCTCTGATTTTCTGTTTTTCTAAGGGCCCTCCCAGCACCAGTATTGTGTTCTAAGGATCCTTCTAGTTCTGATAGTCTCTGCTCTTAGGGCCTTTTAGTAATGACATTCTAAGGCTCCTCCCAACTCTAACATTCTGTAACTACATGTGTGGGCAGGTCTGGGCAGAGGGGCAAAGTCTAATGGGTTTGAGAGTTAGGTTATTGTTGTCATTACTGTTTACATGTAATGGCTTTGACAGGAAAGCTTATGAAGCTTTTATTAGTAACACTTTGCTATTATCTGATTGGAAAATATGCAAACTCAGGGAATTGAGACAGTCATTGTTTCCAAGGTGAGAAGTTGCTTGGTTTCTCTCTCATATCTCATTTCTATCTCAGATAGAAAGTTAAAGACAGTGTAGAGGAAAGCAAAAGACTGACATCACATCTAACTACCAATGAACTTCAGAACTTGAGGTCAAAACAGGATCTCTCAGGATGATTTTGCTATTCTGGATCTTTTTTTAAAGAACTAGCAACCTTGGGGTTCAGTCACTTATTTTGCAATGACATACGAGTTTTGTAATATCATTTTTGAGAAATGGACTGTTGATAATGATGATTGCAAATGCCCTGCCTGATCATCTTTGTATTCAGAAAAGGTGAGGTGCTCAACCTTCTGTATTCTCCATGTCAGTCAGATCACATCTGCAGGATTGAGTCCACTTCTGGGAAAGAAAATATTAAAATCCATCAAGCCCAGAAGAAAACTATCCGCCGTGAGCTGAAGACCATGCCATAGCAAGATCATTTTCAGAAATTAGGAATGTTTAAAGGAGAAAAGTTAAGAGAGCTGATTACAAATATCTGAAAGGTTGTCTTGTGGAGGAAAGACTAGGTTTATTCTACTTGGACTTTAAACAAGTGAATTCATGAGTGAAAGTCATAGGGAAACACTTCAAGAGAATTTCCTTCCTTCTAAAAAGTGAAAAAAAAATCCCACTTTCATTTTTACAGAGGGTAAACAAAGGAGAATTATTATGTCCCAAGTCCCACCATAAATTAGCTTCAATCCCAGGTTTAGTCTCTTAATTAAACAAATAATTATGAAGTGCCTACTATGTACTGGGAGAAAAGAAATGTTGCAAATATTCAGTAGGTCCGTGTACTTGTTTTTCCATCCAAGTACATGGACCTGCTGAATATTTGCAACATTCCCAGTGAAATTTAGCATTTTCTTCATTAGAAAAATCATATTTAAAAATATGATTCTGAGAAGGGGTTCATAGGCTTCAGCAGATTGCCCAAGGGCAATCTAGTTAAGAATTCCTGGTATAGTAAACAGAATAATGAAGTCTTCTGGTACAAATCTAGCCCCTGACGTGGCTATTCTGTAATCCTGGGCAAGTTACTTAATTGCCTGCTCTTCCCAACAATTTTCTAAGGTTCTAAGGTCTACCACATTGACAGAGGGGGTATTCTCACTGGGAATTCCCTAAATAAATGAAATCACAACTCTGAACCAAGGAGAAAAAAAAAGTACCAAGTACTGAATTAGCTGTTAGAAACACAGAGATAAAACAAAATAGTCTAGTGTCAAGGAATTTACATTCTCAGGTCTTTCTAGTCAAACAATAATATTTGAATTCACCCAAAAGTTGGAGCTTTATAATAAAAATTAGTCATTGCCTTACTGTGGACACTAACCACTTTAACTTATGCTAATCAATTTCTCCACTTATTACAGCAGTTCATAGTCACTGGTTTTTGGATATTACTGTCACTGAGCATATTCAGGTCACAGAATAGGTTATTAAAAGGGGAGATCAGGTACACAACAGCAATATATCTATTTGCTGTTACCCTAAGAAATAACTCACTTAGGGTACAGTTGAGTATACTCAAAAGAAACTATTTTTCACTCATAAACTAAACTTTTAAAATTCTCTCTTATAGTGGGAGAATTAAGAGCTGACATAGGGAGCGGACTGTTTTAATTCTATTTACTCTAAGCTGGTTTTGTAATAATTACCAATAGAGACCAATCACTCAAATGGCCAACATTTACTAAGCCTCCATTACATCTGAGATCCTGTTCTGGGCAATATAGGAATATAGCCAGTAAGGGTTAGAGGAGGGCCCAGGTAGTAGAAGTCATTTGATCATCAGCCCAGAAAGTGGTCTGTACACACAGATCCCTTGATAAGACCAGTTGGCATCATAAAAACAAAACAAAACAAAAACATGGATATATTGTAGGGGAATAATTCTCCTGGTTAATAATGATTATTATGCCTACCCAAAGGTAGTCCAAAATCACTTCCAAAGCTATTCTAGTCATATCTATTTTAACGTAGATCACAATTCTGAAAGTTAAGCTAGGCCAGAGCCAATTGTGTAGCACACATAAGGTCAAGGAGCCCTTAAATGATCCATCTTGACCAGATCGGGAAGGAGAATGATTGCTTCAATTAGTGGAAATATCTCCAGATCTCTTTTTTTTCCTTTCTTTTTCTTTTTGGTGATTCAATCAGGATTATTAAGTGACTTGCCCAGGATCACACAACTACTTAGTGTCAAGCATCTGAGGCTGCATTTGAACTCAGGTTCTCCTGACTCCAGAGTCAGTACTCTATCCACTGCACTATGTAGTTGTCCCTCCAGATCATTTTCAACAAGCTTGAAAAAAGAATCCTTATAGACAGACTAGTCAAAAGAACAAATTTATAGTTTTAGGAAAATTATTCTCCAAGAACAGTAAGCCAAAAGTTAACTTGACTGTTTTTCATTGATGAAGCAAATTGTCATCTTTGTTTTCCCCTGAGCACTGTAACTATGTTTTATTTCATTGTGGAATTTTGTCTATTTTCCAGGAATGCGATCATTGTAACTCCTACATGACTTATATTAGAGAGAGATTTTCAAAGTCACGAGGTGCTTTCTCCATCTTTGGCTATTTTTTTCTCTCTCAGAATAAAATCTTGGATTAGAATAATCAAAATTAATTAAAAGATTTCTGGCAACCATGCCTAAGTGGGACAAGAGTTTTTTTTCCAGACTCCTCTGAAACTTCCTACTTGCTGTAACTAATTTTTTTTTTTAAGCTTTTTATTTGCAAAACATATGCATGGGTAATTTTTCAACATTGACCCTTGCAAAGCTTTCTGTTACAATTTTTTCCTCCTTAGCCCCCACCCTTCCCCTAGATGGCAGGAAATCCACTACATGTTAGTTATGTTAAAATACTTGACAAATCGAATATGTGTATACATATTTTTACAGTTATCTTGCTGTGCAAGAAAAGTTGGATCTACAAGAAAAAAAAATCTGAGAAGGGAAACATAATGCAAGCAAACATCAATAGAGAGCATGAAAATGTTATGTTCACTGTAACTATTTAGTATGATGTTGTATTGTTTCTGAGGAACCAATTAATGGGCTATGCCTGCATAAGGCAAACATACATTAAACATGAATCCTCTATTCAATCCATCAGCAAGCATTATTAAGCAGGTACCATGCATCAACTACTGGGTCAGAACTGAGACAATAAAGACAAAAATGATTAAGTTTCTGCTTTCAAGTAGCTTATATGTCAATGGGAGAAGACTTTCTTTATAAAAGAAATCTAATGCTAACTCATTTAAATTTATAGCTGGATATTAATTTAATTGCTAGCATATTGCCTAGTATTTATGTGTCATGTACTAGGTACCATGTTAAGAGTCATACAAATATTTTCTCATTTAATTTCCACAACAGCCCTTTGAGGTAGATGCTGCCCATTTTACAGTTAAGGAAACTGAGGCAAAATGACTTGCCCAGGATCACCTAGCTAGTAAATGATTGAGGCTGCCTTTGAACTTAGGTTCCTGATTCCAGATTTAGCACTCTATCCATAGAGCCACCTAGCTGTCTCAATTTCATAATCACTTTAAATCAGTTGTTGTTCAGTCAGGTCTGACTTTAGGTTCTAAGCGTCCTTTCCAGTTCTACCCCTAAGATCTTCTGAAAGCCTGAGTTGAGTGAACAGTTGTGACAAACAGGCACTATGCAGGTAACTAACCCCCTAGAATTTGTACCACCAATAATAAGCCAACAAGGGCTGTGGGATCTCACTTCCAGCTCATATAGAGGAGACAAAGGAATTTGGTAGTGACCTGTGGGAGTGTTTTAGCTGGTGAAAGTAATAGTTATATATGCCCTGATTGCATGTTGGTCCCCCTCTTAGGAGAAAGTTGAAAGACTGGGGAAGTGCTTCTCTCCTTTCAAGGCTAGAATAGAGAGTGAAGTATTCCATGAATAAAAGGAATGCTTTAAGGAGTGAGGAGAAGAAAAAAAAGGGATGTGAAGAAATAGAGAGTTCTACACTGGGTGAGAAGGGTAGATGGTGGAATAGAATAATAGAGAAGAATGAGGAGAAAGACTATTAAACATTTGAGGCTAAAAAGGGTGGACCAAGACCCTCTGAAGAGGAAGCATCTTCATGTGATCCAAGAAACGATCCATACGTGCCATCAGGAGAATGGTAATGCATACTGCTCAGAGAAAGAAAATGAGCGGTGGTGACTGGTGACTACTTCCTGAAAATTAATGGCACAGCAAGAGAGTTTATGGGTCAACTTGAAATAAACAATGTTAGGTTTGGAGTTACATACTAGCCTCATCTATAAAGACAAAAAGATTAAGTGGTCTTCACTGATACATTGTTGGTGGAACTGTGAACCCATCCAACCATTCTGGAGAGCAATTTGGAGCTATGCTCAAAAAGTTATCAAACTGTGCATCCCCTTTGACCCAGCAGTGTTTCTACTGGGCCTATATCCCAAAGAGATCTTAGAGCAGGGAAAGGGACCCACATGTGCAAGAATGTTTGTGGCAGCCCTTTTTGTAGTGGCTAGAAACTGGAAACTGAGTGGATGCCCATCAATTCGAGAGTGGCTGAATAAATTATGGTATATGAATGTTATGGAATATTATTGTTATGTAAGAAATGACCAGCAGGATGATTTCAGAGAGGCCTGGAGAGACTTGCATGAGCTCATGCTGAGTGAAATGAGCAGAACGATGAGATCATTATACACAGCAACAGGAAGACTATATGATGATCAATTCTGGTGGACATGGCTCTCTTCAACAATGAGATGTTTCAAACCAGTTCCAATTGTTCACTGAAGAAAGCCATATACACCCAGAGAGAGGGATGTGAAATGTGGATCACAACATAACATTTTCATGCTCTCTATTGATGTTTGCTTGCATTATGTTTCCCTTCTCAGATTTTTTTTCTTGTAGATCCGACTTTTCTTGCACAGCAAGATAACTGTAAAAATATGTATACATATATTTGATTTGTCAAGTATTTTAACATAGTTAACATGTTTTGGACTTCCTGCCATCTAGGGGAAGGGTGGGGACTGGGGGGAAAAATTTGTAACAGAAAGCTTTGCAAGGGTCAATGTTGAAAAATTACCCATACATATGTTTTGCAAATAAAAAGCTTTAATAAAATGAAAAAAAAATAGACTCAGTGGTCTTCGAGGTCCTTTCCAATTCTGAATCCTACTATCCCATGACTGACACAGGGAAGAGGGGGAATATGGAGGTAAGAGTCAGTCCGGGAGATGTTCCCTTGGATTCCTGCAATTCACCCTGTGCATTGGAACCAATTAACCTGAACACTCTACCCACTACTTCTCTGAAAAATCAGCCAAGGAAATCAACTTGCAATGTTTCCTGCTTCTTAGTTAAGGTGGACGGGGGACAGAACCCAAGAATGGTTGTAAGCAATTAGTCATCCAGCCAAGCAGATAGAATGCTAAGGTTAGATCAAACCAGTAGTTGCATTTACAACTCAAGTTGGACTTAAACTTGAGTGTCCAGTAACTCAATAACACCAAGAAGGTGTCACTTGGTACAAGACCTCAATTACAATTATTATCTCTTTATATTATATCTCAATTATATTATTATTTTAAGTAATTTAAAGTCATTTAATAATTTAAAGCATTTAAAGCCATTCACAATTTGGCTCCTATCTTTCTAACTTTCTCTCACTACTCACCTTCACATACCACTTAATATGTGGGTAAACACAGAAAAAAAGTAAGCTCACTTCCTGACCCTTGGTTTGCTCAGCTGCAAAGTGGGGATGTGTATATGCTCTACTGCCCAAAATTACCTTAAGAAAAGCATTCCTTCCAACTTTAACCTTAAAGCACTGAGCTGTGATTGAGAAAATTAAGCCTTGGTATGCTCAGCTTTAAAATTCAACTCAGTATTCACACATTATTAAACATCTGTCATGTGTGAAGCACTGGCTATTCAAACCCACAAAAAATTAATTAGCTCAGATTCTCCTGAGTAAGAAGGAATACAAGATGTAAGTAAAATACAAAGCCAGGTGTGATGGAGGCACAGGAAAAACTTAGGCAGTGTCTTCTAGGAAGAGTTAAGGAAGGAGAGAAAACTGTCACTTATGGGAACCAGGGAAGGCTCAGTGATGGAGGTGGCCCCTGAACTAAGCCTTGATACAAGGGGAGTATTCTGAAGGCATGAGGATGAGAAAGTGTACCTTCCAAGTATTAGGAAAAAGCGTGAAGCAAAGACAGACTGCAAAGACAAGTACAGATGAGAGGGAGATTGAGGTGGGAAACAGCTGAGGTCCACTTTGACTGGATGGGCTGTACAATATTCAAAAGGAACTTGTAAGGCTGGAAAGGCAGGTCACATGTAGATTACAGAGTCTCAGACTCTAGCCTGAAGAGCCTGGACATTGCCCTTTAGGAGAAACAGAGGCACCAACAACTTTTGAGGAGGGGAAGGGGGTCATGGTAGAGGAGAAAGGAGGCAATTTCGTGACCGATGGATGGGACAAGGGAAGAGAATGGAGGAAGCAGAGGGGATCTATTAGAAGCTTAGTATAATAACCCAGATCAAAATTCAATGTAATTTAACTCAATAGATTTTTATTAAACACCAACTGTGTGGAAAAGCCAAGAGCTTACATTTTATTGAGGGATAAAACATGTGCAACTATTTCCAAGTCACACTGCCTACACTTTGGCCATTCTTTCCATCCCCCTCCCACTGGAAACCTGGACTGAGAGAGATGAGCTTTCACTTTTATCATTCACAGATCCTGTCCCACCTCATCTTCTGACCCTTTCTACCCCATGCCACAGGAAAATAGAGCCTGATGGCCAGAGGATGTGGACACAGACTCAATGAGACAGTGAGTCTGTGGGGAAGACTTAGGTGAGATTGAACCAGTGAAATCATAGGGAAAAAATATTTAAGGTATAACAAATAGAGACAATGTTCACTGGTGGAAAAGAAGCCCCAGTGTTTTCCAATTGGAAAACTTCTCTAGGGTCAGACTATCTATGACTGACAAAGTAGTTCCACTTATTTCTAAGGAAAAGGAAGGTAGGAAGCCAGAGCCCCAGTATGTATTTATAATAATAGACACTTAAATATTCATTGAGTTGAACAGAGTAATACAAATTATAATATAAATTCAGAGGAAAGGTCCCAAAGGAGCATGAGGATTCATATTATTGTTCAGTCATTTCAGTCATGCCCAACTCTTTATGACCCCATTTGGGGTTCTCTTGGCAAAGATGCTACAGTACTTTGCCATTTCCTTCTTCATCTCATTTAACAAATGAAGAAACTGAGGTAAACAGAGTTAAATGACTTGCCCAGGATCATATAGCTAGTGTCTGAGGGTGGAGAGTTTTCCCAGTGTCAGGCCTGATACTCTATCCCCCTCCATTTTTTTTTATCCTGAAGCAACTTTTGTTGTTACTTTTGTTTTAAGATCACCTTTATTTTCAAATATATCCCTCATCCCTCCTTTATCCAATGAATCATAACTTCTAAAAAGAAGAAAAAAACAGTTCACCAAAACTAATACACCAACTAGTTTCACACAATAATTCTGACTCACATCACCTCTCAACTCGACTATAACCTTCTAATTTGTTTACCTGCTTTCAACTTCTCTCCTTTGTCAGGCAATCTCACACAGGTGCCCAAATGAGCTTTCTAAAGCACAGGTTTGATTTGTCACTTCCCTGCTCAAAAACCATCAGTAGTTCGCTAATGTTTCTAAGAAAGAGGGGGAAAATGCTCCTCAGTCTGAAAATTTCATGATTTGACCCTGACCTACCTTTATAATCTCATTTCATATTTTTTAATGTACTCTGTTACAGGCAAACTGTCTTCCTTGTTGTTCCCTATATTTGACATGTTATACCCTCACTCTGACTTTGGGTCAGATTTCTCCCATACCTGGAAAATACTCCCTTCTCATCTCTGCTTCCTACAATTCTTAGCTTCCTGGAAGGCTGAGCTTTTCCAGTGAGAAACATTCTCTCATTTTTTTTAATGCTTTCCTCTCTCCTCAAATTATTTTTCTTACTTGATTAAGCCTGTGCTTTAAAAGTGCTAAGCACTGTGCTAAGTACTGGATAAACAACTATAGCTCCAGATATTGCAATATAGGAAAAAAAGGTGCTAGGAGCTCAAAGTAGGGTGACTGCCAGCAGTGGGAAGGGAAAGAAATTTGTCTTGAAGGAAAAATTTATTTCAGCTCTTCTTCAAAATGGTTTTCATCCAAAGTTGCAGGCAATTTGCCCTTCCTCTGGGTCCATTTGTAGAAGAGGGGTGTGCATAGATTTTCAAGGGTAAGTTTTGTTTCTTCAAGGGCAAGTTTCCTCAAGTAAGCCTGAGCCTTTTTCTTAGTCATCCATCATTTTGGCCAAATCTTTTGTGGCAGCAATTCAGGCCCAAATCCAGTCTTTAAATTTTATCTAAACAAAGGAAATTAAAAGCATTGTGGTATGTTGAAAAAGATTACTGAATTTTCTTTTTCTTAAGATCATAGGATCTTAAATGGTCAAAGGGTATGAACAAGCAATTTTCAGATAAAGAAATTAAAACCATTTCTAGTTATATGAAAAGGTGCTCTAAATCATTATTGATCAGAGAAATGCAAATTAAGACAACTTATATTAAGGAATATTATTGTTCTATAAGAAATGATTAGCAGATGATTTCAGAAAGGCCTGAAGAGACTTACATGAACTGATGCTAAGTGAGCAGAACCAAGAGAACATTGCACATGGCAACAGCAAGATCATATGATGATCAATTCTGATGGACGTGGCTCTCTTCCACAATAAGATGATTCAGGCTAGTTCCAATAGACTTGTGATGAAGAAAGCCATCTGCATCCAGAGAGAGAACAGTGGGAACATAGTATTGTCACTCTTTGTTGTTGTTTGCTGGCATTTTGTCTTCTTTCTCATTTTTTTTTCCTTTTTGTTCTGATTTTTCTGGAGCAGCATGCTATTTATGGTAATATATAGAGAGGAAGTGCACATGTTCAAACATATATTAGATCACTTGCCTACCCGGGAAGGCATGGAAAAAGGGAGGGGAAAAAATTACAACACAGGGTTTTGTTGGGATGAATGTCAAAAATTATCCATGTATATATTTTGAAAATAAAAAGCTTTAATTTAAAAAAAAATGATCACAGGATCTTAAGTTTTAAAGCTGTAAGGAGCAGGATTTTGACTGTTTTGTCATTTATCATAGATATATGACCTTAGCAAGCCACTTAGATCTCTCTAGGAACTGAAAGGCCTGCACCACATGATCACTAAGATCCCTTCCAGTAAATCCTATTCTTGTATAACTTCCCAGATCCAGTTCCCCCCTCTCCTGACTTCCCCAATTCCTATCAAGTACTATCAGGATAGGTTTCGGGGAAGGAGGTGTAATATTCTCTAACTAGCAGTTAAAATCTCTCATCTACTGTGCTTGCCATTGACTACCAGCCAACTAGACCTTATTTAGTTTTTCTAAGACGGCATAGTAAAAATAGCTAATACAAAAAACCCAAAAAAACCTTTTCCCCAAAAGCCTATGACATACTCTCTCCCTTAAAAATTCAGAGAACCTCCAATTGTTCACTGAAGAAAGCCATATACACCCAGAGAGAGGGATGTGAAACATGGACCACAACATAACATTCTCATACTCTTGACTGATGTTTGCTTACATTGTGTTTCCTTTATCTGATATGTGTTTTGTGTAGATATGCTTTTTCTTGCACAACAATGATAAGTTTGGAAATATGTATACATATATTCGATTTGCCAAGTATTTTAACATAATTAACATGTAGTGGATATCCTGCCATCTAGGGGAGGGGTGGGAACTAGGGAGAAAAAATTTGTAACAGAAAGCTTTGTAAGGGTTAATGTTGAAGAATTACCCACACATATGTTTTGCAAATAAAATAAAATTAAAAAAAAATTCAGAGAACGTTATTTGTCCTTTGTACTTAAAGAAGACCATCACATCAGGGAGGTGATACCATGACATACAAGTAAATTGGATTTAAGTGAGGGAGGGCTGGACAAAGATACCTGCCTCACTTTCCCCTCCAGAGCCATCTGGGTCCATTGGCCAGAGAGAGATCAGGATGACTGGATGCAATGAGAGACCTTGGACTTTTTAAACTAAAGTATTCAACAGGTCTCAGTTTGAGAGCAATACAGTCAAAGGACAATTCATAATTTCTGGCTAGACTGAAGTTCCCCTTTAGTGTAGGTAGCTTTCTGCTGGGCTCCAAGGTTTGGTGCCCACATAGAGTCCTGAAACTGCGTTGGTAACCAATTTGTCCTTGACATGGATGAATGAAGATATTGCCATTTGCCAATGTTGTTCTGAAGATAACATTAAGGAGATGAAAAGTCCAAGTTTTAGGTCCTAATGAAATTCACAAGTTCATCCTCTGGTTAAGGGGGAAAGAAAGAGAGAAAAGAATCTCTTTTCCTTCCCCTCTACCCAAGATTCCCTCTCAGGGGCTTGGCTGAAGCTGTTGACCCCTAGGCTGGCCAGCCATTTGAATGCTGGATATCAAACTGATTGCTGTTTTATCCAAGCTCTATAGAACATGACTGATTCTCTTAAACCACCAAAAAAAAAAAAAAAAAAAAAAGATTTCTTCTGTGAATTTCACTCAATTTGTACCTAATTAGTACCATTAACTGACTCTGTATCTTAAAGATGTTATCACATGATAAAGATATCAGAGAATAAAGCATTGTGTTAATTATATCTGATGAGATTTAAAGGTCATGGAACATTCCTATTATACCTGTCTTATATAGGGACAATTATTTATTAAGAAAAGTAGCAAAAAAAAACATAGCTCTTTTTATAGGCAAGGAAAACTCAGTGGATACCCACCAGTTGAGGAATGTCTGAATAATTTATGGTATATTAATGTAATGGAATATTATTGTTCTATAAGAAACAATCAGGTATGCCTATATTGAATTTAACATATATATTTTACCATATTTCATATATGTTAGATTATATGCCATCTAGGGAAAGGGGTAAGAGGAAGATAGGAAAAATTGGAACACAAGGTTTTCAAGAGTCAATGTTGAAAAAAATTATCCTTGCATATGTTTTGAAAATAAAAAACTTCAATAAAAAAAGAAACTATCAGTAGGATGATTTTCAGTAAGGTCTGGAGAGACTTACATGAACTGATGCTGAATGAAGTGAGTAGAACCAAGAGAACATTGTACATAGCAACAACAAGATTATGTGATGGTCAACTCTGATAGACTTGGCTCTTTTCAACGAGATGATTCAAGGCAATTTCAATAATGTTGTGATGGAAAGAGAAGAGGACAATGGGGACTGAACGTGAATTACAATATAGTATTTTCACCTTTTTAGTAGTTGTTTGCTGCTTGGTTTTTTTTTCTTTCTCATTTTTTTTCTTTTTTGATGTGATTTTTCTTATGCAACATGATAAATGTGGAAATGTTTAGAAAAATTGCATATGTTTAACATTGGATTACTTGCTGTCTAGGAGAAAGTGTTGGGGAAAGGGAGGGAGAAAAATTTGGAACACAAGGGTGAATGTGGAAACTATCTTTGCATCTATTTTGAAAATAAAAAGCTATTATTAAAAAAAAAAGAAAGGTGGTTAAAAAAAGATGATCAGAAAGGAAGACAAAGAGGAAAGTACCAAGATACTCTTTCAATGCCTCATAAAAAATTGCATTATGCATTTGAACAAAATAATCTAAAACGTTCACCACAGTCACCACCTACTTCTTTGCTGAAAAACCACTCAGGGAAGGAATAACTTGACATTGTTTCCTGCTCCTTAGATACAGTAGGTGGGGGACAGAACCCAAGACATTTTGTAAACTGTTAGTCATCCAAAGAGATAAGCATACTAAGGTCATGTCAAGAATACAAGAATGTAATGATTATTAACTCATGTATCTCTGGAAAGATAGAAGTTGTTAGAAACCCTACCATTATGCTATTTGTTTCTTGCAGGTCTTGAAAAACAGATTTTTATTTGATTTTTTTCTCCTTTACTTTTATTTCCTCATCTCTGAATCTTATCCCTTATAACAAAGTTTTGTTGTTATTGTTGTTTAAAGAAGAAATCTATTTCTTGTACTTTTAAGGCCACCTGCAATCTGGCTCCAATTTATTTATCCAGCCTTACTTCACATTACTTCTTTCCATAAATTCTATACCCAACCAGAGAGGAGTACAAGCCCCTTTCCACTCTCATCTTTCAATATTTCCCTCCATAAATTGGTGTAGACTATTGCCTGGGGATGTATCTCTACCAAGATCTTTTCCTCCATTCACTGTCCAACTGATATCATATCCCTTCCTCCTCCTTTAAACTTTGCCTGGTCCAATCTTTCCCCACAGTTACCAAGTAGAAGTGATCTCTTCTTACTCCAATTTCTCGACCCACTGTGCTTGGACCTTTTCTATGCATCAATATATTTTATTTCTGCTTTTTATACAAGCAGACATTTAGTTCTTTAAGATTTGGAAAGCACTTTCCATGTATGATATTATTTAATTCTCATAACAACCCTGTGAAAAAGGTATGTGAGACTAATTAGTCAATCCATTTTATGGGAAAGCTAAAGAACCCAATCAGACCAGAAGTTAGATGACTTCTTCATGGTTGGTTTCATAGATTAGTAAGTATTAGAAGCAGAATTTGAATCCAAAACTCCTTTGACTATACCAGGGGTTCTTAACCTGGAATCTGTGAACCTAAAAATGTTTTTGATGAATATATTTTATATGTTTATGAATGTATATATATTTGAATTTATGAATTTATTTTGACTTGATAAACATATATGAAAAATATTTTTTTAAATAATTGGATAAATATGTTTCATATATTTGTGAAATCATAAATTCTGACTCCCATTGTAATTCCATGTGCTTTATTTTATGCCTTTAAAAACATTATTCCAAGAAGGGGAACTTTAACTTTAGTCAAGTGCCAAAGGGATCCAGGACACTAAAAAGATTAAAAACCCTTGAACTATACCATGCTGACTACAAACACCTTCAGGACAAGGACCATGTTATTTTCTATCTTTGCACCCCAGCATCAAACATTCAATAATCACTTAATACATGTTGAACAGGATAATATAATATTTTACCTTCTTATTCTCCAGTATTGTTTTTTCAAGTTCATTTTCTAATGCAAGCCTCTACTAAATCCTCTTCAAAGATTATCATGATGAGATTACCCTGGTTTCTGTATAATTTTACCAGAGAAAGGCTATCTTTGGTAGGGCCAACCAAATTGAAAAGACTTCAAAGTAGGGCTATAAATCTTCTGTCCAAAGACCAGATTGGCTAAGTTTGGAGAGATTCATCCTAGCAATATGTGATTAACTGTTTTGGCTACAATAACCTATAAAGACCAAAGACTAACAATATTCTCAATTATCACAGGGATGAAATCACATATCATCCACATATCACACATCATTGGAAGGTGGTGGTCTTAAATCAAAGGATAGGTTAGAGACCAGTTATTAAACATGTTAAAGTAGAGATTCTCTTCATGTATAGACTGGACTAGATGGCTATTAAGGTCTCTTCCAACTTTCAAATTATGATTCATTAAAGTATTTAAACAAAAATCAATATAAAACAACTTTTAGGAGTGATGATGAAGTATGCTACTCACCTCCAGAGAAAGAACTGATACTGTCTGAATACAGTCTGAAGCATGCTATTTTTCACTTTCTTTCATTCTTTTTTTTTTTTAAATCAAGTCTTCTTGTACAAAATGACTAATATGGAAATGTTTTACATTATTGTACATATACAAACTATTTTGGATTGCTTACTGTCTCAGGGAGGAGGAATAGAAGAAGGCAGGGTTAGAATTTGGAACTCAAAGTTTAAATGTTTAAAAATTGTTTTAACATGTAACTGAAGAAAAATATTATACATAAAAAATATAAAACAATTTTCAAGGAAATTTACAAATTAAAAAAAACCCACCAAATCTTCCATTATTTCTTTATACCTTCTCCTCTTTTCTGACAGAAACTTTCTCTCTGAAATTTGAAAATTTATAATCCTTCAGGTCAAGGCCAGTGTCCTTTGTCTACCTGACCTCAAGCAAATCATCTGGTGAAAGATTTGAGAAGGGATGGTTTATCCAAGGTCGCTGTGACTTAATGGGATAGGACTGGCAGGAATTTTTATAAAGACAATTCATATTTTGGTCTCTACTGATAATATCATGGATGAATGGAAGGAGAGAAAGAGGAAAGAACAAAGAAGAGAAGGAGAAAGAGAGGGACAAAGAGGGATAGAGGAAAAAAAAGAGGAGGGGGGAAAGGGCAGGGGAAAGAAAGGAAAAAAGAAAGAAGGGACTTCTCTCATTGGATCCTCACAACAACTTTGGGAGGTGGGGGCTATTATTATCCTCATTTTAAAGTTGAGGAAACAGGCAAACAGTTAAGTGAAGTGCCTTGGATCACATAGCTAGACACCGAGGCCATATTGGAACTGGATCTTCCTGACTCCAGGCCTCATATTCTAACCACTACACCACTTAGCTGCCTCTATACAGGTCTTTCTTTACTTCCTTGTAATCTTTGTATTTATTTCTGGCAGCTCTATAACTTCTATTACATTACTATACCATCATTTACTTAATCTTTTAACAGTTGTTAGGACATAAATTGTAACCACTTTTTTTTGCTCTCAAAATAAATCTGTATGAAATTTTTACTTGCCAACAACCATTTACTACTGACAGTCTTTACAACTTAATCATCTCAGAGTCATTGCTATCTCCACTCTACCATGCTCCTTCTCCTTTTATGTCATTTACCTATTGTATGACCCTCAACTTTCATTCTTTTGAAGGCTATGGTATTCCCCACCTTGTAGCCATAACAGAGAATATTAATTTTTTATAAGTTAATCTTTGTTTTGGAGAGAAACTTGGGGTTATTAAAAAACAATGGAGCCTTCTCTCTTCTTCCTTCTCAACTTTGGGCCTGAAGGGCAAACATTCTTCTCTGGTATCTTTCTCTTGCCATCCTTGGCTCCCTCTTCTTAAGCTGCAGTCTTCCTAGTGATGTAAAGGGAGAGGACATTGAGTAGAGAATTCAGATATTTTCCACAGTATAATTTAGGTTAAGAAATACAACTAAGTACCTGATGACTCACCAGTTATTTGATCCATAGTTCAGTCTCTTCATCAGTAAATTGAGTACAGAGGACTAAGACCATTGGTCAGACAATTCTCGAAACTTGGATTCAAGTACCTTATCCTGTTGAAGCCCTGAGTTTCCTTGCCTAAAAAATGAGGGGCTTAGAACAAATACTGAAGTCCTTCACAGCTGTGACATTCTATGATGGCTAATTTCAACTCTTCCTACCACAGAGATAAAATGTGGTAACCCAGTATAAAGCCTAAGCTAGACACAAAGAAAAGTGGTATTTCTATTATTAAAATGTCTAAAATTCAAAAAGGGGAACAAGGAATTTACTTCCCCTGAATCAGCACTAGGGAAGTTAGAAGGGTGAATCAATATGGAAAGGACTGTATTAGTCCATCTTTCAGAACACAGAGTAATCAGGCTCAATACTCTCTAAACATACCACACGGCACCTGTCTAATTCTATTATTCCATGTCTGTGTTGGTCAGTGGAAAGAACACTGGACTTAGATTCAGAAGCTGAGTTCTTCTCCCAACTCCTCTAGTTGGAAGAATTTAAGTAAATCATTTGAACTCTTCAAGGCCCAGCTTCCTCATTTGCCAAAACAAGAGGCTTAAACATAAGTTCCTGCCTTGTAAGACAGGGATTCTTAACCTGGGAGCCATAAATTTGTTTGGTTTTTTAAAAATATATTTTGATAATTTCATTTTAACATAATTTATTTTCATACCATGCATTTAAAAAACATATGCTGAGAAGGGGGTCTATAGGTTTTACCAGATTTCCAGAGAAGTCTATGACACACACAAAAATGATTAACAACCTAAATCACTTCAGTTTAAGCGTCAGTTTATTCATCTGTAAAATAGGAGTATGACTATTTTCCTTGTCCATCTAAAAGGTTCAGATGATGTCAGGATAGGAATCCTAAAATGTAAGAACTAAAAGGGATGGAAATCATTTCATCTAACTCTCTCTTACAGCTGAGGAAACTGAAGCCCAGAATATTAAGTGACCTTCCTCAATATCACACAAATAATAAGCAACTGAGCTGGGTCGAAGATCCCCAACCTCAGATTTTGAAGCCTGTAGGGAGCTATCCCTTTTCTGACCTCTTGTAGTTCTTCTAGTTCCCAGCAGGTAGAACTTTTCTCTATCCTTTCCCATTCTTCCTCCATTCCAATGATATGAGTTATGTAAGTATCTGAAGGGCAGGGGCAGGGTCCTCTCCTCTTGGCTGCCCCAGACTATGAGCAAAGTTTCAATTTACTGTTTCCATGGTATAATAAAAATAATATAGAAAAACACTTTGTAACTATAATGTGTTTATATAAATTTATATAAAAGCTTATATAAATGTGAATGATTACTATCAGCATAACATTTAGAACACAGCTGAAGTTCCTCCAAATTGTGTGCAATTGGGAATATTCTAAAGTCTTAACAGAGCTGGACTACGAATTGCTGGCAGACTCACAGAAAAACCATTCTGAGAAGGTATCCAGGAGTTCAAGCCAGTACAAGCCTTTGGTCCTGGAACTTGGTACATTATTGGAGCTGGTGATGAGAGAGAATGCTGTACATATAAATGAAGTGAGAAGAGACCCTAGTCAGGGAGAAAACAAGAATTAAGCTATTCTCTGAAATTAGTCCAACCCTCAAAGAGGGCATTCTCTGTCTCAATTTTTATCCAGCCTTAATCACCAAATGGGCATTGCCTCAGTCAAACTGAGACCTGTTAAAGACCTTAGTAACCCTTTTTGTAGTGGCAAGGAACTGGAAAGTGGGTGGATGCCCATCAGTTGGGGAATGGCTGAATAAGTTATGGTATATGAATATTATGGAATATTATCATTAAATAAAAAATTTGAGCAGGTTAATTTCAGAAAAGCCTGGAAAGATTCACATGAACTGATGATGAGTGAAGTGAGCAGAACCAGTAGATCATTGTACACAGTAACAACTATGTGATGATCAACTGTGATGGACTTGGCTCTTTTCAATAATAAGCTGATTCAGGCCAATTCCAACAGACTTGTAATGGAGAGAGCCATCCATATATGGAGAGAGAACCATAGAGACTGAATATGGATCAAAGCATAGTATTTTCACCTTTTTTTTAGTTGTTGCTGTATTTGGTTTGTTGTTTTTTTTTTTTTGTTTGTTTCATGATTTTTTCTCCCTTTTGATCTGATTTTTTTGTGTAGCATGACAAGTATGGAAATACATTTAGAAGAATTGCACATGTTTAACCTACATCAGATTGCTTGCTGTCTTGAGTAGGGAAAAGGGGAGAGAAGGAGAAAATTTTGAAGCCCAAGATTTTGCAAAGGTGAATGCTGAAAACTATCTTTGTAAGTATTTGAAAAAAAATATTATTTTCAAAAAGAGACCTAAGGTTTCCCATTGTATCCAGGCCCATCTTCAGTTGTCCTGATCTTCCTGGCCATTGGACCCAACTGGCTCTAAAGGAGAAAGTGAGGCTGGTGACTTTGCATAGTCCTCCCTCACTTAAATCCAATTCACTGGCATGTCATAACATCATCTCCCTGATGTCATGGTCCCCTTTGGGAGCAAAAGACAAACAACAAGAGTCTAAATAAAACAGATCACATTTTTAGGATACTTTATGCTAGTTATAGGATACATAAAGCACAAAAAAGTGCCTTATATTCATTAACCCATCACAACAGCTCAATAAGAGACAGAACAGGGAAAAACCTGTTGAATAAGTTGAGTAGCAGGCAAATAACTGGTCTGGGCTTACAGAGCCCATAAGTAGAAAGTCAGGGCCTCAGTCTAGGTCACTGGCCTCCAAGCCCAGTGGCTCTTTCTACAATACTATACTAAACCAAATGCCTTCCTAAGTTTCTATTTTTTTAGTTAAAATTCCAAATCATGTCTTATAAAGATCAGCCCAGGAAAGACAAGATGGTGGGCAGAGGAGAACACAGCTATCTATTTTCAAGTATCTGAAGAGCTATTTGACTAGATTTATATTACTTGGCTATAAAAGCAGAACTAAAATAAATAGAAAGTTTGAAAAAGGGAAATCTTCTCAATAATTAGAATTTTAAAAAACTGTGTATGTATGTGTGTATGTGTGTGTGTGTGTGTGGATGTGGGTGTGGGTGTGTGGTAGGGGGGATGCCCAGGGAGGTTTCTAGTGGTAATAAACTCATAGGATCATAAATTGAGAATTGGAAGGTCTTAAGAAGCCACCTAGTCCAAATCCTTTATTTTAAAATGAGGAAACTGAGATGCAGAAGCTTCATTAACCAGCCTAACTAAGATCACATAAATAGTACCAGAGGCAGGACTTGAATCCACATCATCACAGCTATGAAGTTACTTAGGAATATCATAGAACTGAGATCTGTTGAGACAGAGATGAGCATAGTTCTATGAGATATTTTACCCATTGTGAAATTTTGAGCCTGTCAATAACTTGCTTGCTCTAAACAGCGGCTGTCATCTCTGTCCTGTGCCATTAATAATACTAATTCATACTTCAGTGGTACTTCACAGACCATTGAATACCTCCATTATAATAATACTGATGAATAGATAATTCCAAGTATTAAATGATCAGATTTACAGGTAACTGAGGAAATAGGCCCAGAGGGGGCTGATACCTCGCCCAAGATTACCAATAAATGAGTCAAGACTCCAAGTTCTGTCCTCTTTCTACTCCACTAAACTTCCTTTGTTCTACTTATTAAAAGATGATTCATATGACACTTTAAAGCTGAAGTTGCCTTTCCATGCCTTATTTTACAATAATTTTAGGGGGAGGTAATAACCTTAGGGACTTTGTGGATGAGGAAATAGGCTCTGCATTGTAGAGCAAAATCTAGTTAATACCTTCCTCCTTCTTTAGCCAAGGGAAGAAGAGAGAGAAAGAGAGACTAACCTTCCTTCATAAGAATCAAGGTTCACTAGTCAGTCTTTGCTTCTCTCTGGGTTGTGGGTTTTTTTTTTGTTTTTGTTTTTTTAAATACCTCAAATTTACCCAAAGATATATTTTGCTGAAATTTAACCAGAAAGCCAGTCTGGCTCCAGTGGTACACAGTCTAGTCAAACAGTAAATAGACAGGAAAACCCCTCCTCATTCCTAGGGGGAAACAGACCCAAGACATGAAGTGAAACTACACCCCACCTCTCCCAAAGCATACACACATACACACACACACCATTCATAGTCTTTTGTTAAAGGGCTGCTTTGATTGTCAAAGAAAAAAATTAATATTGTACTCCATATTACAGGCAGAAATCTGAAACACTTTTTATTAATTTAACATAAATCTAAATTCCAGCATTGTTCTGCTTAAAGAGAAATGTAAAATTAGCAGAGTGCCTTCATGCTTGGCCATGTCTCCAACACAACATTTTCAAGTAAGATTTATAGGAATCTCCAACAAAGCATATTTCACTTGCATTTTAGAATTAACATTTTGTTTCAAATAACAGAATAAAAGTTCCTCATTGTTTCCTTGGAAAGCCCCAGGAGAATCAGTATTCTAAAACCACCCATTGTCTATGACCACTTCTCTCAAGGGCTATCCCCAAATTGATCACGCATGACCAACATAGATTAAAGGGATCTCCTCCCTCAGAGGATACCCTAACTACTTCAGGAAAAGGTCATTAATTAAGTAATTAATTAGGGTAGGTCATTATTTTAATTAAGAGACTATAAGAGAAGGTAAATATCTTAACTCTTCTAAATTAGGTTACCACCCTTAATCCATTTTCTTTTTTGACCTTTTACATGCTTTTTCTCAGAGAAACGGGATGAATTTAAGAGGAAAAGAGAAGGGAAAGAGAAATAAACATTTATGTAACACTATTGAGCCAGAACTCAGTATAACTCTTCAAGATAGGTGGTGGTATTATTCCTATTTTATAGTTGAGGAAATTGAGGCAAAAAGAGATTAAATCCACATTAACACAGCTAGTAAGGTGAGGTTGAATTTGAACTCAGAAAAATGAGTTTTCTTGAATCCACCGCACCACCTAGCTGCTCTCATGCCTTTGTTATCGTACCAATAAGTCGCTATGGGATACCAGGCAAATCTGAATTTCAGTTCTGTAAATTGGGGATGGTGATACCTACCCTCTTATTACTGTGAACTAGCCCAAGAGGTTAACTAAGTAATGGGAAACAGTAATCAACCTCCAAATTTACATATTGCTTTCCTGGATATTTTAAAGACATAATTATAGCTATTACTATCCTAGGCAGATGTCCAACCACCTCTGTTTGAACATTCCCAGTGAAAAGGAATTCATTCTCCTGTTGAATAGCTCTAATTCTAAAAAAAAAATCTAATTTTAATTCAGAATCAAACCAGTGACGGACCTTGAGAGAGAGTGACATGATCAGACCTGTGCTTGAGAAAAGTCACCTTGGCAGCTATGTGGAGAGCAGTCTAGAAAGGGGAAAAATAAGAGGATGGAGAGCATGTAGAAAGCAACTATTAGGATACAGGAAAAAGGGGTTATGAGGACATTAGCTCGTAAATGAGAAAAATGAGGCATTTAAGAGCTGCTGTAAAGGCAGGAAGAATCAAGGAACCTTGGCAACTGATTGCATAGGGGAAGAAGAGAGAATAAAAAATAGAGAATAAAAGATACGGCGGGGGGGAGGGGCGGGGGAGAAGACACTGGAAAGAAGACAAAATCATTCAAGAAAAACCATCCTTGACCTGATAAGGGCATAACAAAGGTAGTTAATACAGAATTGGAATCAAAGGAAACAATAAAACTCACATTACTACCAATGACTTCAAGTCATCGATCCTAAATGAACTAGAAAATGGAAAGGGTTAACAGATTGATTCTGCTAATGATCTTTAAAAGACAATAGGAAATGGGAGACATGCCTAGAACTGGAGAAGAATAAATGGTTTTTAAAAAGATCAAACTTGGGGAAGCTAAATGGCTTAGTGGATAGAGCACCAGCCCTGAAGTCAGGAGGATCTGAGTTTAAATGTGACCTCAGACACTTAATACTTCCTAGATTCTGGGCAAGACACTTAATCCCAATTGCCTCAGGAAAAAAAAGTGACAAAAAAGATCAATTCAACTGAAGTCTACCAAGCAATAGTGTCAGACTCAAGTAGAAACCAGGCCACTAATTGGAAAATGTGCCAGCATATTGACTGAATTAAAAAATTTAATGTTATTTATATTTTTACAGTATTTAAATTTATTTTGTTAAATGTTTCCCAATTATATTTTCATCTGGTTGGGTTGTATTCATGAGTGTTGCTAGCCACATGCCACTTGTTCTCTATGTGACACTTGGGCTATAGTGTTTAGGCCAGTGAGCTTCGGGTCAACTCTTGACAAAATCTTAACATGTGTTATTAAAGTTTAGATGTTTTAGTGAACATTTTAAAAAAGGAAGCACTAATCATAAAGAGGCAACATGGCTTTGTCATCAGCAAGTCATGCCAGACTAACCTTGTTTCCTTTTTTTTGTGGAGGGTAGGGTTACTAGATTTGTAGATGACGGGAACTCTATAAATAAAAGGTCATTAATTTCAGTAAAGCATTTGACAAAAACATGTTATCCTTGTGAGTAAGAAGAGACTTAGAGACTCCATGATAATAGTTATACATATTAGGAATCATCGAATTATCTTATGTTATATTATACAAGAAGATCCATTTGGATCTGTGACCTAAAACGTTTAATTATTTTAAAAATGAGAGAAGAATGGGGCAGCTAGATGGCAAAGTGGATAGAGCACCAGTCCTGAAGTCAGGAGGACCTGAGTTCAAATTTGATCTCAGGCACTTAACACTTCCTAGCTATGTGCCCTGGGCAAGTCACTTAATCCTAATTGCCTCAGCAAAAAAAAAAATAAAAAATAAAAAGAGAGAGAAGAATGGAAGGAGATACTTTGCACAACTATAACTGGGGGAAAATTCTGAATTAAATAGGAGATGAAAGTGATGATGAAAGATAAAAAATTATTTTTTTATTCTATCAAATTAAAGTTTTTATACAAATAAGATCAATGGAAGATAAATTTCAGTTATTTGGGGGAAAGTATAGCAAATAGTTCTAGTAAAGATCTGATAACCAAGATACATAAGGAGCCAATACAATACATACATAAGATACATAAGAGCCAACACAATAGACCTTTTTTGTTTGAATTCCTACCTAGTCCTTAGTCACTAAATGGATATTGCCTCAGGCCAAATGAAACCTGAGAAAAACTGCATCTTGGGCCATATTAGTTGTCTGGACTTTTGTCTTGCCACTGGAGGGGAGATTGAGGCTGACAAGTTTGTGCAGCCCTGCCTTCCTTAAATTCATCCCAAGAGCAAGTCAAGACATTACCCTCATGCTATCATTAGTTCTCTTGGAGAATGAAGGACAAACAAGTGGTAAAAGGGTATGACTAGGCAGCGTTTAAAAGAAGAAATTCAATCTCTTAGCAACCATATAAAATAAAGCTAAAAACCATCAATAATGAGAGAAATGTAAAATTTTTAAAGTCTGAGATTTTACATCACATCAAATTATCAAAGCTAATAAAAGACAAAGCCAGTAGCTAGTGGAGGGATTGTGGAAAACAAGAGGACTAACATATTCTTGAATCTTGGTAGAATTGTGAATTGGTCCAATCATTCTGGAAAAGTTGGGAATTATACCAGAAAAGTCCCTAAGTTGTACAAAACTTTTAACCTGGTGATACCACTAGTAGGCATACATCCCAAGAAAGTTAAACACTTAAGAGCAGCATCTTATACATACAAAAACATCTACAGCAGCAATTTTTAAAATAGTAGCAAAGAACTGGAAGCAAAACTGGGATCCATTAAATTGGAGGATGGTTGAATAAACTGTGGTACATTAACATAATATAATATCACACCATAAGAAATTATGAATAAGAACACTCCAAAGGAATTTGGAAAGATCTGTATGAACTGATGCAGAATGAAGTAAACAGAACCAGGAGAATTGACACAATGACCTCAATAATGTCAGGAAAAGTCAACAATATGATTAAGCCCCTAATGCCTTGCAAAACAAACAACAATGAAAGATTTCAAAACTGATTAATGCAGTGCTTAATCAGGATTTCAGTAGACACATAGTTAAGAATACTTTCAACCTTTCAGAAGTCATCTATAGGGGCTGAAAGAGGCATACATTTTCTTTTTTTATTATTATTATTTTTTTTATTTTAAGCTTTTTATTTGTATAACATATGTATGGGTAGTTCCCTAACCTTGATCTTTACAAAGCTTTCCAATACAAATTTTACCCCCAGTCCCCTCCCCTCCCCTAGATGGCAGGAAGTCTACTACATGTTAATAATGTTGAAATGCTTGAGAAGTTATGCAAGAAAAATCCTATCTACAAGAAAAAAAAAAAGAATCAGAGAAAGGCAACACAATGCAAGCAAATGCCAATAGAGATCATGAAAATGTTACGTTGTGGTCCATATTTCATGTCCCTCTTTCTGGGTGTATATGGTTTTCTTCAGTGAACAATTGGAACTGGTTTGAGACAATTCTTTATTGCAGAGAGCCATGTCCATCAGAATTGATCATCATGTAATACTGTTGTTGCTGTGCATGATGATCTCCTGGTTCTGCTCGTTTCACTCAGCATCAGTTCATGCAAGTCCCTCCAGGCCTCTCTGAAATCGTCCTGCTGGTCGTTTCTTACAGAACAATAATATTCCATAACATTCATATACCATAATTTATTCAGCCACTCTCCAATTGATGGGCATCCCTTCAGTTTCCAGTTTCTAGACACTACAAAAAGGGCTGCCACAAACATTCTTGCACATGTGGGTCCCTTTCCCTCCTCTAAGATCTCTTTGGGATATAGGCCCAGTAGAAACACTGCTGGGTCAAAGGGTATGCACAGTTTGACAACTTTTTGAGCATAGCTCCAAACTGTTCTCCAGAATGGTTGGATCTGTTCACATTTCCACCAACAATGTATTAGTGTCCCAGCCCTCCCACATCCCCTCCAACATTCATCGTTATCTTTTCCTGTCATTTTAGCCAATCTGACAGGTGTGTAGTGGTATCTCAGAGTTGTCTTAATTTACATTTCTCTGATCAATAGTGATTTGGAGCAACTTTTCATATGACTAGAGATGGTTTTAATTTCATCATCTGAAAATTGTCTGTTCATATCCCTTGACCACTTATCTATTGGAGAGTGGCTTGAATTCTTATATATATGAGACAATTCTCTATATATTTTAGAAATGAGGCCTTTATCAGAACCATTAAATGTAAAGATGATTTCCCAATTTGATGCTTCCCTCCTAATCTTGTCTGCATTTGTTTTGTTTGTACAGAAACTTTTTAACTTAATATAGTCAAAATTATCCATCTGGTGTTCAATTAGGAGTTCCAAGTCTTCTTTGGACATAAATTTGTTCCATCTCCACAGGTCTGAGAGATAAACTATATTACGTTCCTCTAACTTGCTTACAAAGTCCCTCTTTATATCTAGATCATGAACCCATTTAGATCTTATCTTGGTATGTGGTGAGGCATACATTTTCAAACATGGTTAATGCCTACTTAACTGTGCTTCTCTTGTTACAAGGGAGGGTTTCACTGAGGGTAAGGGAAAGGTCACTTATTCCATGGATTTTTTTAAAAAGAGTATCAATTTTTAAAAAATGACTTGAAAGAGTGGCTCAATGTCTAAATAATAATAGCTTCCATTTATATAACATTGTGAAGTTTGGGAGATATATTACAAATATCTCATTTTATCCTCACAATAACACAAGGAGGAATGTGCTACTATTATTATTCCTATTTTATAGATGAGGAATATAAAACAGAGGTTATATAACTTATCCAGAGTCACACATCTAGAAAGTCTGAAGCCATATTTAATTTCAAATCTTCCTTCCTCCAGATCTAGCGCTCTATCAACTGAGCTACTAGCTGCCTAAATTGAAGGGAAAACTGTAGTGCAGTGACCCAGGAATTTTAACCTGAACTTGTGTTATTAAATTTTTTTTTTACCAATAATTTGTATGAAAGCATAGTTATCATGTTTGCAGATGACCCAAAAGTTGGATAGGATAACTGTCTGAATCCAAACAAAATGAACAGACTAGACATTGAGTTGAAACTAACAAGGAAAAATTTAGTAATAAATGGGAAGTCATAATGTGAGTTCAGAAATTGACCGTACATTTTAAGAAGTACAATGGAAAATTAAATTGGGTCCAGAGGAAGACAACCAAGAAGATTAAAGGCCCTGAGACTAGCTAGAGTAAAGAAAGAATACCATTTGTAAAAAAGGGTGATAGGGTTTAGTCTGGAGAAGATAGAAGACTTAGGAGCCCGAGGAATATAATAACTAAGCATTTGAAAAGCTGTTGCTTAGAAGAAAAATTCTATCTGCCCTGTTTGACCTCAGAAGTCAGAAGTAGGAACAATGGGTGGGTGGAAGTTGCAGAAGCAGATTAAGGCTTCCTAACATGAGAATCTCCCTGTCAATTCATTAGTCTTCCAAAAGTGAAATTGGCTGCCTCTGGCAGAAGATTTTCCCTTTACTGGACATTTTCTGGCAAAGGATGGATGCCCACTTTGGGGGATACTGTAGTAAGGAATCTCAGCCAAGACTCTGGTTTCTGACTCCAAAACTCCATGAGGTTATAAAAATGAATGTTGAAAACTATTTTTACACGTAATTGGAAAAACAAACTATTATTTGAGAAAAAAAAAAAAAGAAAGAAACTCCATGATGTTTTAACTATTAGGAATAGGACATACCAATGAATAAAATAACTCTGGACTAGAAAAACTGGGGGAAACAGCCACTAGGTAAAAGAGTTTTTGTAGCTTGCCTCACTAGATAATGAAACAAAACAAAAACAAAAATGGATTCTATTAGGGGAATGGAGAAAAAAAAAGAACTGCCAGAAAGTTAACAAAACCACTAAATATCTACAATTAATGACTATTTTTAGAGTCCCAGACTATTAACGCTAAAAGGGGTTTTAGTTGAGACAATTTTAGCACTTATTCCACTAATTAGAAGGAAATTTGACTAACCTGCATAGTGTAAATCATAATTGGGCCAAGATGCCCTATCTAGGGAATCTTCAGGACAGTGCCTACGATGAAGACTCCACTTCCATGCTCAGCCAAAGGATAGTGAGGGACCTTCCTGGCACCTGCCTGTTTGTAGAACCCCATTATTTGGCAGTGAGTGGTATGTATGGGGGTAGATGTCATCTATGAAAAATCCAATCCCCCTCCCCATTGAACCCCATATGTGTAGCTTCCGAAATTCCCTATTACTCAGAAAGTGAGGGTAGCACCCTGTGATAAAGATCCTGCTGCTTCTACAATCCACCTACCAACTTCATCTTCCCTTCCTTTCATATCCCAGTCACCCCGTGAGTCTGTGCCCATCACAGATACACAACCATCATGTTCCAGCTCCTCTTCCATTTAATCATCAGTGATTTTCCTCAAATAAGTCCAAGTCACTACCCACCCCCCTCAATAAATTCCAGTGATATAACCAATATAAAATCATTCTAGCATTCAAAGCTCTTCACAACTTAGCTTTATCTATTCTCACCTTTCCAGTCTTCCAACACCTACCTTCCCACTCACTTCCTTCTAGTTCTTTATAGAACAATATATTCCATCATTCTGCTTCTGCTATTTTCACTGGCTGTTCCCCATTCCTGGAATATTCTTCCTATATATCTCCAACTCCTTAATTTCCTGGTTTCCTTCAAGTCCCAGCTAAAATTCTACCTTCTATCATTATTGATTAGACAAATGTAAATTAAGACAACTCTAAGATACCACTATATACCTCTCAGATTGGCTAAGATTACAGGAAAAAATAGCAATGAATGTTGGAGGGGATGTGGGACACTAATACATCGCTGACGGGATTGTGAACTGATCCAAACATTCTGGAGAGTAATTTGGTGCTATGCCCAAAGGGCTATCAAACTGTGTATATATACCCTGTGTTCCAGCAGTGTTTCTATTGGGCTTGTATATTAAAGAGATTATAAAAGAGGGAAAGGGACCCACATATACAAAACTTTGTGGCAGCCCTTTCTGTATTGGCAAAAACCTGGAGCCTGATGGATGCCCATTAGTTGGAGAATGGCTGAAAAAGTTATGGTATATGAATGTTATGGAGTATCATTGTTCTATAAGAAACAATCAGCAGGATAATTTCAGAGAGACCTGGAGAGACTTAACATCATACTAAGTGAAGTAAGTAGAACCAGATCATTGTACACAACATCAATATTATACAATGATATCTTTCCTTCTCTAGCTTATTGTACAGATGAGGAAACTGAGATAAACAGGGTTAAGTGATTTACCCAGGGTCACACAGCTAGTATGTGCCTGAGGCCAGATTTGAACTCAGGTCTGACACTATGTCTCCTAGTTGTCCTATAATAAGCACTTAATAAATGCTTGCTAACTTGACTCTCAGGATTGTTATCAAAAGATATGATGTTCATAAAACATTTCATAAGTCATAAAATCTTATATTAATGTCATAGATTTGGACTTGAAAAGATCTGTTGAGGTCACTTATACCTAAATCCCTCATTCTACAAGTGACATCAAGAGAATATAAAAGATCTGTCAAAGGCCATAGAAGTCATAAGGAACAGTCAGGAACTCTGGCCCTCTGATCCAATGCAGCCTTTGGGTTTCCAATGGAACTATTGGGAAAAGCATCCTATGTACAACTGTAAATTTGAGCAGAACTCTGTAACATATGGAATTTTGGGTTCACTACTATCTCTTGAGTTTTGTTCATCACATATTTTATAAGGTAAGAATACTTATAAAATCTACCTTGCTGAGTTATTGTGAAATTATTGTTTCTAAATCTTAACACATTATTAGAAAGGTGAGTTGTACATGCTATGTTCACTTTTTTCTTCCTTCTGTTTTTTTTTTCTCATGATTTTTCTTATGTTCTGATTTTTCTCTCCCAACATGAGCCATATGGAAATATGTAAAAAATGAATATGCATGCATAACTAAATAACAAAAATTAATTAATGAAAAAGAAAAGAAAGGTAAGTAATTTTTCAAGGTCCATGTCAAGTTCCCCTTCCAAATGGAAGCCTTTCTTGATTATGACCAGCTAAATGCAACATCTCTTATCTAGTGAATTTTTATAGTTCATATTATTAATAACATCCATTTTGATGATTGATTATGTTCAATTTAGAACTTTATCATGCCCTTGCTTCCTTCCTTGTTTGTATGTGTTTTCCCTAGTTAAAAGAACACACAATTCAACCAAGCATGAACTGCTTCATAGAATAATAATTGTCATTTATATAGTGCTTTCAAATTTGCAAAGCACTTGAAATATATCATTTCATTTGAAACTCACAACTTAGTAAAGTAGGAACTATAAATATCATTCCCATTTTACAGATGTGGAAACTGAGGTTTCCTAAGGATCAATGATTGTTCTACAAAGGTTCACATAGCTATTTTGGTATCAAAGGCAGGATGTGAGCTCAGATCCTGTTAATTCCAAGTCCATTCCTCTTATCCACCGGGAGTTATTCTCTCCTATCCTGAAAAACAGCATTCATTCTAATAGGAAAGAGGATATATATATACTCAAGTAAGTACAAAGCACTGTATGAGTGCCAGACATGTCATAGAATACTTTATTTTCCCCCATTTGGGGGTTTCTTGGCAAAGATATTGCAGCAGTTTGCCATTTCTTTCTTTAGCTTATTTTATAGATGAGGACACAGGCAAAAAGAGTTAAGTGACTTGTTCAGTGTCAGTTAGTATGTGTCTGAGGCTGGATTTGAACTCAGGAAGATTAGTCTTCCTGACTCAGGGCTGGTGCTATATCCACTATGGTAGCATCTAGCTGCCCATGACAAGATACTTCAGAAAGTCAAAAGTAACTACTATTTGTCAAAGGAAAAGAGAGACAACATGTTCCAGATGAGTCAAATCACTGCCTCCATCCTACTCAGATCAGCAGCCCTGATCCCAGCATACCCCTCATAGCCATTATTCAGGGGTCAACTATGTACATAGGAGCAAGCAATATGCTTTCCTTAGTATGTTCTTGTGGGGCAGGTAATGGAAATGTCCCTATTTTACAGAAAAGGAAACTCTTTCCAAAGTCGGTGTCTGAACAAACAGCTATAAGTTTGTTTCCTATTTGAAATGCAGAGTATTTTCCTGGAAGCAAAAAGTCTGCTACAGCACTCAGGCTTCTTTTTTCCCCCTTCTTTTTAAATATATATATTAGGTTGGCCATTATATCTCAGAGCTGCAGCTGCTACAGCTCTTTATTTCTTTTTTTATAATAATAGCTTTTTATTTTTCAAAATATATGCAAAGATAGTTTTCAACATTCACTCTTTCAAAACCTTGCATTCCAAATTTTTCTCCCTTCCTCTACACCTCCTCCCTCCCCTAGACAACATGAATAATTCTTCTAATCATATTTCCATATTCATCATGCTGCACAAGAAAAATCAGATCAAAAGGGATAAAAATGAGAAAGAAAAAGAAGCAAGCAAACAATAACAAAAAAGGTTAAAAATACTATGTTGTGATATCATCTTCTGACATTAGGTAGAAAGAGCTATACTTGCAATCTGAACATCCGGGTTCATTTAATAACTTGGCAAGTCAGCCTCTCTGGGCTACAGTTTCCGTATCTAGACCATCAGAGCATAGGTCTAGATGGCCTCTGTATCTAAATCTAAGATCCTCTGGGCTTTCTTATGTCAGCTACAAAATAACAGCGTTTTATAGCATTTTTAAAGATCCCTTGCAACTGTATCCTTTGAATCAATTACTTAGAGGAGATCCCAGGAATTTAGGGAATGGAGTTTTGATTAAGAGAAAATTGAGGTAGGTACCTAGTAAGGAACACTTTGGTAGGCTGAGCTAGACTTCATAGGAGCAGAAAGCACTAAAGTGAGGGGACTAGCACCAAGACATATTGGGAGTCAGTAAATATTTATGAAGTGCCTACTATGTGCCAGGCACTCTGCTAGTTGCTATAAGCTAAACTACCATCAACTTTAATCTTAGAAAAGAAGAGCCTCCTTTATTGCAAAAGTATTCTACTTCCAAAACTCACATCTCACTAATAGAATTCAGCTACACTAGGAATAAAATGGGCTTTTGTGGGCTGCCCTGGGATTACAGCCATAGCTCCAAATCCAGTTGCTAGGGGAACTGTGGTCCAAGTTCCAAATAATTGACTTACAAACAAACTTTTGGAACAGGACCTATTCCATCGGGGTCTACAAGCAGTATTTGCAGTAAAGTCTTCAAAAGTGTCACCCACTAAACTATTCTTTTCCTAAGAAAAACTCAGCAAGCCCAAAGCATTTTCCTAAGAAAAATTCAGCAAATCCAAAGAACAAACCACTTAACATTCTCTCCTCACCCCTAGGCTCTTGGCTGGGATGGGGTGGAGGAGGGGGTGCTGGTAGTGGAAAAATCCTCTGAACTTCTTCCAGGTGCCACATAAAGATGTCATTATTGCCTATTTTGATGAGACATGCAAGCCAAGGGCATTGTTTCCGCAACTGGTTTCAAAAGAGACCAAACACATCAACTGCCAACTCCCTGGGCCTCCCCTAAATAAGACATGCTTTTTTTGGGGCCAAGTCCCAGTCCACAGAGCCAAGGCAGTTAAGAGAGGAACCTTAGAGATGATCAGAAAGTCAACCTAAATAAACTTTGCATCCCTAATTTTATATAAGGTGGGACCTTCAGGAACAACATCTAAACCCAAAAGGGCAGAGTTCATCTGAGAAACTGAAAATAAATATTTTGCCACTCTCACCTCCTTTTAACTTTTTATCTCTTTCTTTGCTATAAGAGATGGTTTTCTGGGAAAGTGAGGGTGGGAGTAGGTGGAAGGAAAAGGGAGGCTATAACAACAAAAAGCATCAAGTTTTAAAAAAAAGAAAATGAATTGTTTGGAGTTAAAAAAAATACCCAATTTTATTTGATCCATTGACCACATTATTTGAACAAATGCCCACCCAAATGGCACAAGAAAAGCCATTTAATATCTTCAGTTGTCCTGAAGTTGCCTCTTTTCTGTACCTATGTCTGTACATTTTACATTTCCCCCAGTGGATGAGAGAGGTAAAAAGTGTCTCCTTTTTATCTTTATGCCTCCAGACCTAGCACAGTGCTCTTTGCCCAGAGTAGAAGCTTTAATAAATATTTAGGTTGAAATGAATCCAGTTCAAAGTCCCCACATTACAGATAAACTAAGATTCTGGAGGCAAAAAAAATTCCAAAGGTAGCAGAACTTGGATTGAATTCTGATTCCATATGGATCATACCTAAGGTCATAAACAATCCCTCTGAGGATGTCTGGATCTCCGTGGGAAAACTCCAGTTCCTCCTAATTCAGTGTTTTTCATTGTTTTGTCTGGCATGAAATTCCCGAAATTAAGCCTTGCCTGCTCCAAATTCCCCTCTCTCCTCCCCAATCTGACAAATGAGAAAACTGATAATAAAAGCTGCTGTGCCTTAACTCACCTTACAATCCTGTGAGGAAGACAGGGCAGAAATTATTAACCAGATGAGAAGATTCAGCACTGCTACTAACTCATGTTTTTAGTCTTTCTGATATGTTTAAAATGATTGTACATGTATAACTTATGTCAGATTGCTTGTCACTTTGATGAGGAGAGAGCTAAGAAAGGGAGGAGGGGGTAATTGGAACTCTAGGCTTTCTGGAGGGAGTCGTGGAAAGAACCCAGGACCCTTGGATCCAGGAGACCTTGTTAGCAGGGTCCTTCTGGACAAGCCACTTACTTTAGTTTCTCTATAGTCACTATTTCTCTAAACCTTCATTTTTTCATCTATAAAATAGGGACAATAACACTTGCAGTACTTAAAAGCTTTTAGTGAACCCATTTTATAAACTTAATGTACAAAGGAAAGATTAACTTACAGTACTTTGAAGCTAAAGTATCTTCACTGTGAGAGGGAGTGTAGATATTATTTCTATTTAACAGATAAGGAAACTGAGACTCAGAGGGGAAATGCCTTGCCTTAGATCACATAATAAAGGGAGATAATGTTGTATGGAGGAAAGAGTGGTGCTGTCAAAGAACCTGGATCCTTAACAGAATTTTGGCTCTGTGACTAGTGATCAAGTGGGCAATTGAGGTCCCTCGAGACCTCTATTTCCCCATCTGTCAAACGAAAGGGTTGGATGAGATCTTCGACCCTTCCAGAACGAAAATCTGTGGTGGAGAGGGGGCTCTTTCCGTCACCACCCCAATTCCCGGTTGCAACACCTGGATTCCTGAGAGCAAGGTGCAGTGACTCCCAGCCCTTCGGAGGCCCCAGGCATACAGTAGGCGTCACCGGTCTGGCCCGGGACACTCAGCCACTAGCTCCCAGCCCCGGTTCGGGCCAAAGAGTGTCAGTTTCCCCCAAAGTCCAGCTGCCCACGTGCCAAGCGGGGGCGTGCCTTACCAGGGGTGAGGTTGGGGGCTCAGGGCACCTCCTCATCTCCATCTCGGCTACTGGAGGCGCGGTTCAGCCAGCGCGCGTACTCAGAGCATGAGGGCTGCCGGTTCCTCGTGGGACACGAGTGGGCGTGGGAACTGAGGGTGCACCTGGTGGTGCAGGCGAGGCGGCGAGCGCACCTAGGCAGCCCAGGAGAGACACGGTAAGGAGCTAAGGAGCGAAGCAGCCTCCAGCCCAGCTCCGGCTCCTCCGGCTCCTCCGGCTCGGGCTGGGGCTCAAGTGCCTCCGCCTCCCAGCCCGCCCCGCCCCGCCTGCCGCCTACCCCCGCCTCCCTCCACCTGCCCCAACCCCTGGCTCCTCCTCCACCCCTTCCTACTCCCCCGCCTCCTCCCTTAAAGGCGCCCTCTCTTCCCTTTTCCCTCCACCCCAGAGCGAAGGTGAAATAACCTCAACTGCTTTTTCTTACCCCCCCTTCCCCCACCACCTTGGCAAATCGAGAGGGAGAAATAACCTAAATTTGCATAAGCATTAGACTTTCTCAAGCACTTTCATATCCGTTAGTTCCTTTAGTTCCCCGAAACCGCCCGAGGAGATAAATTGATAAAGCTTAATTCTCCCTTTAGACCAAGGAATTATCCCCAGGCAGGTTGGGAGAGTGGAAAAGGAATCGGATCAAGATGAAGACCTGGATTCAAATCCTGTCTCTTTCCCATTTCTGAAACTTTGGGCAAGTTATTACTCCCCTTGTGGGGCTTGTTTACTCTTTGCTGAAACAGAGGGAGGTTGAACTGAATCAAATCTAATATCTTTTCGAGTTTTCAATCTATGATCCTAAGAAATTATGGCATATAGTAACTTGTTGGAGTCTCATTCAGCGGGAGGGGAGGAGGGGGGGAGGGGGAGGGGAGGAATCCTGATGTAGTAGGAAAAGACATAAAATCACAAATAGAAGGATAGCAAGGGTGTCTGGTCTGAGAATACCCATTCTACACCATCCCCAACATGTGGTCCTCTAGTCTCTACCTTGGAAACCTCCCATGATGGGAATTCACTTCTAAGGCAATGCATTTTGGGACAGTTCTGTCTGTTAGTTCTGCCCCTTTGCAATTGTCAGGCAAAAAATGTCTTCCATTTCTGTTTTCTGGGATCAAGGGAAAGATTTAATCATTCCTCGTGGTTACAAGAAACCTGAGAAGACTTGTAGCAACTGGTGTAATCTGGTCATAATCAGGAAGGCAATTTCTAGGATTACAACATAATAAAGAAAAACAATTTTGAAAGACTTAAGAATTCTGAACAATTCAATGAACAATAATGCCTCTAGAGAATTGATGATAAAGCATGCTACCCACCTCCTGGCAGAGAGGTAATAGACTGCAAAATAAGACCTATTTTCAGAAACAGCCAATATGAGACTTAGTTTTGTTTAACTATGCACATTTGTTACAAGGCTTATTCTTTTCTTTTTCCATGTGGAAGAATGGAATAGATTTGGGATGAGATAGGAAAGAGTTACTGAAGAAGTTTTTAAATGAAAGGAAGAGAACAGAAGGAAAGCCAGAAAGAATCACAAGCTAATAAGATAGCTTGGAAAGTTATATGTTGATAAGCCCAAAGCAATATAAAACTGTGCAATACACTGTGATCCAGCAATGTCTCTAATGAGTCTGTATCCCAGAGAGATCATAAAAAAGGGAAAAGGACCCACACATGCAAAAATGTTTGTGGTAGCCCTTTTTGTAGTGGCAAGAAACTGGAAACTGAATGGATGCCCATCAATTGGAGAATGGCTGAACAAGTTATAGTATATGAATGTTATGGAATGTTATTGTTCTATGAGAACTGGTCAGCAGGCTGATTTCAGAAAGGCCTGGAAAGACTCATGAAGTTTTGCTGAGTGAAGTGAGCAAAACCAACACAACATGGTACCTAGTATGTGATGATCAACTGTGATGGATTTAGCTCTTTTCATCAAAGAAGTGATTCAGGGCAGTTCCAATAGATTTGGGATGGAAAATGACATCTACACCCAGAAACAGAACTATGGATACTAGATATGGATCAAAGCATAGTGTTTTTGCCTTTTTGTTGTTTGTTTATTTGCTTGGTTTTTTTTTTCCCTTTCTTGCTCCCCCCCCCTTTGATCTGATTTTTTTTTTTTTGCACTACATGACAAATATAGAAATGTGTTTGAAATAATTACACATATTTTACCTAAATCAGATTGCTTGATGTCTTGGGGAGGGGAGAGGGAGAGGAAAGGGCAAAAAATTTGGATCACAAAGTTTTGCAAAGGTGAATGTCAAAAACTATCTCTGCATGTTTTTGGAAAAATAAAATATAATTAAATTTTTTTTAAAAAAGAAAGCTATATGTTGAGTTTATTATATATCTGAAAAGAAAAGCCAGCTTACATAATATTCTTTTGAATAGAATGGAAGTATTTGTTTTATTTGGCATTAAATTCAGAATAAAAATTTTAAAAAGAAAGCCTAATCTCTTCTGTATAAGGCAGTGTTTCAAATCCTTCAAGATAGTGATTGATTATTCTTCCTTCCTCCCATAAGTCTTCTCTTTCCCAGGATAAAAATACCATTTCCTTCAACTGATAATTTTGTGGCAGGGCTCCCAATACCATCAACATCCTGATTGCCCCAATCTGGACTGATTCCCTCAAATTCTCATTTGACAGAATATCTCTCACAGGGGAGATATTCCAGGGATTTTTGACAGATGAAGCAACTAAAGCACTATCCGTAATATGTCTACACAGCATAGAGGAAGGCAGGTTATCTTTAGTGGAAAGCTCTTTAGATTCAAAATGAAATGATCCAGTCTCTGTGACTCACAACCTTGGGTTAATCAATTAGACTCTAAGTTTTTTTTTTCATCTATAAAATGAGAGGGTTGAACTAGACAGACTTCAGCTTTAAAAGATGATGATCCCAGCATCTACAGTCTTAGATCCTAGGTTCAAGTACTAGCTTTATCATTTTCTGCCTTCTAAGATTTGGGGCAAATTCCTTCCTTTCCTGTGCTTCCAATTTGTCCTCTGTAAAATGAAAGACCTTTTGGACCTCTAAGATTCCTTCCAGCCCTGACCTGTGTTCTAAGATCTCTTTTTGCTCTTGTGATTCGGCTTGGAATTTGCCTAAAATTTAGAGTATGTGAGTCCTTCACTGTCTTTTCATGTGAATCTACTTCCATATGTACCCAACTTCCTGGCAACTATGGAAAGTCTGGTGGGGTAATGCTGGGCGTATGGATCAGCCAGTGAACAGCAACAACCAAGTCAAAAAAACATTGGTTAAGAGCTTTGTATGTGTCTGCCCACTAAACCTAGGGATAACAATAAAAACAGAAAGATGCTTCCTGCCCTTAATGAGCTTACATTCTAATTTGAGGAGATTAATATTAGGGAACTGAAAAGCAGGTTAGGAACCCAGAGCTGGATAGAGAAAGTCCTGTAGAGATGAATCATTTCCAGGTCATCCTGGAAAGAAATGAAGATTGATTGACATGGACCTCCTCCTTTAAATGGAGCTTCTGGAAGGAACCACACAATCAAAGCCAGAGCTTCTGGGAGTAGGAGGGTATTTCTAATGTGAAAAAGTAATTTGGGCACTTATACTTAAAAAAGGTTGGGAACTACCATTACTGGCTTAGTTTAGGAAGGGAACCTAAAATTTGATCTATATGGGATAATAGTTGCCATTATTATGGGGCTTTAAGTCTGATGATGCAGTATCACAACAGTCCTGGTTTACTGAAACTATTTTGACTTTTCGTGACCCCATTTGGGGTTTTCTTGCTAAGGATCATTTTACACATTAGGAAACTGAAGCAAACAGGATTAAGTGACTTGCCCAAGTTCACACAGCTAGTAAATGTGTAAGGTTGGATTTGAACTCAAGTTCTTCTGACTCCAGGACTGGCACTCTATCTACTTTACCATCTAGCTGCCCTTACTATGATCTGAGAAAGTCACTTCAGAAAAACTCAGTCAATCCATAATCTCTCTTGAGGCACTAGGACACATGTCAAAATCCCTAAACCTTCAAAGACCCTATATTTTTCTTGATTTGAACAAGAAAATGAATGAATCAGATTAAGAACTAAAGATAAATCAGATCAAATTGGATTTTTAACTAAATTCACAGAACTGTTGCAATGGATTCTGCCTTCTACATTTCCTTTTTAGTAAATCCATCTGAAAGAAAAAAAATGATAAAGAAAAGTTTTGCTTTGTCTTATCAGATTTCATTTCTAATTCCCCCTATTTCTGAGAGTCTCTATAATTAACACTTTTTTCTTTTCCTAAAGAATAAACCATCCCCGGGGCAGCTAGGTGGCACAGTGGATAGAGCACCAGCCCTGAAGTCAGGAGGACCTGAGTTCAAATCTGGTCTCAGACACTTAACATTCCCTAGCTGTATGACCCTGGGCAAGTCACTTAACCCCATTTGCCTCAGCAAAAAGCAAAAAAAAAAAAAAAAAAGAATAAACCATCCCCAATAAAACATGTCAAATAAGCACCAAACATGTGACCACACACAATCACCATTCTATCTTCTTAAAAAAAAAAAAAAAGCATCAACTTCCACCCAGGTCCTACAAGGTCTAGAGGATGTAGACGACTCTCTTTCCTTAAAAGGGTACATAGGGGAATTTCCCCTTGGTTGACTGAGATCTAGAACTCTCCTGGTTGAGGTGAGTTAGCTCACTCAGAGTGAGAGAGCTCCTTCCTTCCCTCTCTTTTATCAGTTATAAAATATACTTTTCCTGATTTATGTTTTTTGTTATTGATGGGGAAACTATTTTTACAGTCAGTGTTTCTGATAAAGACCTCATTTCTCAAATATCCTGAGTGAAATTTATAAGAATACAAATCATTCCCTGAATGATAAATGGTAATTTTCAGATGAAGACATTAAAGCTATCTGTAATCATTTGAAAAAATGCTCTAAATCACTATTGATTAAAGAAATGCAAATTAAAACAACTCTTGAGGTACTACCTCACACCTATCAATTGGCTAATATGATAGAAAAGGAAAATGATAAATGTTAAGAAGATGTGGGAAAACTGTTACACTTATGCATTATCAGTAGAATTGTGAACTGATCCAACCATTCTGGAGAGCAATTTGGAGCTGTGCCCAAAGGGCTATCAAGTTGTGCATACCCTTTGATCCAGCAATACCACTAATAGGTCTATATCCAAAGAGATCATAAAAAAGAGGAAAGACCCACATGTGCAAAAATGTTTATAGTAGCTCTTTTTGTGACAAGCAAATTTGTGACAGGGAATGGCTGAACAAGTTATGGTATATGAATGTAATGGAATATTATTGTGCTGTAAGAAATAATGAACAAGGGGCAGCTAGGTGGCGCAGTGGTTAGAGCACCAGCCCTGAAGTCAGGAGGACCTGAGTTCAAATCTGGTCTCAGACACTTCCTAGCTGTGTGACCCTGGGCAAGTCACTTAACCCCAATTGCCTCAGCAAAAAGCAAAAAAAAAAAAAAAAAAGAAAGAAAGAAATAATGAACAAGCAGATTTCAGAAAAACCTGAAGATTTCCATGAACTGATGTTGAATGAAGGGAGCAGAACAGAAGAACACTGTACACATTAACAGCAACATTGTTTTGATGATCAACCATGATAGATTTAGCTCCTCTCAGTAATATGATGAACAAAGAAAATTCTAAAAGACTCATGATGAAAAATGCTATCCCCACTCAGATAAAAAAAAATGATGTAGAATCTGAAGGCAAATTAAAACATACTATTTTCACTTTTTTGTAATTTTTTTCTTTCTTATGTTTTCCCCCTTTTGTTCTGATTCTTCTTTCACCACATAACTAATGAGGAAATATGCTTAAGATGATTGTACATGTATGTCTAAAGAGCTATCAGACTGTGCATATTCTTTGATCCAGCAGTGTTTCTACTGGGCTTATATCCAAAAAAGATCTTAAAAGAGGGAAAGGGACCCACATGTGCAAAAGTGTTTGTGGCAGCCCTTTTTGTAGTGGCAAGAAAATGGAAACTGAATGGATGCCCATCAATTGGAGAGTGGCTGAATAAATTATGGTATATGAATGTTATGGAATATTATTGTTCTGTAAGAAATGACCAGCAGGATGATTTCAGAAAGACATGGAGAGACTTGCATGAACTGATGCTAAGTGAAATGAGCCAAAGAGGAGATCATTGTACATAGCAACAATAAGATTATACGATGATCAATTCTGAAGGACATAGCTCTTTCCAACAAGAGATAATTGAGGCTAGTTCCAATGATCTGGTGATGAAGAGAGTCATCTACACCAGAAAGAGGATTGTGGGAACTGAGTGTAGATCACAATATAGCATTTTCACTTCTTTTGTTGTTGTTTGCTTGAATTTTACTTTCTAATTTCTTTTTCCTTTTTCATCTGATTTTTCTTGTGCAGCAAGATAATTGTATACTAACTTTTTAATTTTCAATGTATGCAAAGGTAGTTTTTGTCATTCACTTTTGCAAAACTTTGTATTCCAAATTTCTTCTCCCTCCTTTCCCCCCACTCCCTTCTCTGGATGGCTAGTGGTCCAATGTATGTTAAACATGTTCAGTTCTTCTAAACATTTCCACAATTGTGATATACAGCCTTAGGAAGTTAACCTGGGAGCAATGGTAAAAGACATAGCTTGCTTAGGGTCACACAGCAAGTACTGACAGAAGGCAGTTTGGAGACTAGGTTTTTCCAATTGAGTTCAGCTCTCTAGTCACACTATAGCATACTGCTTTTTATATGCTACCAATTGCCATTAATTAGTTTCACAAAAACAGAGTTTACTATGTTTCAGTCAAGCCAAACCTGGGCTAGTCCAGAATCCTATTTTGTGACTGGTTTTCTTCTGTTATGAAATGATAAAAATCAATGTCTTTACTTTGGTTATTTAAATAGATTTGGTTTTTAATTGTTAAAAAAAAAGTAAATGTTGGAATGTTGGAAAACTATCTTTATATATAATTGGGGAAAAATGCTATTCAGTGCAAAAAAAAAAAGTGGTGGGGCAGTTTTACAGATGGGGGTAGCTAGGTAGCCCCCTGGGTGGAGCATAGGGGCCTGAAAAGTAAAGAAGACTCTTCTACCTGAGTTCAAATTTGGCCTCAAACACTTACTAGTTGTGTGACCCTGGCCAAGTCATATAACCCCAAGAGCTTCCTCATCTGTAAAATAAGCTAAAGAAAGAAATACAAACCACTCTAATGTCTTTGCAAAACAAAAACAAAAACAAAAAAAAACTGAAACCAAACCAAAACAAACAAACAACAAAACACCCAAATGGGATCACAAATTGTTGGACCCAACTGAAGAACAGAAAGTTTTTATTTATTTATTATTTTTTTAATTAAAGCTTTTTATTTTTATAACATATGTATGGGTAGTTCCTCAGCATTGATTTTTACAAAGCTTTACATTACAAATTTTATCCCCAGTCCCCTTCCCTCCCCTAGATGGCAGGAAGTCCACTACATGTTAATAATGTTGAAATACTTGACAAGTTGTGCAAGAAAAATCCTATCTACAAGAAAAAAAAAAGAAAATCAGAGGAAGGAAACACAATGCAAGCAAACCTCAATAGAGAGCATGAAAATGTTATGTTGTGGTCCACATTTCATATCCCTCTCTCTGGATGTATATGGTTTTCTTCACTGAACAACTGAAACTGGTTTGAGACAATTCTTTATTGCAGAGAGCCATGACCATCAGAACTGATCATCCTGTAACATTGTTGTTGCTATGTATGATGATCTCCTGGTTCTGCTCGTTTCCCTCAGCATCAGTTCATGCAAGTCTCTCCAGACCTCTCTGAAATCGTCCTGCTGGTCGTTTCTTACAGAGCAATAATATTCCATGACATTCATATACCATAATTTATTCAGCCATTCTCCAATTGATGGGCGTCCATTCAGTTTCCAGTTTCTAGCCACTACAAAAAGGGTTGCCACAAACATTCTTGCACATGTGGGTCCCTTTCCGTCCTCTAAGATCTCTTTGGGATATAGGCCCAATAGAAACACTGCTGGGTCAAAGGGTATGCACAGTTTGATAACTTTTTGAGCATAGCTCCAAATTGCTCTCCAGAATGGTTGGATCCGTTCACAGTTCCACCAACAATGTATTAGTGTCCCAGTTTTCCCATATCCCCTCCAACATTCGTCATTATCTTTTCCTGTCATTTTAGCCAATCTGACAGGGGTGTAGTGGTACCTCAGAGTTGTCTTAATTTGCATTTCTCTGATCAATAGTGATTTGGAGCAACTTTTCATATGACTAGAGATGGTTTTAATTTCATCATCTGAAAATTGTCTGTTCATATCCCTTGACCACTTATCTATTGAAAAGTGGCTTGAATTCTCATATATATGAGACAATTCTCTATATATTTTAGAAATGAGGCCTTTATCAGAACCATTAAATGTAAAGATGATTTCCCAATTTGATGCTTCCCTCTTAATCTTGTCTGCATTAGTTGTATTTGTACAGAAACTTTTTAACTTAATATAATCAAAATTATCTATCTGGTGTTCAATTAGGAGTTCCAAATCTTCTTTGGGCATAAATTTATTCCATCTCCACAGGTCTGAGAGATAAACTATATTACAAAGAACAAAAAGTTTTACAGAGAGATCTATAACTATCATTTGTGGAATCACAAAATATCAGTATGGAAAAGCTGATCATTTTCCATAGCATATCTAGACCAATCCACACTGGAGCAAGAATTTCCTCTACAACATTCTAAAACTGATGATCATTTAAATCCCTGCTTGACATGAGATCTTTCCAGAAACTCAAACCATAATTGACTAGCTCTGATGATTAAGTAGTTCTTCCTCATATAGATTCAAATCTTGGTGACTTCTTCCCATTGTTCTCTGTTCTACCCAATGGGGCCAAACTGAATAAATCCAATCCTTCTTCCACATGGCAACCCTTTAGGTATTGGAAGGAAGTTATTATGACCCTTGTAAACTTTTCTTTAATCTTCTATAGTTCAGAAGAGGGCAAGATTACTTTGCTAAAGAAATCTGGGTGGAGGCCTTTATGGAAGAATTCTGGAATCCCACAATAGGAGAGCTGAAATATTAGACTCTAAAATAGTTAGAGTAGACCTAGAAGATAAAACATAAATATGGAAATATTTTTATATGATTTCACATGTATAATATTACATCATTTCTTTCAAAGTGAGTAGAATTGGGGATGAGAAGAAGGGAGAGAATTTGGAGCTCAAAATTTAAAAGGAAAATGATTTTTTAAAATGAAGATAAAGCATAAAAATGAAAATATCAATGCTGGAAAGTCTTAGAATATAGGACATAGAATAGCAGAGCTAGAAGAAATCTTAAGGTATAGGAAATACCACCCTCTGGTCCTAAACAACTTGGCTTCAACCTATTACTTTGCTTTGGTTGACAAAACCTAGATTTATCCTGACTCTATTTTGTTCTACCAGTTCCAATTTGCTATCTCAATATAGCCGAAGATAATTTCCTAGACCTCATGTGAACTTTCCCTTATTTTTCATTCCCTTTTCTTCCTGAATGCTTTGCAATATTGTCTACTATGTCTACTCCTATTTCTACTCCTACTGTTAATTCTACTACTACCACCAGCATTATTATTACTATTACTACTACTGCTACTACCACCACTGCTATTACTATCACCATCACCAATACTATTACTACTGCTACTGATTCTACTGCCACCACCACTACCACCACTACTACTTCTCCCATTCCTCTTCTCACCACTCTTTCTACTATCAACTTGTATTCTATCACAATCATATATCACAGCTTCTTCAGCTATTCCCCAATTGATGAGCATCCCTGCAATTTCCAAATTATTAGCCATCTCAGAAAGAGATGTTATACATTTTTTTCACAACTTTTTCACATGCCTTTCCCATGACAGAATTTCAAATACATGAAGACAATTTAATTTCATTCTTTTAAATATCCTGTCTCCTCAACAGAATCTCTTGTGACACAACCTCTGGAGCCTTCACTATCTTGATTACCTTCCTTTTAATTGTACCATTTCCCTTATAATGTAACCTCCCAAACAGGACACAGTATTCTTGTCCAAGATAGGAGAAAAGGACTTCCCTGTTCTGGACAGTATGCTTCTTAGGGCAATCTAATATCTAATAATGTAAAATTATATATTACATATATTATATTAAATTATGTATATACACATATAACTAGATAATCTAATTTAATAATTTTTGGATGCTGTGTCACAGTATCAACTCATATTAAGTTTGCTGCCCAAGTCCAGACAAATCCTCCATCTTGCTTTCTTAGCACAGAGATAAATAGATGGTGATCTATTGAATATCTTTCCATTTCTCAAATAAATAAATAAATGGGCAATAATGATTGAAGGTGGCTACCCTTGATAATTCTGGATGGGAGAAGGCTACTATCAGCCTTCCACAGCAATGGAAGTGATGATTCAGTCCAAAGCCTCCCAGCACCCCAGTGACTAATGTACCAGCTGTCCCAGCACAGTCAGGCGGATATTAAACCACCAGAGATGTGAAGCCTCAAATACCAGATCTCCAAGGTATCCTGGTGAATAAACAACAACATTGTCTCACTGGATCAGAACTGACTTTAAATGGTCTACATATGAGGCAGAGATGAGGAAAGTGTCTTTTCAGGAAATCTTTCTATCCCCCATGATCTGTGTGTTTGTACGAAGCCTTTGGGAATAGTGGCAATGTCATCCTGATACAGCAGCATGATGGTAGGCTCTATTTCTCTCCCACATAGATTGCTGTAGCAATAGAATCAATAACTCATAAAGCTGGAAGGGATTCAACAATACCACTGACTATGATCATCCAATCTAGGCTTTCACATCTCTGGCGTATATAGCCTACAAAATATGTAACAAATATGGTGACCTGGAAATCCTCCTATAAAGAGAGAAGTTTGATTTCACAAACACTTCATGGAACTGGGACTCAACACTAATATGACTCAGGAAAGGTATGACAGAACACAAAACCAGGACAGCAGATGGTAGTGAGCATTTGGGAAAGGATCAAGGGCAGGAGAAATGGCACTTTCCATTAATAGCAAATTGAGAGACACATTACCATTTTTACCTATAAATATCAAAAGATCATAATTTGGACCTGGAAAGTCTAACTCTCTCATTTTATAGATGTGGAAGCCTAGGCTCAAAGGACTTAGGGGATTGATCCAAAGTCACACGTGAAATACAATAGAGCTAACATATGAATCCCAGTATTTCTGCCTTTCTGTCTGTCAGTCAGGTCTGGGATTTGAAGGAATAGAGACAAAGCCAAAGTGACCTTAAGTGAACTATATGATTTATTAATAACTTCCAAACTACCAGTAAAATTCTCATTCAGATCAGAATATATGTGCTTTTGCCTCCCCAATGTTTCTGCTTTGTAAGTGAAGCTGTCCCGTAACTTGGGCAATTGACTATACTCAAACTAACAGATTCATTCAAAATGGACTACACATATCTAAGGTCCATATAGCTTTATTCAAGGAAGACTAAGGCACCTGCAACATTTTAAATATGCACTAATTGGGGCAGCTAGGTAGCATAGTGGATAGAGTTCTGGCCCTGGAATGAGGAGGACCTGTATTCAAATATTACCTCAGACATTTATTAGCTCTGTGGCCATTTAACTTAATACCATTGACTTAATAATTATGCAATTTAAAGTAAGCAAGCCTTTTGAATATAGCAATCAGGATCAAGTTAGATAAGACTATACCTGGGCTTTGGATGAATTCCTTTGCTGTTAGAGGCTTTTTCATATGCATCATATCCAATATTTATTGATTATAAAGATTATCTTTACATTGTAAGACAATTATGATATACAATGAAACAGTGATATCTAATAATTTTCTTTGTGAAAAAGTTTCCATAACTTAAAAAAAAATGTTGACTCAAACTTGAAGTCCACAAAAAATACAATCCTCAGATCTTTTTCATGTGAGTTGTCAGTCTGTCTCATACCATGATTTCTTATACCCAGATATAAGAATTTACATTTATTCATATTCATTTCATCTTATCATTCTAATTTAGTGAAAGTTCTGGGCAAATTCTCCTAGAGAAGGCTGGCCACATTTCCCCCCCCCCCCCCAAGGTTTAAATGCATGCTTGAGGGGTTTTTTCTCTAATCCTTCAATCTCCATTCTGGATGCTTTCCATACTGCCACTTCCAGCTCCTCAATGACCAATGATTATCACCCCAATTCTATTTAACTAATAAACATTAAGTAGCTTTTACAAAGGGATATTTACTTTGAAGATACGGCAAGAATTGAAGGATGAACATTCCCCAATATCTTGGAACACTCTTCTATTATCTCAGTATCTGAGGAGAGACTGGCCTCCAATTTTAGACAGATTCTACATTAGCATTGGTCCCATCAAGTTTACTACTGCTAGGCTAATTCTATTTTGTGGATTCTATTCTCAGACTCTCAGACTTTGGCTGATTCACTCTACTAACCTACTAAAATTCGCAAGATCATATCTCTTAATTTCTTTGGCCTAAAACAAAAGAAGAAATACCAAGGCAAAGAACTGAGATCCAATATCAGAGTACATACTTGGAAGAGGGGGAGGAGGGGACCTTTGCTCTAACAGCTCTAACAGCATTGTCTCTGTCCTCTCACTGGAATTCCAACCCAGCAGGAAGAAATCAATTGAAGAGAAGGCAGAAGTCTGGGTCAGCTAGTACCTGCTAAATGCCCCCTTCATTCTTGCCAAATAACCCCAATCAATTAAAAGCTTACCAAGTCGAACATCCAGAACCGGTTTAGAACATTTGTGCACGCTCCAAATCTCTTCAAGGCATTTATATTACATGCCATTCAAGATTCTCCTGAAAAAAAGCTCCCAAGCTTTTTTTATGTGGAAAAATATACCAGCAGCACTCTGCATAAGTTCATAAGAATTGGGCTCAGTGGCCAGTCACTTACCACATTAACTTGCTAAGATGATAGGATCAGGTTTCCCAAACTCTTCACCTAATATGTGTTTGGGTCTAGGTGTTGTATATTGGATTTTTTTTTTCTGAGGCAATTGGGGTTAAGTAACTTGCTCGGGGTCACAAAGCTAGGAAGTGTTAAGTGTCTGAGACCAAATTTGAACTCAGGTCCTCCTGACTTCAGGGCTGGTGCTCTATCCACTGTGCTACCTAGCTGCCCCTAGGTATTGTATATTGTACTCTCATGACAACACATATTTCTCCTGTCAATGACTTTTTTCAGTGTCACATTTATTTATTTCCATTTAATAGTATTTTATTTTACAATTACTTGTAAAGATAGTTCCCAGAATTCACTTTTGTAAGATTTTGAGTTCCAAATTTTTTTCTACTCTCTTTCCTCCTCAAGACAGTAAGCAATTTGATATGGGTTATAGATGTACAATCATTTTAAACTTATTTCAATATTAGTCATGTTGTGAAAGAAAAATCAAAACAAAAAGGAAAAAAAAAGAAAAGTGAAAATAGTACGTCTTGATCCTCATTTGGTCTTGCTAGTTCTTTCTCTGAATGTGAATGGCATCCTAATGGGGTCTATTGGAATTGTCTTGGATTACTATTTCTGAGAAGAGCTAAATCTGTCATAGTTGATTATCACACAATCTTTCTCTTGCCAATGACTTGGCCAAATGGCCATTATCCTATCCTCCTCTTGGTTTTGTGTCTTACTCCTTAGGAGTAAAGTATACCCTTCCAGAGTCATTTTATAGGGTTAAATCCTAATCCCACCAAGTATCAGTAGTATCTGTGGGGTCAAATTTGCTTTCTCACATGAAGATCTCTAGTTCACCTTGTTTATTAATCATACTTTGGTATTTGTGCATCTAAAGCCATGAGATTTATACGCTGACTCCCTCTTTCTATCTTGCTTCTTTTAATTAATAATTTTTTCCCCTCTGTTATGATGGAACTTGATAGATCTATGTGGGTGGCTTCATTGTTACATTTTGCTGTTATATCATGGTCATTTACTTGTATTACCCCCTTGCCATTGAATTTCCCCTCTGTAACAACAACAACAACAACAACAACAACAACAACAAAACAAAACAACAACAAAAAAAAAACCAACAAAAAAAACCAGTGAAGTAAAATTGACAAAGATATCAGTCTAATAATGTATATAACATTACACATCCTTAGCTCCCTAACTCTTTCCTGAAAAGGAGGTATATTAATGATAGCTCTCACTTGAAGACAGTGATTATACACTCATTCTCCCCTTTCTTCTTCTTCTTCTTCTTCTTCTTCTTCTTCTTCTTCTTCTTCTTTTAGAGAAATGTTTTTGAATCTAAGTTCTCTTCCTCCTATTAATTCCTGAGATCTACTAGAGCTTATTACTTTACTAATAAAGGATGATATGGAAATATTGTAGCATGTCTACTTTTTTGACTGAATGAAGAGAAATTAATGAGAAACCATTCTTCTTGATGCCTTTCCTGTCCCAGAAAATATCCAATTTGCCTATATGTTGCTGTTATTGTTGTTTTCAGTAGTTTTTTCCCCTGAGGCAATTGGGGTTAAGTGACTTGCCCAGGGTCACACAGCCAGGAAATATTAAGTGTCTGAGGCCAGATTTGAGCTCAGGTCCTCCTGACTTCAATCAAGGCTGGTGCTCTATCCACTGCATCACCTAGCTGCCCCTTGTACATTAAAAAAAAAAAACCTTGTCATTAATGTCAACAACCTTGACATTATTCACTGAGGAAATTATAGACTAATAAAATCACAGAGGTAGACGTGTCCTGAAATATTATGTGACTTAATGTCCTCATTTTATAGAGAAGGAAACAGAGTCAGAAAAGTGAAATAATTTGTTCTAGGATTATCAGTGTTTAGTAACAGAGTTTTGACTAGAACCCTGTTTTTCTAATACCCAATTTAGAATATTTCTTAAAATGAGATCTACATATTTATTAGAACCTACCTCTGTCAAAAAATGCAATTTCATTGCAATTACTTATAATGGTTCCTCTGAGACCCATTTGTCAATTTAATAATGATCGAAATAATATCATGTTGGTCCATCTTGGATTAAATGGAAGCAGAAAGACAAATGAAGTATTGATTGTTTGGTATAACCTTGAAAGTCAAGTCATCCATAAATGTCAGGAGCAAACTATGAAAGACTATCCTTCTCAGTCTCAAATCCATGCTTTTGATCGTCAATGCTACTCTCTTCCTCCTATTAATTTCTGAGATCTTCTAAGGCTCATTACTTTACTAACACAGGGTGATATGGAAATATTGTAGCATGTGCCTACTTTTTTGACTGAATGAATTGAAATTAAGGAGAAACCATTCTTCTTGATGCCTTTCCTGTCCCAGAAAATATCCAGTTTGCCTATATGTTACTGTTATTGTTGTTTTCAGTAGTTTCTGACTCTTCATGACCCCATTAGGGGTTCTCTTGGCAGAGTTACTGCTGTGGTTTGCCATTCCTTCTCCAGCTCATTTTATAGATAAGGAAACTGAGACAAACAGGATTAAGTGCCTTGCTTATAATCATGCAGCTAGTAAATGTCTGAGGTCACATTTGAATTCAGGTATTTCTGATTCCAAGATTGATACTCTATCCACTTGTATCACCTAACTGCTTAATTTACTTGCAACTCAGTTATAGTTCTCTGATTGTAGAATAGAATTAGATTTATTCTGTAAAGCTCTAGTGTTCAATATGAGGAAAATAATCATTGGAAAGTAATGAGTTAATACATTAACAAATACATTCAATACATTAATACACAAACACACTGAATACATTAATAAATATATTTAAGGGAAAACTGGGTGAATACAAGGATTGTGTGTATTTAGAGTTTAGACTATTTGCCCTCTGAGGTCCCTTTCAACACTAGAATTCTATCCATGTCTTCTTTTTTTTTTGCTTTTTTTCACTGAGGCAATTGGGGTTAAGTGACTTGCCCAGGGTCACACAGCTGTTATGTGTCTGAGACCAGATTTGAACTCAGGTCCTCCTGACTTCAGGGCTGGTGCTCTATCCACTGCGCCACCTAGCTGCCCCAACACTAGAATTCTATAACAAACATGAGCCGCATTTTTTTTTAGTTTTGCTTCACTAACTTATTTTTTTCATTTAACAAGAATTTCTTTTCTATCTCACTCTCTCTAACTCATTGGGTGAAAAATGGAAACCTCATAAAAAAATAAACAGCCAAGTAAAGCAAATCCCCAAATTCACCATTTCCAAAAATATATCTCATTTTACATTTTGAGGCCATCACCCCTCTGTCTTTCCGAAGGTAGGTAGCCCACTTTATCTTTGGTCCCTTGGAGTTGTGGTTGGTTAAAGCAAGCATTGATCAGAGTTCTTAAGTCTTCCAAAGTATTTAGTTCTTACAAAGATGTTATTATGGCTCTCTCTTTAATCAGTTCATAAAAGTCTTCCCAAATTTCTCTGATTCCATCCCCTTCTTCATTTCTTACAGCACAGTAGTCGTCTGTTTTATTCATATAACTATTTGTTTAACCACTCCATAATTGATTCTTAGTCTCCATTTTTTTGCCACCACAAAAAAGCAACTTCAATAGTATTTTATTTTTCCAAATACATGTAGTTTTCAACTTTCATTTTTGTAAGATTTTATGTCTCAAGTTTTTTCTCTTTCCCTTCCCTACCTCCCTTCTCCTCAAAACAGCAAGCAATCTCTCTATATATATTATTTATGTACAATCCTTTTAAACATATTTCCATATTTGTCATGTGAAAGAAAAATCAAACAAAAAGGGAAAAGAATCATGAAAAAAGAAAAAGCAAACAATAAAAAGGGTGAAAATACTATTCTTTCATCCTTATTCAGTCACCATAATTCTCTTTCTGGATGCAGAGGAAGTTTTCTATCTCAAGTCTGTTGAATTGCCTTACATCACTGTGTTGCTGAGAAGAGCTAAATCTATCATAGTTAATCAGCACACAGTGTTGCTGTTACTGTGAACAATGTTCTCCTGGTTCTGCTCATTTCACTTAGCATCAGTTCATGTTAAGTCTTTCCAGGCTTTTCTGAAATCAGCCTGCTCATCATTTCTTATAGAACAATATTTCATTACATTCATATTCCATAACTTATTCAGCCATTCCCCCAATTGATGGCATCTATTCAGTTTCCAACTCTTTGCCACTACAAAAAAGAATTGCTACAAATATTTTTGCACATGTGAGTCCTTTTCCTTTTTTTATGATCTCTTTCCCTCTTTTATGATCTTTTTATGATCCCTTTGTGATCTTTGGCATAGAGCCCCTATAGTGACAGGATCAAATGAGATATGCAGTTTTGTTGTCCTTTGGGCATATTGTTCCATTTTGTTCCATGTTGTTCTCCAGAATGATGGATTATTTCACAATTCCACCAACAATGCATTAGTGTCCCAATTTTCCCACATCCCCTCCAACATTAACATCCTTTTCCTGTCATCTTAATAAATCTGAAAGATGTGAAGTGGTACCTCAGTGTTGCATTAATTTGTATTTCTCTAATCAATAGTGATTTAGATTTTAAAAAATCAACTCTAAACAAGATGTTCATTTGCAAGTGCAATTGGTGCTTTTCTCAAGAATCACTGGTAGCTTTCTATGCACTGATGTATTAGACAGAGCTTAAGTTTCTGTGGGAGACAGAAGATCTGAGCTCTTTTTTCAGCTTTCATAAGAGTCAAAATTGGAAAGGAGTTTAGAGATTATTTAGTACAGTTTTGCAGGTGAGGAAATTGAGATTAGCTCTACTTTGTAAAAAAAAATTGACAAATCACTTGCCCTTGTTTAAAAAAAAAATAGATTGGATCAGATCAGGTTTTCTTAAATTGGAGTCAATGGATAGATTTTATAGGATCCATGATCTTGGGATAAGAAAAAATATGACTTTCATTTCATTAACCACTGGCTGAAATTTAATATTTTCTTCAATTATGTATATAGGCAATAAACATTATAAGATGGCCATAGTCTTCACCAGATTGCCAAAGGGGGCCATGACATAATAAAGGTTCAGGATCTCTGGACTAGATGCTCTGAAGGTATCCTTAACTCTTACTATGTGCTAGTATGCCTTTCACTTCTAACTTTTTATATTCTAAGATACTTTGTATATGCAAAGACATTGAATCTAGTTCTACACTTAATATTTGCAGAGTGCTTGCTATGTTCTGAGCATGGTGAAAAGCACTTTACAATTAATATCTTATTGGATCCTTACAACAATTCTAGTAGGTAGGTACTCTTAATATTCCTATTTTACAGATGAGGAAACTGAGGAAAGCAGTTTTAAGTGGTTTGCCCAGGATCACATAGTTAGTAAGTGTCTGAGGCCATATTTGAACTCAGATCTTCCTGACTCCAGATCTAGCACTCAATTCCCTGTATCACCTAAGTGTGTGTGTGTGTGTGTGTATGTGTGTGTGTGTGTGTGTGTGTGTGTGTGTGTGTGTGTGTATGTGTATCTGGGCTTTCATCTAAACATGTTTCTGCTATGGGGAAAGAGAGATGACTCTTAACTGGTGGAGAGAATACTGAGGTGGTAGAGCTGCTTAGAGGCAAAGGTATGATCAGAGCTGCTTAGGAGCAACAAAACAGCTTGTTGGGGAAAGACAAGTGGAAAGCTATGTAGGTAAGCATAGAGAAAACATGCTGGTTCCTTAACACATCCCTGATTTCCCACTCACTCCAACCCTTTAAATGACTAGCCTTAACTAGCCTAGCTAAACTAGCTTGATAATTTCAAGATGATCCATGGGGTATGAGTAAGTTTTCACAGTTGATCCAAACACAAGTAACATTATTCCAATTTCAAGAACTTTTTGTGCCTACTCTAAAGTTTAGGGTGAGATTGATTGAATGGGCATCTTATCACTTGTTTTAAGAGGATGGAGTGACATCACTAAGAAAATCACTTAACCTCATTATTACTTATTCCCCACCTCCCCAACACAACATCAATCAGCCTACGCAATTGCTAATTTTTCTATTTTAAAAAGCAAAACACCAGCCTGAATTTCACACCCAGGGCCCCCGATTAATATTTGAAAGTGACAGTTTCTATTTTAGGTGCCTCACTTCCTTACCTGAGGCTAAGTCAAGTTACCACCCCCGGATTCGGGTGTTTGTGCCATGGACTGGGGGTGGTTGTGTTTTGTACCCAAAAATAACTTCTGCTTGATCTTATTCTCCTAGCTGCCCACCCCAGCTTCTCCTAGGTTCACATGACCTTTAAAAAGACTCAATACCCCTGAAAAGGGAAGTTGAGGTGAATGTTCTATGTGAGGGGGAGCAAGAAGTTTCACTCCCCACTCCAAAGCCCATGATTCACCAACCAAAGGGTGGAAAGGAAGCCTGGGGTTGAGTTCTACTGAGAAAGGTTGGGCTAAATAAGCTCTAAACTGCTATGATTCTGTATAAGATGATGAGTATATCATCATTATTGTCACTTGCATTAATTAGTATGGTGCTTTAAGCTTCACAGAGTACTTTCTTTGCCTTTCTAGGGAAGTAGTGTTCCCATTTAACAGATAAGAAAACTAAGGTTCTGAAACAGAAAGTGACTTACCTAGCAAGGGCTGGAACCCTTGAACTTACATCTTCTTTTCACTCTACCAAATTGCCTCTTTTTTGTTGTTAGAACTATAAAGTGACTTAGGGAACATTGAGTTTCACTTCCTCATAGGATCATAAATCATAAAGCTGGAAAGAATAGTAGAGGTCAGTTAGGCAGCTGGTTAGTTTGGTAGAACTCAGAACCTGGAGAAAACTTAAGTTTAAATTCAGCCTCATTACACTTTCTAACTAGCTGCATAATCCAGAGGTTGTTACTTAATATCTATCTGCCTCAGTTTCCTCATTTGTATAATGATCCATTACCTCTTGCACTGTTCCAATCTATCATACCATCTCCCTAGAGCTGAAAGGGACATTAGAAATACAATATCTAGAAGCTCCATTTTACAGACTAAAATGAGTTAGTAGCTTGATTGAGGAGACAGTGAGTCCATAGCAGGGGTAGGATTCAAACCCAAGTCCTCTGACACCAAATTTAGTGTTCTTTCCAATACATCCCTGGATTCAAATTTACAGATGAGAATATTTGGTTGCTATTCAGTCATTTCCATCTCTTTTTGGCCCCATTTGGGGTTTTCTTGGTGAAGTTACTAGAGTGGGTCTGTCATTTCCTTCTCCAGTTGAGGAAACAGAGGCAAACAGGGTGAAGTGACTTGCTCAGGGTCATACAGCTAGTAAGTGTCTGAGGACAAATTTGAACTCAGGAAAATGAGTTTTTCTGACTCTAAGCCTAGTACTCTATCCACTTTGCCACCTAGCTGGCCCTAATTTTTTTTTTACTGATTTCCAGTTACCTAGTGTTTTACAAGACATTTTCTTATGATACTGAAGTATTATCATCCACATTTCACAGACAAAAAAAAGTGACCCAAAGAGAAGAAATGACTTGCCTAAAGTGACACAGTGAGCTGGTGCCAGAGAGGAGACTTAGAACACATATGCTACTCTCCTGACACTTAACATATCGGATCCTCTATTCCACCTAGTGCTGGCACATCAGAAAATTGTTCCATGTCCATTCATACACTCCAGTTTGGTCTGGAAGGGTCTGAGTTGGGAAAGTGTATGGGCTAACTCATCCAACTGAATAACTTAAACTTAAATATATATTATTATTATATTATATATATAATATATATATATAACATATAATATATATATAAAATATAAAAAATAAATAAAACTTAAATAAACTAAAAAATAAACTTAAACTGGCAGGCTCCAGAGAAACAGGCTGATAAAGAGGGGGAGGGCACATATAAGAGCCTTGATCTGTAGAATGATTTTTGGCAGTAGGTTAATGTCATAAAAGCATCTCATCCTTAGGAGCTTTATTTAAGGTCACAGAGATGCTGAAACAATAGCTTGGCTAGAGCAGGGGGAACAAGAACTAGAAATTAAGAGTAAAGAGAAGAATGGATGGTCACTGGGATAGACAACATTGCTGTGAACCACAAAGATGTTTAATGGTATTCTCTCCTACTTATTAACCAAGATGCAAACAGTTCTGTAGAAATCCTTGAAAAATAAAAAAGAAAGGATGTATGTGGTTCTCCTACATATCTATTAAATTCTGATACCATTCTTTTTTCTTTTTTTCTTCCTTTTTTTTTTTAGCAAAACTTTATTTTATTAAAAAGTTTAAAAGAAAATAGTATGTTCTGAAATTCAGGGTATTTAATAAATAGACAGAGGTAAGAAATGTTTCACCAATAGTTTTACTGGAGGGATTCATCAATTCTCAAATACCAATTCTAGCTCAAGGAAACATTGACACCCAATGCCATTCATTAAGAAAGAGAAGACTATCATACCATTGACATCTCTCTCTCTCTCTCTCTCTCTCTCTCTCTCTCTCTCTCTCTCTCTCTCTCTCTCTCTCTTTCTCTCTCTCTCTCTCTCTCTTTCTCAAGGTGAAAATATTATCCATATTCAATCCCCACCATCCTCTCTTTGGATGCAAATGACTCTCCATCACAAGTCTTTTAGAATTGCCTTGAATCACCATATTGTTGCAAAGAACCAAGTCCACGGTTGATCATCACAATCTTGTTGCTGTGTACAGTGTTCTCCTGGTTCTACTCACTTCACTTAGCATCAGCTCATGTACGTCTCTCCAGGCCTTTCTGAAATCAGCCTGCTGATCCTTTCTTATAGAATTGAGATTTCAAAAGGGATTCTAATCTAATTCACTTGGACATCTAGCCCAATTCATTCCTTTTTCAGAAGATGAAATAGAAGACTAACAGGAAGAAGTGATTTACCTAAAGTCATCTAGTAGCAAAGCTGGCATTTAAACTAAATCTTTTGACTACAAATTCATTTCCCATTACACTATGAAAGTTGTATGGTGGATTGTGCTTTAAATCCTGGCTTTCAGTGATAGTGTCAGCCAGGCAGCACTTTGGATAGAGCTTGGATAGCTTTCAATTCTATACTATGTCATATATCTCTGCTTCCTGTGGGAAATGGGATGAATGAATTCTGGTGATTAAAGGATTAAAGGTAACTAATAGAAGCTAAGGGTGAAAACTTTCCTGAGGAAAGAGACTTTATTCCAGGTTGGGATGTGAGAGAATCAACAGGTTGATTTGATTTATGAGCTCAAGCTAGAGTCCATTGGGATAACCAATATCAGAGAAAGAGAAAGACGATAGGAATGGATTTCAGAGCTGAAGCCTGAAACTGAGGAAGTCACGCTATGACAGGAAGTGGTAAGCAAAGTCTAGAGTGGTCTGGATTGTTCAATCTAAGTCAGTACCTTTTTCTTCTTCTTTCTTGGTAGTGTTCTGCTAGTCATTGTTCTTCCCTCTCCTAATGTTTTGGCACACCTGGCTCCTGGATATTGCAGATAATGTCTGTAGTTTTCCTTTAAACTGACAAATAGAATCTTTAGAGAGAATACAAAACCTCCAGGAAATATGGATGAAACAAATTGAATGAATTTTTTTTTAAAAAGCATTGATTAAATGCTTACTATGTACAAAGCACAGTGATGAGTGCTGAGGACACAAAGAGAAAAAGTAAGATAGATTTTGATCTCCCTGAACTCACATTCCTTTTTTTTTTTTTTAAATCTTTTTATTTTCAAAGCATATGCACAGATAAGGATATGACCCTTGCATAGCCTCGTGTTCCAATTTTTTCCCTCCTTTCCTCCACCCCCTCCCCTAGATGGAAAGCAATCCAATGTATGTTATACATGTTAAAATACATGTTAAATCCAATATATGTAAACATATTTATACAATTATCTTGATGCACAAGAAAAAGATGGAAAGGTCCCAAGATCCTTAGATAGATGCACTTCTTTAAAATTACATCAGTTTCTAGTATTGAAGCATTTGATAGTTCCAAGAACTTGCTTTTCTGGGTCCTCAGTGGATGTGCCTGTAGCCTCTCTAGGAACATTTGTGAGGGTCCACTTCCAGAAGGGCTCCTTCTTAGGCTGTGAGCACTGGGCTGGAAGTATTACTATTTCCAAGACTTTGTAGTTCAGTGTCCTGGACTATCCTCAGTGGGGGAAGATCAAGAGACTGATTTGTCTGACTTGCCTGAGACATTCTGCCTCCCTTTTTCTGGTTCAGCTCGGTTGCTTTGCTTGTCCTGTGAGTGACAGTTGGTCTGGATGACTGTCCTTTTTACAAGATGTCACTGGATGATGGCTGTGAGAACTGGGCTGGCAGCAGAACTGGCTCTCTGGGGGCTTGCTGCTACTTCCCTGGTTCTTGTGCTTATCTGAACAAATAGTGACCCAGTGTAGTGGCAAGAAGACAGGAGTTCAAACCCATTCTCTGAAACAACTAATTAGATCATCAGCACCAAGTAGAAGGGCCATTCATAAAAAGTGAACCATGGTATCTAACCCCTAAGGGAAACTGTCCTTGTTCACTGTTGTGTAGTATAAGATATTTCAGACTGAGGAGCTGCTTCCCCTATTAGAGTGTCCTAGTTAAATTTTTGTTGTCCCTAGCAAATCAATTGGGATAAGGGCTGGATTGTGTGTGTGTATGGTGGGGGAGGGCTTTTGCCACATTTATCTATATCTTCAGTTTTGAAAAGAGCTCTATGGGTTCTGAAGAGGTTTAAATATTGTCCTTTAGGGTCCATTTTTTAGTGCCTTGAAAAGTTCTCAAAGAAATCTACTTAGCATAATGAATACCCTATAAAGAAGTCAATTGAGCGTTCTTTGACAATCCTAAATCAACAATCTTTTGAAAGGGTCTAGATCTACCCCAGCTGGTGAGCTTGGAGATTACACTAATCCCTTAAATACAGAATTACGTAATTTCCATAAACAAACAACACTAATTTGGGTTATTAATGGGGAAGAAAACTGAGGCTACATGCCAGGCAAGAGTTTCAGCAGCTCTGACCTCTTCTAGGTTTGAAAAGAAAGAGTTATTTGGCCAAGGTCAGCTCTATAATAAGGAATAAAAAAACGGGAAGATCTTTGATGACATAAATTTCATCCCTCGGGATTATGAGAACAAATGACCCAGAAGGACTCCAGAGGGTTTGCAATGGCTCAATTCCAAACTTCTGGTTCTCCTTTTCATTCCTTCATGTTAGGTTATGGGACTTTGATTACTGGCTCTCTGAGGGAGGTCATAAAGAGCTTGTGTGTCTGGGTCCTCTTAGGAATTAGTTGCAACATCAATATTATATATTGGACATATCACTGGGTCTAGAAGCAAAACAATTAGTTCTGCCAAGTTGAGAATTTTGTTGTTAAGTTGTTTCTATTGAATATAACTCTTTATGACCTCATTTAGGGTTTTCTTTGGAAAGATAATGGAGTACTTTACCATCTCCTCCAGCATACACATGAGGAAACTGAGGCAAATTGGGTTAAAAGATTTTCCAAGGTCACACAGCTATTAAGTACCTGAGGGCAGATTTAAACTCATAAAGATAAATCCTTTTAATTTCTGTTCTGGCATTCTGGCAACCTAGCTGCCTCATAATACAATACTGATAATAGTAATTTGCAGTTTTTAAAATCAATATATAACTCTTATGCTGATCTGAGGTATAATTTCTCTTGTGAATGGTTGAAATAGTCTGGAGACAAAGGTCAGGGCAGTGGGGAGGCTGAGGAACTGGCAGGTCAGAATGTTTGAAAGGAGCAGGGATTGAGATGGAAAAGACTATGAACCAGATCTGGGGAGGAGAGAGAGGACCTTAGAGTGACACCCTAAAAGATCTGCACAGGATGGAATGAACCTTAAAGTCGAGGTAACTACTGAGAGATGGGGGCAAAGGGAGGGGTTGAAAGTGGTTTTGTCAATTCCTAACCCTTTGTGGCAGGTAGTATTAGAAAAGGAGCCGCTAGCCATGGAGGAGATGTCAACAGTGGTGTATTATCAGGACAGATTTAGGTTTTGGTGAGCACCAAAATATGGAAGGAATATGAGAAGAAGCAATTCAGGATGAAATGGAGGGAGTTTGCTAACAATAAAGGAGGATTCTCGAGGACCCAGTAGAAAGGGAAGGCAGAAGAGAATAGGAAGGAGGGAGGGTTTGGACTAAATATATTATTAGAGGGTAGAGGGTGGTGGCTAGCATGAGTCACCTTCTACCCAATGATCTTGAGTATGGCATGTGATATTAGTCCCTGCTCTCTTTGTATGTCTGCGTATCTCTGCTTCTCTGTCTCTCTCGGTGTGATAGACACACACACTGCTTCTCTTTATCTCTGTTTTTCTCTCTTTTTCTGTCTGTTTCTTTTTCTTTCTCTGCCTTATCTCTGTGTCTCTGTCCTTGTCTCCATCTGTGTGTCTCTGTCTCTCTCTTTTCTCTGCCTCTGTCTTTGTGTCTCTGTCTCTCTGTCTCTTTCTCCCTTTTTCTTTCTCCCTCTCTCCCTTTCTCCTTCCTTCCCTCTCTCTCCTGTATCTGTCTTTGTCTCTGCGTCTCTGTCTCTGTCTCCATCTCTGTCTCTCTCATTTGATCCTTTTGTTTTTTTTTTTATTAAAGCTTTTTATTTACAAAATATATGCATGGGTAATTTTTAAACATTGACCCTTGCAAAACTTTCTGTTCCAAATTTTCTCCTCCTTCCTCCCCTCCCCTTCCCTAGATGGCAGGTAATCCAATCCATGTTAAATATGTTAAAATATATATTAAATCCTATATATGTACACATAGTTATACAGTTATCTTGCTGCATAAGAAAAATCAGATAAAGAAGGAAAAAGAAAAAAAACTGAGAAAGAAAACAAAATGCAAGCAAGCAACAACATAAAGAGTGAAAATGCTATGTTGTGGTCCACACTCAGTTCCCACAGTCCTTTCTCTGGGTATAGATGGCTGTCTCCATCATTGAACAATTGGAATTGGTTTTAATCATCTCATTGTAGAAGAGAGTCATGTTCATCAGAATTGATCATCATATAGTCTTGTTGCCATGTATGATGATCTCCTGGTTCTGCTCATTTCACTTAGCATCAGTTCATCTCATTTGATTCTTACAACAGACCTGTAAACTAAGCGCTATTATTAACCTCAGAGTCCTAGTTCTTTCTCAAGGGTGAGGGTCAGGAATTTGCAGAACGATGGAGTGGAAAAGCTTCTGAATTTGAAATCCAAAGAAGCAGGTTTGAATTTTAATCCTGCCTCCACTACCACCCACCCACAATATTTACCTGAATCGCTTCAAGAACCTCCCTTCTGCCTTCTCTGTATCCAGCTTTCCTCCTTTAAAAAAAAAAAAAACCAAAAACAAACAAACATAGAAGCTGGATGATGGTCTTTCATCTCTCAGAGGCAGAGGAGCTGGAGTAAGGGGTACAGCATTAATTAGAGCCTGCCTCAAATACTTACTTACTGATTTTGTGACAATTAGCAAGTCACTTAACTAATCTTAAGAGGTCTCAGTTTCCTCATCTGTAAAATAGAAATAATAATACTTATACTATTAATGGCTAGATGAGGTTCCTTTTTGTCTAGAAGAGATATAGAAAGGGTTAGAATAGTTGATGAATATCTGTGAGTGGATCCCTTAACTACAAAGAGTTTTACTGACTCTCATTTTTAGTTGTCTGACCTGTTCATGAATGGTGCACTCCGAGGTGGCCATGGTTTTTTAACACTGGATTGAAGACTCCAATTCCTTTTGCCTAACTTCTGTTTACCTCAGTTTCTTCATCTGTAAAATGAGAGAGTTGAACTTGAGGCTTTTAAGGACCTTTTAAGCTCTATGGTCCTATGAATCTGTATAAGCTTGAAGACTCTCTACGATTTGCAGGCTATCTGGGGTTTTAACAGGAAGTCTCTCCCAATTTTTTATTTATACAAGTGCCTTCCCTCCATTATTCCTCATTTATCCTGTATACAGTTTTCCCCAAGGGCAAGGATTTCCTTTTTTTCTTTCTTTATATCCCCAGAATTTAGCACAGTACCTGGCACACAGTAGGCATTTAATAAATATTTATTGACCGACTACTATTGTCTGGATAGTAATTGTATCTTCTTGGGAGCAATTAGTATGTGTATGTCCTTATCTCCCCAATCAAAATAAAAGACAGAGCCCCATTCAGTGACAATGAGATGTCTCCTTTTATCTATTATGTGTGACTGAGCATGTCCATGTAGTTCACACACTAGTCAATAAACTTTGTAACTATAGTTTATGTTGAGTGTGATTATATTTCAATTCTTTGACATCTCATACCCAATGAATACAGCTACCTGTTTTTCAAGGGTTGTTGAGTGGAAATACTTTGGAAACCTTAATGAGTCACGCCAATAAAAGTTATTATTATCTTTCTCATATTCTGCTTCATATTATGGTTATTTGTATCCTTCCTCTTCCCTTCTACTGTACCTTGAGCTATCTGATAAGCTGTCTTATTCATCTTTGTAACCTCTAAGAACTTTACAGATGAATCTTCATAGAGTGAAATGTTGAATGAATTGAATGAAGTTGTCAGAAGTTGTAACCAAACCCTATTCCTATAGATAATCTAGGAATGTCTGCAAAGACCTGGAGAGTCTGCAGAGAGACTGGATTAAGGGTTGAAAGAACATGTCAAAGATCTGTGGTCCAGTGGAAGCAGCTCATGAGGACCAGGAGAACTAGACTGTTTCTAGTTTTCATCTCTATCATAAAACTGTCTATGGGTAAGACATTTCTTTGTGGGATTCATCTTTTTCTTAGAGTAGAGGTAGGTTGACAACTTTGGAGTCAGGAAGAGCTGAATTCCAGACTTGTCTACAACATAGCCTGATCATGTGATCGTGGTTAAATTACTTAACTTTTTAGTGTCTCCAGCAACTCTCTAAAGCTATGAGTAGATGATCTGCATCAGTGGTAGATTTTTTTTTAATGCCATTTAATAATATTTATTTTTTCCACTTACATGTACAGACAGATTTCAATATTTACTTTTATGAGATTTTGAGTTTTAATTTTTTTTCTCTCTCCCCTCCCCAAGATGGCAAGCAATGTGATATAGGTTTTACATGTACCATCATATTAAACATATTTCCACAACAGTCATGTTGTAAGTGATGGGAGTTTCAATGCCAGGAGTTCCTCATGCCCCTGAAATTACAGGTCTGTACCACAGTCAGGTAGCTTAGTGGTAAGAAAGCCCAGGTCTAGAGTCAGAAGAATCCAAATCCAAATTCAGTTTCAGACACTTTTTAGTTGTGTGAACCTGGGCAAGTCATTTAAACTTGTTTGCCTCAGCTTTCTCATCTACAAAATGAGGTCGAGAAAAAAAAATGTCAAATTACTCCAGTGTCTTTGCAAAGAAAATTCCAAATCCCTACTTGGGGATTAAGATTTATTAAACACTAGATACAACTAAAAAAATTACTGAACAATCATTATCATTGCTCTTTAAAAAAATTAATGGGTTGAATTAGATTGGAAGTTTCTAACCTTTTTTTTTTTGCATTAGATATCCTTTTTGGAATCTGGTGGAGCATATTCCCCCCAAAATACTTTTAAATGCATAAAACAAATAGGATTCTAATTACATTAAAATTATATATATATATATGTAATACATATATATATGCATATATATATATATATATATAAGGCCCCAGATCCCAAGTTAGATGACCCCTAAAATTCCACTTAGCTCTAATATTTCATGTATAATTCATTCAATAAAAACATATTTGGCTCTGGGAATACAAAACAAAAATAAGATATAGATTGCCCTCAAGAAGCTTATGAAATTTTTCTATTCAGTGCTTTGTGAATCTCTCAATGTCCCAAGATTTCTCAAGGTGAGTATTAACTAATAAGCAACCAGGAACTGGACACAAGTCCTAGCACTGAGGGAGATAAAAGCTTAAGAGCCTGAGGGAATGGAATTGCTGTAGAATTGTCCCTGTGACACTCAACGGAAGAAATGAGCACAGAAAAAGGAAATCCTGCATGGCCAGCTCTCCATAGAAGGTTGGAAATGCAGCAATCAAGCTATCCACTGGACAGATGTAAAAGCAGCTAGAGAAAGGTACACCTGAATACTTACCATGCAAATCAGTGACCAGAGAACTTTCTGAAAGTGCAGGTTTGGAAACTCCTAATCTGGGAGCTTATAGACTGTCAGGACTGGAAGTTCCTCCATGGATATACATTGCAATCTGTTCACAGCCATTATGCATCTATTTCGCTCTGCCTGATACGCACATTTAGTTCCTTGGAAGTGATTGATGAAATGAAATATGGGCATTAGGTATTTTTCTTCCACTTTGTCTTTCCTGTGTGGATGGACAGGCCAGCTTCTAAGTTCGTTGGAGTCAGTAGAATTGCATATAGCAACACTGGTTGGATATTATTAATGAAAAGATGGGTTTTGCTTTGATGGAACGCTTGGTATCAGTACAAGAGCTTTTTAATGTCCCCAAAGCACCCACCTAGGTAATACAGTGGATAGAGCATTGGATCTGGAGTCAGGAAGAGCCAAGTTCAAATCTCACCTCAGGATACAAAAAGAGGCAAAAGACAAGTAGCTTGTCTTAAGTAGCTTACAAACTAATGGGGGAAACACCATGCAAATAAACACATATGAAGTGAGCTATGTATAGGATAAATAAGAAATAGTTAAAAGAGAAAAGAAACTGGAAGTAAGAGGGATGGGGAGAGAGGTAAAGGGTGGGATTTTAGTTAAGACTTAAAGGAAGCCAAGGAATAATTGTTACAGGGATCTTTGTCATAGTGGTGGTTTTCTCAGGACCTCTCATTAGTGTTTTTTGTTTTTGTTTTTGTTTTTTTTTTCTGAGGCAATTGGGGTTAAGTGACTTGCCCAGGGTCACACAGCTAGGAAGTGTCTGAGACCAGATTTGAACTCAGGTCCTCCTGACTTCAGGGCTGGTGCTCTAACCACTGCGCCACCTAGCTGCCCCTCATTAGTTCTTAAATATGGAGGAAATAATGTTTCTTGTTGCCTGTGTCTTCCCCAAGAGATGACCTTGAGGGCGTCTAGGATCTCACCTCACAAGGATCAATATCCTAAAATATCTGTCCTCCCCAAAATGTGATGTCATGGGGTCTGTTCCCCATGGAGCCTTGTATCCCAAGGCTTCAGAGCTCTCCTTGAGGTCTTCACTCCCTTCCCAAATTAAAGCTGTTTTGATAACCCGATGTTGATTGCTTTAGATGCCATAATTGCTGATTTTTAACTCTGGTGCCTAATTATTTGATCATGGCGCCATCTTGTGAAACCCTACAAGACTGCTCATGTGCCCTGACCATTTACTATCACTGTAACTTAAAACTCAATTCAATTTCACTTTAAAACATATTTATTCAGCACTTACTGCAGAGCTCTGTGAAAAGTGAGAGAGATAAATAAGACCCTATCCTCAGTCTACTATGGGAGGCACCACAGTACACTGAATTTGGAGTCTAGATCTGCAGTTTTTTTCCCCAAGATGATCTTGGACAAGTCAATCTCTTCAGATATAAATTTCTTAACCTGTAAAACAAAGGGGCTGAACCAGATGACCGCTGAAGACTTTTCAAGGTCTGAGTATATGATCCAAATGTAGGGGAAAGACACAAACATAGAGATATAAATAAAATCTAATTTGCAATCTTTTTTTTATGCTGAATGAAGTGAGCATAACCAGGAGAATATTGTACAGAGTAATAGCAAGATTATGTGTTGATCAGCTATGAGAGGCTTAGCTCTTCTCAGCAATGTGGTGATCCAAGACACTTTCAAAAGACTTAGAATGGAAAATCTCAACTGCATCCAGAGAGATAGCTATGGAGATTGAACACAGTCATTCAGTATTTTTACTTTTTTTTTAATTGTTTTTTCTTTCTTGTGGTTTTTGCCTTTTGTTCTGGTCTTTTTTCTCCCCACAAGATGACTAAAATGGAAATATATTTGGAATGATTGTACATGTATAAATTATATCAGATTGCTTGATGTCTTGGGAAGGAAGGAGATAAAAAAAGGAATGAAAAAAATTTGAAACTCAAAATTTCTCAAAAATGAATGTTGAAAACTATCTTTACATGTAATTGGAAATATAAGATACTATTGAGATAATACTAAAAAAGGTTATGTTTTTCTTTTTTTTAATTAAATGGAAGGAGAGAGGTTCAAGGAAAAGAAAATTAATGCTTGTTTTGACCAAAAGTTAAATAAATGTTACATTTAAAAAAAAATAAGAAAAGGAAATAAGTGCCCCAGCCTGGAGAAACAAGCCGATGTTGTATTAGTTTTCTAAAAAAGGGACTAGAGTGGTCTGAAAACAATAAATGAGGGAGGTAGCGAGACTCCTGGCAACACACTAGAAATATTTTCAAATGATGATTTATGAGTGTTTGAGGAGGAGTAGTGAATGTTCTTTAGAGGCAGGATGCTTTCATCAGGAACAGATCATGCCAGAAAACTGGGACACTAATACATTGTTGGTGGAATTGTGAATGGATCCAACCATTCTGGAGATCAATTTGGAAATATGCCTAAAGCGTTATCAAACTGTGCATACCCTTTGATCCAGCAGTGTTTCTACTGGGCTTATATCCCAAAGAGATTTTAAAGGAGGGAAAGGGACCCACATGTGCAAGAATGTTTGTGGCAGCCCTTTTTGTAGTGGCTAGAAACTGGAAACTGAATGGATGTCCATCAATTGGAGAGTGGCTGAATAAATTATGGTATATGAATGTCATGGAATATTATTGCTATGTAAGAAATGATCAGCAGGATGATTTCAGAGAGGCCTGGAGAGACTTATATGGATGGATGCTAAGTGAAATGAGCAGAACCAGGAGATCATTATACATGGCAACAAGATTATACAAAGATCAATTCTGATGGATATGATTCTTTCCACCAATGATATGATTCAGACCAGTTCCAATGATCTTGAAGCCATCTGCACCCAGAGAGAGGACTGTGGGAACTGAGTGTGGTTCACAACATAGCATTTTTACTCTTTTTGTTGTTGTTTGCTTGCATTTTGTTTTCTTTCTCATTTTTTTCTATTTATTTTTTTAAAAATTTTTTTCTTGTGCAGCAAGATTATTGTATAAATATATATGCATATATTTGGATTTAACATATATTTGTGCCATGTTTAACATATATTCAATTACTTGCCATCTAGGGGAGGAGGCAAAGGAAGGGAGGGAAATTGGAACCCAAGGTTTTGCAAGGATTAAGTTGAAAAATTATCCGTGCATATGTTTTGAAAATAAAAGCTTTAATTAAAAAAAAAGAATGGATCATGCCAGACATTTCCTTTTTTTGACAGGATTATTAAATGGTAGATCAGTGGAATGGCATAGACTTAATATGCCTAAATATAGAAAAGTTTTTGACAAAGTCTCATTCTTTCAGGCAACATAGAGAGATGTGACCTAGATCAGGGCTCTTTAAAATTTTCCCATTTTTCACCTGAGGAATTTTTATATGGCCCCACATATATAAGTATATAAACTAGGTATACAAATCAAATATTTACTAATAATAAATCATAATTTCATGACCCCCACATTCAGTTACAAGACCCCATATGGGCTTGTGAATCACAGTTTAAGAAAGTTTTAGATGACAATGCCAAATTAGTTGACTCACCAGATCAAGATAGCAATCAGAGCTAACTCAGTGTCATCTTGGAAGGTTTCTAATAGATCTGAATTTGATCCTGAGGCATGTAAGATTTTTATCAATGATTTGGCTTAAGGGCATAGATGATACTCACAAAATTTGCCGATGTTGCAAAGTTGGGTGAGACTGCTAACAGATTAGATGATAGAATCAGGATCCTCAAAGATCTCAAAAGATTAGAACAATGTGTCTAATTTGATAAAGTAAAATTTAATAGACATAAATTTATAGAAACTAGAAACTGAATGGATGCCCATCATTTGGAGAATGGCTGAATAAATTATGGTATATGAATGTTATAGAATATTATTGTTCTATAAGAAACGACCAGCAGGATGATTTCAGAGAGACCTACATGAACTGATGCTAAGTGAAATCAGTAGAACCAGGAGATCATTGTACACGGCAACAACAAGACTATATGATGATCAATTCTGATGGACATGGCTCTCTTCAACAATGAAATCTTTCAAACCAGTTCCAATTGTTCAGTAAAGAAAGCCATATACACCCAGAGAGAGGGATATGAAATGTGGACCACAACATAACATTTTCATGCTCTCTATTGATGTTTGCTTGCATTGTGTTTTCTTTCTCAGATTTTTTTTTCTTGTAGATACGATTTTTCTTGTACAACAATAAGTGTGGAAATATGTCTACATATATTCGATTTGTCAAGTATTTTAACATAATTAACATGTAGTGGACTTCCTGCCATCTAGGGGAGGGGTGGAGAGTAGGGGGGAAAATTTGTAACAGAAAGCTTTGTAAGGGTCAATGTTGAAGAATTACCTATACATATGTTTTGCAAATAAAAAGCTTTAATAATGAAAAAAAATAGACATAAATTTAAATCCTAACACTTGAGTTAAAAAAATTGGAGAGGATTCTGGGATGATGGAAGAGTAGGTCAGAAAATTCCAAATTCTCCAGATTTTTTCTCACAAACAGGATTGAGGCAGAACAGGGGTCCTCCTGGAACCATCAGAGAAGATATGAAAAAACATAGCAGGACTAAGGTTTGGCCTTTTAAAATATAAACATCTCAGGTTAGCTCCACTGAAACAGCAAGCAAGAAACCCTAGGGCTAGTTGGGTTTTGAGGTAGCTTCTGCCCCAGACACAGGAACTTTCACTTCCCAGACAATGTGGGGAGTCAGACAATCTGAGTGGGAGAAGATTGACAGAACCTCTACTGTCAAATGATACCAGAGACACCTCTGCCAGAGAGACCTGAGGCCAGAGACACCATCTCCATACCCCTAGACTAGAGGTGATTACATAAAAAAACTATATAATACATAATAATGTTATAACATATATTATATAGAATATATATTATAGAATATATAGAATATAATATAAAAAGCTATACATGTTAAAAAGAGAGAGAGAACAAGCAAACGAAAAAGAGCCTAAGGACAGAAAGTTACTATGGGAATAAGGAAGACTGGGATTCCTCTGCAGAAGAGCAAAAGAAGCAGAAGAAGACTTTCCTATCCCAAAGAGTAATGTTAAATGGACACATGCCCTCCAAAAAATTCATAGAAAAACTCAAAAAAGATTTTTAAAATCAAATGGGAGAGACTGAGGAAAAACTAAAAAGAGAGAAAAAAAAGAATAGCCCAAGAAGAACAATATTATGAAAACAAAGTCAACCAACTACAAAAGGAGATCTAGAATATTTTTTATCTTTATTTTATTATATTTTTATCTATTTTATTAAACATATCTCATTTTTATAATAACAGTTTTTATCAACTGGGGAATGACTTGTATTTTTATAAATTTGAGTCAATTCTCTATATGTTTTAGAAATGAGGCTTTTGTCAAGTCTTAGATGTAAATTCTCTCCCCCCCCCCAGTGTTCTGCTTCCCTTCTAGTCTTGGCTGCATTGGTTTTGTTTGTACAAAATATTTTTTATTTAATATAATCAAAATTATCCATTTTGCATTTTGTAATGTTCTCTAGTTCTGCTTTGGTCTTAAATTCCTTCCTTCTCACAGATCTCTTGTTCTCCTAGTTTGTTTATAGTATTATTACCTTTTATGTTTAAATCATGAATCCATTTCAACCTTATTTTGGTATAGGGTGTAGGATTTAGAATCTTAAGGAAGAAAATGACTCCTTGAAAACTAAAATTGAGTAAGGGGAAGTCAGTGAAATTATAAGAGACCAAGAAATAATGAAACAAAATATAAAGAAGGAAAAAATATATATATATATTTGGAGGCAATCAAGGGTAAATGACTTGTCCAAGGTCACCCAACTAGTAAATATTTGAGGCCAAATTTAAACTGAGGCACTCCTGACTCAAGGGTTAGTGCTCTATCCACTGTACCATCTAGCTGCCCCATGTCAGATATCTTTAGAGGTAGTCTTGTATAAATAAGTATTAGATGAGATAGCAGCCGAGGGTTCTTCTAACTCTGAGATTCTGGGATTTTGGGGAGGAATGCAAGTTTGTTCTGAGTTGTCAAAAAAAGCTAATGGGATCTTAGATGACATTAAAAGAGATCAAGAAACCAGAGTGTTAGAAATGTACTAGTTTCCTGTACTAGACCCTATTAAGACCACATTTTGAGTCAAGAGTTCCATTGAGTAGCCCATTTTAAAAAGTCCATTGACAAACTAGAGTGTTAAAAAGGAGAAGGGCCAGGATGGGATAGTGACAAGGCGAAATAAGGATCATTTGAGAAAAGTAGGAATCCACACTGCCATTTTACACGAAATTAGGAATAGTGGCAATGCTAAGGGCCACATTTGAGGTCCCCATAAAGGTAAAAATCAGAGTGGTTCAAAATCAGAATTGGCTGCTGCAAGGAGAGGGGGCTGGATGAGCACCTGTTATTAGGGGGAATTCCTGAATGAATATAGATGTCTTTTCCAATGCAAAAATTTCATGGAATTCTGGGTAGGGCAAATTTTATATTGTTCAAAATCCAATTCAGGGTCTACCTTCTTTAGGCTGTCTTCCTTGATCATTTCCTACAGTGATTTCTCCCTCTTCTGAGCCCTGGGTTTCTCATTGGTGATTCTTTCCAAGTTCATTTATAATCAGTTCCTCCACTAACTTCCTCCAGTGTGTCATTGTGGTGTAGAAGCGATCCTGGGTTCTTGAAGGCCATGCCAGAGGAGGTTGACAGGTCTGACAAAACTAAAAGAGTTTTGAATACAAGCTCCAGAGGTCTCCTGGAGCCAGCTGGAAACAGCTCAGAAGAGCTGATGGTTAAATTTTCAGTGTGAGCACTTAAACTTTAGAAATGGTAAACATTACAAATCAGGGCTTGATTTATGGTTTTGTTTATGGTCTAGACTTAAGTGATGGAGAAAATATTAATACAGATTAAAATTAAAAATTAATCTGCATTTCCTGCTCCCCTCCAACTAGTTGTTAAACATTTGCCAGTACATCCCTGACTGGGTCATGACAGACTATATGTCTATCATTCAAGAATCATTCTAGCTAAGTTTGCAAAGGCTCATGATTAGGTTTATCTAAAAATAGTCCATTTTCTATCATAACAAATCTAAAAGACTAATGAACTGGAAGAATTATAATCTGTATTAATGGAGGGAATACTCTCACTATTGAAATCATTTATTATTGAAATATCTAAAAAGTTACCATATTCTACTCTCACATCCTTGGAATCCATTAATCAATAAGCCTTTATTAAACACCTACTAGGTGCCTGGCACTGTGGTAGGCAAGCACTGGAGATATTAAAGACAAAATGAAATAGCCCCTGCTCTCAAGGAGCAAGCATCCTCTCTATCCCTCTTCTCCTTTTGCCTATGGTTTCCACCCTAAAGTCAGTCCCTCATTACTATGCTGAATTTCATGTAGGCAAGTCTGGTTCTTCCTGGGCTGTTAGGTAGTGAGCTCCTTGCCATTGGAATTTTGTGAGAAATAGATGATTTTATCAGGGATGTTAAAGAGGGGTTGTCACACTGGGACAGGAGTGAGAGGGAAGTAGGAAGGTAGGATAGACTAAATGCCTGAAAAAGTTCCTTCTGCCTCTGAAATTCTGAAATATTTCCCAAATATGTTTCTTCCTCTCTATTGACATTTCCATCACCCTAGTGCAGGATCTTATTGAGACCTAAATGGACTATAGGAACATAGACTTTCCCCCTTTGAATCCAGCCCTCACATTGCCACCTGATTAAGTTTCTTTATGCTGAAATCTTCCCATGTAGATCCTTTGCTCCAAATCCTTCAATGGTTCTCTCTTGACTGATTCAGGTTAAAATGATTTTGCAAGGTGTTCAAGGCAGACACACGAATTTCTCTTCATCTTCAAGACTCCAACTTGACTGTCATCTTTGTGAAGCCTTCTTTGATCTCCCTAGTCAGTTAAAAAAATCATTCCCTCACATTGGACCTATTACTTATTTGCATATCCTTTATCACTTACATAATATTGCATATTATAACTATGGGTTATAGTAGGGTATCTTATCATTCTATTAGATTGTAAGCTTCCCAAGATCAGAGACTGTTATATAAAAGTGAGTTTACTCTCTTTTCCACTTCTTAGTGTGGTGGCTTTACAGAGATATGTTTTTCTTTTCAATTGAATTGTATTCAGAGACTTTAGGTTATTCTGTGAATACATGATTCTTGGAGGATGGGTAGGATTTGGATAGACAAAGAGGAAAGAGAATGGGGGATCATCAAGGTATTAATCAATCAAGGACTGAAATGAGCATTTATAAGCACCTGGCCACTGTGATAAGAGCTTTACAAATATCACATTTGATCCTTAAAACAAACCTGGGAGGTGGGTACTATTATCATTCTCATTCTACATTTGAGGAAACTGAAGCAGACAGAAATTAAATGACTATCACAGAGTACAAATCCAAAAATAAGTAAATGTTAAATAAATGCTTGTAGCTTGAAGCAGTTAGATGGCTTGATGAATAAGCATACTATCTCTGAAATGAAGGAGACCTGAGTTTAAATCCAATCTGTGACACTTCCTGCTTCAAGTATTTATTTAATACTTACTTACTATGTGATAGATAGGGAGACTTTATGTCTCAGACCCAAGAATCCTATGATTTAGGATAGTTCTATACACTACTATTACTGTATAATTGGATTTGCCTAAGTCAGCCAAGGTAGAGATGCCAGAATCCTTACTATTAGAGCTGTCTACAGCAGGGCTATAAGTCACATCTATTCATATAAATAATGGTCAGAATTTTTTTTCACAGTCCAAGGGTTTTGTAAATGGGGAAATCTTTCTTGCTCATCTAAAGGAGAAAAAGGAAGGAAGTGCTGTGGGACTTTTCCCAGGCACTGAGCTGGTCTCATCCCTGTAAGGAGGGTGTGTAGGGCTTCTGCCTATATAAGGAAAAGAATAGCCAATGGAGTGTACCAGGAGTGAGGTCCTGGAGTATCAGATATGCAAAACCACCTACCTCCTCACAGACATTACTCATTAAAGGCGTCTCCCCAGTTAAGACCCAGGAAAGAAAAGTCCCATTCTGTCTATGATTCAGACATCAATACTTCCTGGAAGAGGTGGCATTTGAATTGAGCTTGGAAGGAAAGGTTAAAATTCAGCAGGAAGATGAAAGGATACTATCTCAAGAATAAACAACAGTCGAGACAAAGACAAGAAGTCTAAACTGTTAGGGAAAGGATGTTCCCTAATCCTTCCTCAAGAGGAAGAACCCAGGAAATAAATGTTAAGAGAAGAGACAGCAGAAAGGGTTGATGGGAATATCTTCACAGGTGAGGGATAGGGAATACTCTAGGGGATTTTAATTTGGATGCTCATGGACTGAATAAAGCATTCAAACCCAGAGGATTTGAACCCAGAGCTTCTGAGATTCCAAATTCAGCTCTCCATGATGTCTTATGGAATTCTAGAGTATTTGAATTTTGGTTATTAGCATCATGCAGATCAGTGTAGTGGAGTCAGAAGCTCTAAATTTGATTCTCAGCTCTATTTTATTTACTCATGCATGTGTCCATGTGCAATGTCCAACAGGGGGAGCTGTTGGTCCTTCACGAGATCCCAAAAATTCCTGTTGAGCAATCCACCCCAGAGATGGAAGCTGAGCTCATCTGCAAAGGCTCCAGAGCTTGGGCTCCCGGACCAAATTGGCAGTATATGTCATCACTGTTTAGGACTCTTCTTAAATATATACTTAAATAAAGCCTTCCAGGGCCACTTAATCCTCATAGGAGAGTGCAGACAGTCCCTATGAACTCTGGACTGCTTTCTCTAGATGTACAGCAGTCAGGGACATGCAGAGTAATCCTGAGGAAGATGGGAAAGTCGGTCTGAAAGATGGGGTAATATCACCATCTCACTCCCCCACCCCGCTTCCCTCGCAAAGTGGTCCTGTTGCAAGCTCTCTTACCTAAATACTCATTTTCCTACCCTGATTCTCATTCTACCATGATTCTCATAAAGAACCAGCCAGTCTGTCCAGAGTAGCCCAGCATTGAAACAAATACAGAGCCAGAGAGTTACCCACTATTCCACTACATCAAGGCTTTATAAACTTTTCCCACTTGCAATCCCTTTTTGCCCAAATAAATTTTTTTTCTGCTGAGGCAGTTGGGGTTAAGTGACTTGCCCAAGGTCATACAGCCAGGGAATGTTAAGTGTTTGAGACCAAATTTGAACTCAGGTCCTCCTGATTTCAGGGCTGGTGCTCTATCCACTGCACCACCTAGCTGCCCCGTGCCCAAATAATTTTCACATAACCTTAGTTGTATAAGTATATAAATCGAACATTTAGTGATAATATGTCATAATTTTTGACCACCACATTCAGTTAGCAGACCCCATGTGATGTCACAAACCACAGTTTAAGAAGCTGGGTCCTAGATTATACAAGGTCCTTGACTTGATGCTACCATCACTTAAGGATCTTTTGTTTCCTTTGTGGAGACTGCTAGGTAACCCAGTGGAAAGAGCTCTGGTCTTGGAGTCAGGAAGACTCAAATTCAAAAGTTGTTGTAAAGATCAAATGAAGTAATATTTGAAAAGTACTTTGTAAACCCTAACGGGCCATGCAGATCTAGGCATTAAGTATTATTATGTCCATTTTATAGATGAGAAACTCAGACTCAGAAAAGAAATAGTGACCCAAAGTCTCATAGTTAATGTCAGACCGAAGATTTGAATGACATCAGGTCTCCTGATTTGAAGTCAAATGTTCTTTTTGTAGATGACTAAGTAGTACAGTGGACAGAGTGGCAGGAGGCTGGAAAACTCATCTTCCTGAGTTCAAATCTAGCCTCACATCCTTATTAGCTTGTGACCTTAGGAAAGTCACAATCTCTCCTTATTTTAACCTCTTAATCTCTTCTTATTTTAACCCACCAGAGAAAGAAAAAACAAAAACTTCAGTATTTTAACCAAAAAAACCACAAAACCTCAGTTCATAGGATCTCAAAGAGTTATGATTAAAGGCCTGAACAATAATGTATCCTCCAGAGGCCTCTTCTCTCCAGTTTACCTAGAAATTCCCCAAAGACAAAGTCCTGGACTTCTCTTCCTTATCTTTTCCTGGACATGAGGTTCCTAAGGGAAAGACATAGTTATGGATGTGTTCTTTTCTTTTCTGCATTTGATTTTGAGGTTTTTATGCCCTAACACATGATCAATTTTCGTATAAGTTCCATGAACCCCTGAGAAAAAAGTATACTCCCTTCTATCACCATTCAATTTCCTCCAGAAATCTGTCATACCTAACTTTTCTAACATTTTGTTTATCTCCCTAACTTCAGATGTGTTCTTTTCTTTATATAAGCAGCTGACTCTCTTATCTTTCCATCATGGTAGGGTTAAGAAGAGGGCTTGATAAGGCCCAAGGACAATGTCTGTTCTCATAAGGCAAATTATATTATTCTTTCAGGCAAAGCTCAAGACCTTCTATGAGCTCTAGATGGTAAAGTTCAATGAGAATCTGTTGTTGTTCAGTTGTACTTGACAATTCATGACCCCATTTGAGGTTTTCTTGGCAAAGATACTGGAGTGCTTTGCCATTTCCTTCTCCAGCTCATTTTACAAAAAAGGAAACTGAGGCAAACAGGGTAAAGTGACTTGCTTAGGATCCACTATTTTAAGCACTTTACTATAATTATTTCATTTGCTTTTCACCACAAGCCTGGGGAAGTAGATGCCATTATTATCCCCATTTCTCACCGAGGTTCAGTAATTCATTGAGAGTTACATAGCTAGTAATGGTCTGAGATTAGGTTTGAGTTCTGGTCTTCCTGACTCTGCTATTCACTCTGCTGCCCAGCTGCCCCTTGGACTTTAAGGCTTATAAAGCACTTTCCCCACAACAACCCCACGAAACAGGAAATATAAAAAGTATTATTACCCTCATAGAGATAGAGGCCCAGAGATGGGCGTGAACTGACCAAGCTCAGTTACTGGTAAATGGGAAAGCTGGGATTTGAAACCTGACTTCCCAACCACTAACCCAGTGCTCCTCTCAGTGCCTTAAGCTTCTGAATTTCATAGGCATGAATCTTCCTTCGTGTGACCTTTATCTATGGGATGTCAGTCCTTGATGGGGTTTACCATGGGACTTTCACAGACGATTCATTCTTGGGAATTTTCCCACAGTGGTGAGGCAATAGGTTAATTTGTACTTTCTCCATGCTTGCTCTGGGCCTACCCCCAGGTTATCCTTCCTAGCTTTGTGTTCTTGATTGTACTATGACAACAGGTGATAGAATCAGGTTATCAAGATGGGTTAGAGTTCAATGAAGTGAAATGTAACCTTGGGGGAAAGTCCACACTCACCTGAAGATTAAGAATCAGGATCCAATTCCATGTAACAAAAAATCAGGCTGATTTAGTGTCAGGATTTTTGGGGAAGAATCCAGATGCAAAGGGAACATAGCCATAAGGGACCTTAATCAATCAGTCAATTAAAATACATTTATCAGGCTCCTACCATTTGTCAAACACATTTATATGCTGTTGTTGATCAATTTGTTCATTTCTGTCCAACTCTCTGTGACCTCATTTGTGATTTTCTTGACAAAGATACTAGAGTTCTCAGCCATTTCATTCTCCAACTCATTTTACATATGAGGAAACTGAGGCAAACAGAGTTTAATGACTTGTCCAGGTAAGTGTCTGAGGCCAGATTTGAATTCCCCAACATGTGACTTCCTGACTCAAGGGCTGGTGCTCTATCCACTCAACCAACTAGATGCCCAGTTATATGCTGGGAATACAAATATAAAAGTGAGATATTTACTTATAGATCCCCCAAAAGTGATAGAGAATGGAGGTGAAAGGAGCCTCGCAAGATGATGGGATTTTTTCAGTCTGTTTCCTCTGTTAGGATTGTAATGTTTAGCTTTAGGGTAGGTTACTTAGGCCTTTTTAAAGAGCCAAACATTGAATGGAATGAGGAATTCCAAGAAGAAATCATCAAGAGTGAGGAAGGAAAGCATTCTAGACATGGGGGACATTATATTCCCAGCATATAAATGGGCTCAAAGGCAAGCAAGGAAGAAATGGAATGTTCTATACAAGGAGCATCGAGCAAACCAGTTGGACTGGAATGTAATGTTGTCAAGGAAGAGGAATGTGTAATCATCCTTGAAAGATAAGTAAGAATCAGATAGTGAAGGGCTTTAAATGCATACAGACCGAGACATTTTAACCCAAAAGCAATGGGAGCTTTTTGAGAAGAGGGGCTGTGACTATTAAGAATGACTCTTCGGGGCAGCGAGGTGGTGTAGTAGATAGAGCACTATCCCTGAAGTCAGGAGGACCTGAGTTCAAATCTCCTCTCAGACACTTAACACTTCCTTGCTGTGTGACCCTGGGCAAGTCACTTATCCCCAACTGCCTCAGCAAAACAAACAAACAAACAAAAAGAATGATTCTTTAAAGGTGACTTCTAATTTATAAACCTGGATGACAGAAAGAATGATGGTGCCCTCTATAGGATTAGGGAAATTATGAGGAATATGAGATGTCAGAAATTTTGATGACTGAATCCATTATATATTTATGCTATCTAATATCAACTGGGCTTTCACTGAAGCACGGCAAACATCTTGCTCCTTAAGGAATTCATTATTCTAATATTCATAGCAGTTGTTCTAAACCCTCTTCTCTCTACTTAAATCTTCCATGGTAACTGTTTCCCTGACCCCCTCTATTGAGGACTTTTAAAATGAGTCTGTTTGCTGACTCCCTTCCATTCTCCTCATCTCACAACACTCAGATACTTTCCTCCATCTTTTCCTTCACTCCAGTTTCAGATGAAGAGATGATCCTTTTCCTTGCCAAAGCAAACCATGCACCTTTGATTCCATTCTCTCCCAACTTCTCTAGCAAAAAAGTTCTCCATCTATTTTTTCACTCTCTCTCATCTTCAATCTCTTCTTACCTACTAGTTCCTTCCCTGCTGCCTACAAACACATCCATATGGCCCCATCCTTAAAAAACCCTCATTTGATCTGACCATCCTATTTTATAGCTTGCTTCCTTGAGAAAGTTATCCTTAATCGCTGCCTCCACTTCTCCTTTCATTATATTGTCTTCTGCAATATGTCTTTTGACTTCATCGTTCAAATTCAATATTGTTCCATTCCAAAGCTACTTTTGTTGTTCAGTCATTTTTCAATTATGCTTGACTCTTTGTGACCTCCTTTGGAGTTTTCTTGGCAAAAATACTAGAATGGTTTCTCATTTCCTTCTCCAGCTTATTTGATCGACAGAGAAACTGAGACAAATAGAGTTAAGTGACTTAACTCTATTAAATGTCTAAGGCCAGATTTGGATTCAGGAAGATGAGTTTTCTTAATTCCAAGTCCAATGTTCTATTGCCAAGGCTTCTTAAGCTTTTGCCATTTGAAACCCCTTTTCATCTGAGAAATTTTTGCATGCCCCCAGATACATAGGTAAATAAAATAGATATAAAAATCAAACATTTACTGATAATAAATCATAATTTCATGATTTCCATGTTCAGTTACAAGACTTTGGTCTCGAACCACAGTTGAGAAGCTGGGCTCTATGTACTTTACTATCTAGCTGCCAAAGTTGCTACTGATCTCTTATTGCCGGGTTGGATGTTCTTTTCTTAATTCTCAGTCCTTTTGATTTCCCTTCTTTAACATTGTTGATTGCCTTCTCATCTTGAATATTCTTTTCTTGTTAGATTTTCATGGCACTGTTCCTCTTTTGCTGGTTCCTCATTCATGGCAAACTCACTAGCAATGGGTGTTTCCCAATGCTCTGCTGAGAGCCTCCTTCTTTTTTATCTCTATATTATCTTACTGGGTGCTCTTATTAGTTCTCATGGGTTTAATGACCATTTCTACAAAAATGATTCAAAAATCAATGTATCTAGCCTTAATCTTGCTATGAGTTTTAGTCAGTCATCTACAACTGCATTTTGAATATCACAAACTGAATGTCCTCGAGGAATCTCAAACTCAGCATTTCCAAAACAGAATGTTCCTCCCAAAATATTCTCCTCTTCAGAACTTCCCAGTTACTGTCAAGTGCAACATGCACTGGTCATCCAAGGCTCAAAATATCAGTATGATCTTTGACTCCTCATTCTTACCTCACAGATCCAAGTCATTGCCAATCTTAATACTTTTACCTTTATAACATCTCTAGTATATATCCCCTTTTCTCTAGTCACACAGATACCCCTTATTACTTTGGATTGGATCTCTTGGATTACTACAATAGTCTTCTAATTGATCTTGACTGTCTCTCCCTATTCCAAACAGGGAAACTTACCAACTCTTTCCTTTCAGAAACAATTATCAAGTCTTCTGTTTGTTATTTAAAGTTCTTTATAAACTTGTCTCTTCCCACATTTCCAGTCTTCTCACACCTTACTCCCCTCCTATGCTCTGTAATAGAACCACATGATCCATAAGCAGCCCACTCCAACTCTTATTTCCTTACCTTTTCATTGACTGTTCCCTATACCTATAACACATTGCCTCAGCTCCACTGTTTAGTTTCCTGATTTCTTTAAAGGCATTCTACTTTTGGCAAGTAATCTTTGTCAGACTCCTCCCTGACTAGTGTCTTCCCTTTTTGGATGGCTCTTATCTACTCTGTAGACGTCTCCTTGTTATCTTCTTGTTTCCTCCCATTAGAACATACATTTATTGAGGGCAGGAATTGGTTTTTGCCTTTTTTTGTATTCCACATAGGAAACAATTAAATTCCTATGTTGAGCTGATTGACTAGATCAAAAGCCAGGCCATCCATAGAATGTCAGAATTGGAAGAAAACTTTGATATTCCTTAGTTTAATGCTCCCATTTTATAGGTGAGAAAACTGAGTCCAAAGAAGTAAGACTTGCCCAGTCATTCGTTATCAGTTGAAATGAAAAAAGAAAACTCATTTCAGGGACAGAAATTCCATCTGGAAGGTAAATACCAGGTCAAGAGATAGGATACACAGAGTGTTAGAAAAACTGTCCACTTATCTGAATCAACCTATCTCTTCAAAATGTTGGTCTTTTTATGACATCTATGTTCCCCCGCCTAAGCCTCATCCCAGGTGAGCACCATCCTATTTCAACTGATCCAGTAAGACCATGGTGGGCTTCATTTCTGGGTCTCACCAGCTTGGCTGAATTGGGAAGACAACTGGAATTGGGGTCTGGCTGACACAGGAGAGCAGGGTATATATATTGATGAGCAGCAGGAGTCCATTAAAGGCGAAAGCCTCAGGAAGATAGATTGCATGAGATGGATGCCTCATTGATATTCCAAAGTGTATCAGTCCTCTCATGTAGCTCTCTTGGTGTTGAAATCTCTGCTCCAGACTCTCAGCTATTCCAATCTATTTTAAGACCCTTAGACTTGGAATTCCTGAGAAATTCTGGCTAATCCTCTAAACTCTTACTTGAATTTCACTTTATACCTCCACTTATCTTTCCCTCATTCAACATTCTCCTTCAGGTCTGATGATTATTTCATCCCTAGTATGTCAGACAGATGAATGTTAACACTTGTACTTTGTCTCAAGTAAAAACTGCCCAAGTTGAAATTGAAGGAGATCCAGATAGGTAGCAAAAAAAAAAATCTGGGTCTCTTAGTTGACCACAAGCTCAGGCTCAGCTCAAGTTCAATATGAGTCAAGAGTATGTTGTGCAAATTAAAACAGCAACAACAACAAAAAAAACACCAAAAAATAAGATAATCTTAGGCTATATCCATAGAAGTATAATGTCCAAAATAAGAGAATTTTCTTTCCTAGTTAGACCCTATCTAGAAAGTTACTCTTTTTTTAATTTTGTAAATAGTATTTTTTCTAGTTGCATGTAAAAACAATTTTCAACATCCTTTTTTAAAATAAGATTTTGAGTTCCAAATTTTCTCCCTCCCTTGTCCTTCTCTTATTCCCTCCCCTCTCCCCAAGATGGCAATCTGATATAAATTACATATGTGCAATCATGTTAAACATATTTCCACATTAGTCATGTGAGAAAGAAGAATCAGAACAAAAGGAAAAACACACACACAAAGAGAAAGTGAAACTAGTATGCTTCCATCTGCATTCAAGACATCATCAGTTCTTTCTCTGGATGGGTACTGTGTACAATGTTCCCCTGGTTCTGCTGACTTCACTAAGTATCAATTCATGTAAATCTTTCCAGGTGTTTTTTTTTAAATTGGCCCTTTCATCATTTCTTATTGCATAGTTGTCATCCATTACATTCTGAAGTCTGAAACTACAGCATCAGACCACAGGAGTGGGAGACCAAAGACTTGAATTGAGTCTCTTCTTGTTCTAGGTCACACACTAGTTGTTTTACTTAGCTTTATTTAACTATCACAGAGTGCTATTATAAATATGAAATAAAGGATATGAAACTACTTTAAAACTATGAGTCACTGTACACACATATAGGATGATGATTATTACTGGGAAGTCCAGCCCTCCCCATCCCTTCACATTGCTGCCCTCCCTTATTCCATGACCCCTTCTCAGTTCAGGAAGGCAAGTATATGAGAATTGGTTAGCATGAAGCAAACTAAACAAATTCTAGGTCACTCTTACTTTAAGCAGATCCACTATCTGATAGTCCGGATACATTTACTTTGATTAAAGATTGATAAAATTCAGGAAGGAGTGGAATTCTTTGTACTTTTCATCCCCTCAGATTCCTTCAAAGAGCAAGCTTTGCTCATGTATTTAAAATAAAATTTGGTGTAGAAAAATTCTTTTGCTCTAATTGTGTCAACTTGACACATAAAGTCAGTATGTAAAATCGATCTAACTTCAGTTATAATTTTCCTAAAAGACCCAGGGATACTATTAATAAAAGCTTACATGTATAAATGCTCTAAGCAGAGCTGTAAGTAGAATGGGGTGAATGGGGTCCTTTCAGGGCACCAAAATTTAGAGAATGATGACAATTTCAAAGCATAGAAATGGTTCTAGAGTTTTGTAATGTTAGCAAGAATGATTTACTAAACTTCTCCCCCCCAAGGATGGATTCCAGATGAACTCTTTCCCAGCTCAGTCTCTCTCTACATCCATTCCTTTCTAAGGAATCAGTCTTGCTGTGTCCCAAAGTCTTCAATGACAGATATTTCAGGATTTCTCCTTATCACTGAATTGATCTTAAGGCATTGATTTGAAGGCATATTTCAAGCAGCTTATTCTGGATGCACATCTTTTAAAGCTTATGCCAGGTACTCAAATTGCTAGTTATAGCTCTGGCTTTGTGGTTCATCTCAATGTTGTACATGATTGCACATGTATAATCTATATAATGTTTCACAGAGAGGGGAAGGGAGGGCGTGAGGGAGGGATAGAATTTGGAATTAAAAACTTTTAATTAAATTTTGAAAATTGTTTTAACATGTAATTGGGGGAAAATAAAATATCAAAAATTTTTAGTTACTATGTATATAGCCCTTTATTTTTTCCTCGAAAGTATTTTATTTTTCCAAAAACATATAAAATTAGTTTTCAACATTCATTTTTGTAAGACTTTGTGTTCCAAATTTTTCTCCCTTCCTCACTTACCTTTCCCCTCCCCAAGACAGAAAACAATTTGATATAGTTTAAATATGTGTAATCCTTTTAAATACGTTTCCATATTTGTCATGTGTACAAGAAAAATCAGACCAAAAGGGAAAAAACCGCAAGAAAGAAAAAGCAAACAGAAACCGATGAAAATACTATGCTTCATTCTCCATTCAGGCTCCATAGTTCTCTCTCTGGTTGCAGACTCTTCAAGTCTATTGGAATTATCTTGGATCACCACATTGTTGGGAAGAGCCAAGTCCATCATAGTTGATCATCATATATTCTTGCTCTTATTGTGCACCATATTCTCCTGGTTCTACTTACTTCGCTCAGCGTCAGTTCATATAAGTCTTTCCAGGATTTTCTGAAATCAACCTGATCATCATTTCTTATAGTACAATAATATTCCATTACATTCTTATACCATAATTTATTCAGCCATTCCCAAAGTGACAGCCATGACCTCAATTTCTAGTTCCTTACCACCACAAATAGAACTGCTACAAAAATTTTTGCACCTATGGGTTTTTTCCCCTCTTTTATGATCTCTTTGGAATATATAGTAGTGATACTGCCCAGTTTGATAGCTCTCTGGGCATAGTTTCAAATTCCTCTCCAGATGTTAGATCATTTCACCACTCCACCAACAATGCATTAATGTCTCAGTTTTCCCATATCACCTCCAACATTTATCATTATCTCTTCCTGTCATCTTAGCCAACCTGAGAGGTGTGAAATGGTACTTGAGTTGTCTTAATTTGCATTTCTCTAATCAATAGTGATTTAGAGCAAAAAGTAAAATATTATTAAAAATAAGATTCATCTCCTTTAAACCTCACAACAATCCAGGTGGAATAAGTACTGCAGGCACTATTATCCCCATTTTATGGACGGAGAAGCTGAGCTCTAAGAAGACATCACTCCCAGGTAAAAGATCAAAAATTTTCAATTGGGCTTTATGATCTTTAATCATCACAGCAGTCTCAAGCAACAGTGTCCGTTTATCATAGATAATTTGAGGAATAAGCTGCACATGACTGATTTATGGTCAGAGCATGTGACTAATAATATTTTGACTTTCAGAAGTACTTTTAAACCTCCTATATCAAAACCATTTCTCCCACTAGTCTGAAACTATACCTTTAAAATCTGCTACTAAAGATTTTCTCTTTCAGAATTAATGCATTCATTGACTCTGATAATTTGACTCAATAAATTAGGGTTACTTATTGTATGCATTGAAATCAAAGTTCTAGTTCAAGTTTTAAAATGAGAAAGACTCTATGAGTTTCTCTAGCCCATTTCAATTCCTTCATTTGAAGGAAATGCTTCTCTAAATGAATGATTACTTGGCAACTCAGTATCCATATTAGGAAAGAGAAAGAGGAGAAAATCCATACACAAGACATATGCAGAAAAGAGATAAAAGGCTATTCTATAGAGATGGTTAGGGATGTGAGGGAGATGCTGAGACCATACCAATCTGCATCCAGATCTAGGTGATGTTGCATCAGCTCTCTAGATTTGGATATTGGTGTGGCAACTCCAAAGATAGTTTGTTTGTAGAGGAAAAGGCCCACTTCTGACAAAAGTTAGAGATAGTCTCCCCTTTTTAGAGATCCCAGGATGTCAAGTGGAAAGGAACAAGGTATTATCTGTTGCCTTCATTTCTGAATCTGTACTTTGAGATCTTAGAGAGTGGTAATTGATGGAGCAGTGAGAGTGAGAGTATGAGATTAGAATGTCTCCTGATTCACTCAAGATTAACTAACAGGAGAAACATGAAAGGTCCTACCCATAAAGCTAGGTACAGTGAGTCTGTTTGGGTTTAGATGGACACATCCATGATATTATAATGAAGGAAAGGAGAATAGACGACTGGTTTTAGGGGAAAATCAAAAGATGGAAAGAAATAATTTATATTTGCAAGATACTAACCAAATGATAAGAACAGAATTCTCCCCAAGAATATTTCTCTATTGGCTATGACTTTGTTGTAGTTTATTAGAGTGAAGATCAAGGGAGGAACATTTGGTTTTTTCCCTTAGGATTCTCCATAGGGATACTAATTCAGATTCTACAGGATTAAGTCAAGTCAATAAGCATTTAGTAAGCATTTGCTTTGTGCCAGACATCATGCTAAGAGCCAGATTTACCAAAAAAGTCAAATACCGTCCCTATTCTTAAGGAATTTATTCTCTAATAGGGGAAACAATGGGGTTTCTAATGGGGGAGGTGCTAATACCAGACAGAAGGCTGAGTGGGAAAAGTCTCTTGCAGAAGTGAGTTTTGAGCTGGCTTGAAGGAAGCTAGGGAAGCCAGGAGATAGAGAAAAGGAGGAAGAGCATTCCAGATATGGGGGACAGTCAGTGAAAAGGTAGGGATTAAGTGACAGAGTATAGGGGAAAGAGAATAAGTTTCCATAAAACAAAGATCCTAACAAAGGCTGAAAGGCTATAATTATGAACATAGTCAATGGTGTGCTAATGAAAGTTTAATAGCTAAAGTGTGCCCAGGACACTCTTTTAAGTTTAGTCTGAAAGATTGACACTTTCTTAAGTCTAAGCAATCAACAAAACAATAATACATACTAAATAATTTGTATAATTTGTAGTATTTACTGATTTCTGAGGAATAAATGCTCACACTGAAAATTTAATAATCAGTTCTCACAATGCTCCAGCACGCCCATGATTATAATTGTGCATAATTTATATGTGTGTATATATACATGTACTTGCAGTTATGAAATTCTAAGAAATGAACATGTTCTTATATACTTATTATGAAAAGATCATAAAAACCATAAACTAGACATTTTGAAATAAATCATGGAAGTCATGAATTATGGTCTTACAACATGAAGTATGGACATTTAGAAGGCATCAATATCATTTGCACTCCTTCAATGGCATAGATACAACTGAGTTTAGAGCCTAGTTAGAAAGAAAGGATAATTAGTCAAAAGATGGAAGCTATCCTATAGCATGTACTGACTATTGCTTTCCAAGTGAGCTTCTCATTCCCCTTTGAAGTAACCTCCCTGTGTCAGAATTTTTTTCTTTCTTTTTCCAATATGTTCTTGTAACACTTGTCCCAAGCTACTTATAACCCTGTATTAGAACACAGAACATGGAATATTAGAGGTAGGAAAAATCTTATAAAGTGGAATTTAAAAGTCAGAACTGGGAGGGACTTTAGAATCTCTACCCAGTCAATGATGTAAAGGCAGTTGGGGAAGGAGAGGAGAGGGGATAAATTGACTTTCCTCACTGGGTCTTCAGTTGGATTATTTTTTTCCTTCTTGCAACTTTCTGACTCAGCTGTCTGGGGAACCACCCCCTCCATTTCTTCACTCCTCCTTCTGGGAAAGTGGCACTGGAAAGCCTCTACAACGAGAGAAAGACAATAGCTTTGGCTGATGGATTGATGGATTCTCTGATTAATCTAACCCTTGACCATCTGGTTTTTCCTTATATTTTTCTTCCTTTCTTTCTTTCTTTCTTTCTTTCTTTCTTTCTTTCTTTCTTTCTTTCTTTCTTTCTTTCTTTCTTTCTTTCTTTCTTTCTTTCTTTCTTTCTTTTTTCTTTCTTTCTTTCTTTCTGTCTGTCTTTCTTTCTTTCTGTCTTTCTTTCTGTCTTTTTTTTTTTAGGACAAGTTTTCCCCCAATCTCAAGATCTCTCTTCCCCTAGTAACTACATTTTCTGAAAATGCAACACAGGAAAGTATACAGAATCTTCAGTGAGAAGACCTGTGTTCAAGTCCTTCCTCCAGCACCTCCTAATTGCATGACAATTATTATGTCTCTTTGCTTCTTACCAAAGCCACACCTTTGTCATCCATAACTGGGTTTATTCTCCATACTCCTGCCCCCAAGATAATTTAGTTTTTACATTTTGCTTTATTTTTATTTTTAATATTTATTTATTCATTTTTGATGTTTATTTTTATAAGATTCTGATTGTCATTTTTTCCTCCCCACTCTCTTCCCTAAGATGGTGAGCAATCTGATATAGGTTATATATGTACAATCATATTAAACTTATTTCCACATTAGTCACGTTTTGAAAGAAGAATCAAAACAAAAGGGAAAAACCATGAGAATGACAAAGAAAACAAACTAAAAAATGAAAATAGTGTGCTTTAATCTGCATTCAGACTCCATAGTTTTTTCTCTGGATGTGAATAAGCATTTTCTATCATGAGATTTTTGGAATTGTCTTAGATCTTTAACAAGGCTTCTTAAACTTTTTCCATTCATAGCTCCTGTTCGACCAGGGCATTTTTAAACAACCCAGAGTATACAGATATATAAAATAGGCATATAAATCAAGCATATACTGATGATAAATCATAATTCATGAGCCAAACATTCAGTTATGGGAACTACAGTTTAAGAAGCTTTGATCTATAAAATGTTGACACATGTGTACTACTTACTCGAGGGATCTATTATGAAGAAATCACATGTGAACCCTAATGGTACTTTAAAAATCTGTGAATTGTTATTGTAATTTCACCTCTGAAGAAGAATAATCCCCAGTGACCAATTATCCATAACTCGGAATGTAAATTCAACAAGCATTTATTAAATGTCCAGTGGGGACAAGACTGTATTCTGGCCATCAAAAAACAACACAGTCCTTGCCCACAAGGAGTTTAAAATCTATGAGGAGAGCTGCAAAATGTATGAAAAAATTAGAACACAAGAGAATCAAAGAGGAGCAAAAGGAAAGATTCAGAAGAGGTATTCGAAGAAAATTTGAGGAGAGAATCATTTCCAGGGGAAAGAAATCAGTAGACATGGGAAGGCTTCACTGAAAAGGTAGCTAGGAAGATCTACCACAAGACCTTTTTTGCTTTCCAGTCTATTCATCTCTGAGAGTTTTCCCATATTTGAGGAAACAATCTCTCCCGTGGACAGCTAGTCAATCTCCTCCTATATCTATACACTTCTAGAGCTTCATGGACATGAATTTTCTGTAGAAATAAAGTTAAGACAACAGAGTTGGGGTCCCTAAAGATCTGCTCAGGTTGATACAATGGACTCCTCAGTAGAACAAGATGAAATTTAACAAAAGGATGTATGTCTACAACCTTTAGGGTAGTATTTCTTCTGTCTTAAGAGAGAAGGAAAGAGAGGAAGCGTTATCACATGCCCCACAACAGAAGTGGAAGGGCCATTCAGAAAGCTAAGTCAGACCAGTAGAAGGGTATCTTCAGACCACCAGAATCCAAGGGATCACAGATGGGACTCAAAAGATTCAGGATTGTAAGGGACTTCAGAATATAAACCACAACACATCTGAGCTGATAGGCACTTTAGAGATACTCTAGGTGAGTGATGTCTACAAATACAACTAAAGTGTAGAGATTTGCTTTGTTTGCCCAAAATGACAAAGGCAATAAATGAGAGGACACGGATTTTCTGCTTCCCAGGCTTGTGTTTTTTCTTACAGTGTATTCCTCTGTTCCATTTTCTACTCTTGAAAAAATTATGTGCTCCAGGGAGATAATCAGAGCTGTCAACATTTAAAGACAAAATATAAATACTAGATTTATCTTGGTAATAAGAATACTATCTACTCCTGTTAAACTAGTACTTTACACATTTCAAAGGGCTTTATTAACTCATTTTTACATGACTATAAAATTCCTTTAAGAATAGGAGAGTGACTTGAGTTTAAAAGGCCTTCCTGTTTCTACTGGATTACAAACTCAGTGAGTCAACAGTGTGGAACAAGGACAAAGATGCGTTCTAACAGGGAAAGACAAATAGATGAAAAGGAATGATGGCTGAGGAAGGATGTTTTGGTCTGAAATGTCCCAGGGAAGGTGAGTGAGGATGTAGGACAGCCCACTGATAACATTTCTAGAAACAAAAGTCCAGTTGATTTGCTTACTGGTCTTACCAGATATTTTATTTAACTCTCTCATTTTATTTATGTCCAGAGAAAATGAATGATAAGTAGCAGAGCTAAACTTGGATTTTTCAATTCCAAATCAATGTAGTACAGTACGAAACCATGTTATCACTCATTACCTCTCTGAATCTAAGCTTCCTGGGCTAAATAGTCTCTAAGGCACCTTTCAGCTATGATTTGTCTGCTCCTTTATGGTACTTCCTTGAAGGGTTCTAGTTCCATAGGAAAAATCACTTCCTCTTTTCCCACTAACCCAAGTGTGGGACTTGTAGGAAGAAGCAAAATAGTAACTCTCAGAGTGAATTCACTCAACATGTTCATCAGTCCTTTCCTCTGAAGTACCTGCCAGGTCTAAACTCAGGATGTGCTGATAAATATATAACAACTAATTCTCCAAAACTCATGGAAAACTTTTAAAATTAATTAACAAAATAATAAACCAAGGCCTTATTTGTAGCATTTGTCATTCCAAGGGATCTGAAGTAACTTGAGCACACCCCTCCCTTAACTCCCTCACCTTGGAGAAGTACTATAATTATTCCTTCTATAGCTCAACTTTCCCTTTTGTTAATTAAATGGGAATTTTTTTCTCTTAATAGTGTTTTATTTTTTTCTAATTTATTCTATCTAATTTTTCTAATTATATGCAAAGATAGTTTTCAACATTCATTTTTGTAAGATTTTGAGTTCCAAAGTTTTCTCCCTTCCCTCCCCCCTCTCCAAGACAGCAAACAATCTGATATAGGTTGTACTTGTACAATCATGTTAAACATATTTCCATCTTAGTCATGTTGCAAAAGAAAAATAAGAACAAAAAGGAAAAACCACAAGAAAGAAAAAAACAAAACAAAAAAGTGAAAATATTTTGCTTCCATCCTCAATCAGTCTCCACAATCTTTTCTCTGGATGAAGATGGCATTCCAAGATTGAACTTGTTTTGGATGACTGTTATGCTAAGTCTACCATAGTTGATTATCACTCAGTGTTGCTATTATTATATATAATGTTCTTCTGGTTCTGCTCACTTCACTCAGCATCAGGTAATTTTTTTAGCAGAAGAAACAGACATAGAAAAATTTTAGAAACTCAGAAATGCATAACATTTATATATAGTGTTATATATCAGTACATTTTATCTTTTAATACTATAATAATTCAGACTTCTCTTGTATAAAGGTAAGGTCAACAAATTTTACACAGATTTTGCAGATTGTGAAACCCTTCAATGTAAAGGGGATAACTATACATTAATTACTTTGTTACTATCTTCATTATCTTCAAATATTCCAGGTTTATCCAAATCTTCCTTCACCTTCATAACCCAACACAAAACCCATTTTCTCAATTTCAATTTTATTCTATTCAGCCACTAGTAAGGGCCTACTATATACTGTATACTAAGAAAGAGAGAGAAGGAGAGGGAAAGTAAGAAAGAGAGGGACAGGAAGAGGAAGAGAGAGAAAGAGAGGGAATGGGAAAGGGAGAGGGAAAGGGACAGGGAGAGAGAGAGAGGGAAAGGGAGAGGAGGAGGGAGAGGGAGAAGGAGAAGAAAGGAGGGAGGAGGGAGAAGGGGAGGGGGAAAGGGAAAGGAAAGGAGAGGGAAAGAGAGGGAGAGGGAGAGAGAGGGAAAAGGAGAGAGAGGGTAAGGAAGATATGCATAGATGGCATTTATTAAATACAAACTATGCAGTAAGCAAGTGGTTACAAAAAATAAACAAGACCTGTATAACATAACAAGGGAAGTGGGGAGGAGGAGAACGAGAAAGATAGCATTTAGAACTCAAAACTTAAAACCCAAATGTTAAAAATTCTTTTAACATGTAATTGGGGGGAATAGATTATTAAAAAAAATAAAAACGAGCAAGACAATCCCTGCCTCAAGAAACTTATATTTGGAATGAAAGTGCATAAAAAATAGCTAGATCATGCATGATAGGGAAATAGCTGGAAGTCACACCAGGCCTTGGGGATAAAATGATACAGGTACCTTTTCCAACAAATCAGCTTGCAATCTGCATACACATCATGTACAGTTGTTGTGCCTTTGTTCCTTTCCCTAGTATTCATTCTCCATCACTGTAGAAATGGGAAAGAACAGTCAATAGAGGACTGGGGTTCATTTTGAATTTTTTTATTGCTTAAGGAGTTTTCTGCCTTTGTTTTAAATCCCTTGACACAATGCCTGGCACATAGTAGGCATTTAAAGTTTATTGAGTTGGACTGAATTGAATTGCATCTTGTCTCTTTGACCAGAGTGGGAGCCCCATGGGAGCAATATAGTAAATCTAAAAGAGGTCTTCCAAATAATACAACTCAACACCTTCATTATGAGGAAGAAGGAACCAAACCTCACAAAGATTAAATGACTTACCCAAAATCATACAGCCAAAAGATGGCATGTATGCCATCCGACCCAAGTCATCTCATCCCTGAGCTAGTATTTTTCATTATAGTATGAGATTGCTGCAGGGGCTGTGTCTTCTGTCTTCTCCCACTGGAATACAACTGAGCATAGAGCTGGCCATGTAGTAGACAACCAATGAACATTTATTGAATTAAATAGAATTATCCAGATTAACATCTATGTTGCAGGTAGTTGGTACAGCTAAAAGAACCTTGAACCTGGGGCTAGGAGCCCCAGTTTGGCTTTGGCACTGATATGCTACAAAATGAGACTGCTGGATGAGATGACTGGTCTCTGAGTACCCGATTAATAACAGGATAAGAGACCTTAGCAGTCATCTGATCCGACACTTTCACTTTACAGAGGAAGAAGCTGGGGCCCAGAGAAGGGAAGGGATTTGCCCAACATCACCCAGCCCTTTAGTGGCAAAGTCTTAGAAGGCCCTGATCCCCTTACTTCCCATTCAGTGTTCTTTCTACTCCCTATAAACTGTTCCCTATTGAATGAGAGAATTAGAGTTGGAGGGTACCTTCTAGGTCCAACCTCTTCTTTTGTCATAGAAGAAAAATTGCAAGACCAAGAAAGGTTGAACTGGTTGCCCAACATCACACAATGAGAAAATAGAAGAGCTATGATTCTGACTCCAAACCAAGCACTCTTTTCCAAGGCACCACACTTCCTCTGAGGTATCTTAATATTGTCCTTGTTGATTGATAATCCCACCTACAAATTATCACAAAATTTTGGCTTTGGACAAGTCTTAAGAGTATAGAAGGGCAGGAATAGAAGGGACCTTTTCTCCCCTCAAATATTTTAATTTCTGTTAAATTATGATTTCCAAATTCAAAGGGGGAAGTATAGTCACAAGAAACAACAAAGTATGAATAACAGATGCTTTCACATTATTAATCTAAAATACTCTACCATAATAATGATCAGGAAAAAATAATACTTTTTTTTGGCTTTTTGCTGAGGCAATTGAAGTTAAGTGACAAAATTTTAGTGAATATATATTATAGGGTTCACCTATTCATATTTTAAAATTCCCTTTAAAAAAGAGCAGATTACAAGGACTTTTTTATGCTGCTGGAAGGGAACTTTAAGCTCATCTAGCTCAGGGATTCATAATTTGGGGTCCAGGGACCCCCAAAAGGGTGGTGGATAGATTCCAGGGGTATGTGGCTAAGGAAAACATAACATCTTTATTTTCACTCAGCTGTAACTGAAATTTAGTATTTTTTTCAATTATGAATGAAGTGATAAGTATTGTTCAGAAAAGAGGTCCATAGATCTCACCAGACTGCCATAAAGGGATTAATGACTCAAGAGATCAAGAATCTCCTCACCTAGTCCAATGCCATCATCTTAAAAGTGAAGAAACTGAGGTCCTCTAATGGGGAAGCGACTCACTCAAGTTCTTTGAATCTAGGGGTAACCCTGATTCCTCTCACCCCCAGTGACTCAAGGCCAGGATTGACATTAGAAGATCTGGGCAACCCCCTTAAGAAGTCCATTAAAGGTGAAGCGATCTAGAGCATCTTGTCACTCCTTTGAACACTCCCACCTCCATGAGGGTTGTTCCATGAGATGACATCTCTCAAGGCTGAAGTTTCTCGGAAGACATCTCTGGGTCTCTATGACTGCACTATGGCCCCGGAGAAGCCCAGGGGACTCTCATCTAAGGCAGTCAAATCAAGATGAGTCAACTGAAAACGAAAGGAGAGCTGGAGAGGCAGAAACCAAAAGCTGAATTAACAGTAAGACAGTCAGAGCCTGGGTCAACCCAGGTACTAAGTGGGAGTTCAGATGAAGGAGCTTATTTTTCCATTGTTCCCCACCCCCAAGTTGGTTTAAGGGTTAGTTTTGATGAAAAGGTCCTGTATTATGGCAAGGGGATAGCCCTTGCAAGGCAGTGCAGGATGGAGTTGAAGTGATTCCTCACTCTGATACTCAACTAGCTATGTTATCTTGAGCAAGTCACTTTCCTTGTAATGGCTCCAAGTTTCCTCCTTAGTACAATGAGGAGATAGAGCTACATAATTATCTAGTCCTTTTTATTTCTGACATGCAACAAATCTATCACATGTATCCTAAATCCTTCACATATATTTGTATGACAACATAAAGGGTCTAAAATACTTTTATATGTGTTCTCTCATTTGAGCCTTCCAGAAATCTTGTGAAAGAGGCAGGGCAAGGGAATCTGTCCCCATTTTACAGATGAGGAACCTGAGAGGTGAAGCTGGCTCACCTACAAATCCACAATGAATTAGTGGCAAAGCCAGAACTTAAAAAACCCTTATGTCCTGCTTCCCTGGCCAGATTAGCACTTGACTCACTACTTCTTGAAGACCCTTACCACACCTGACCCAGGTTCCCCCTCCTGTCAATCACTTGGCAGCCATCTTCCTAGAGAAAACATGTACCTCCTTAATGGGCACAAATGTCACAATAAGGCAGCCTTTTTTGTAGTGGCAAGAAACTAGAAACTGAGTGGATGCCCATCAGTTGGAGAATGGCTGAACAAGTTATGGTATATTCATGTTATGGAATATCATTGTTTTATAAGAAATGATCCACAGGATGATTTCAGAGAGGCCTGGAGAGACTTACATGAACTGATGCTAAATGAAATGAGCAGAATCAGGAGATCATTATACACAGCAACAACATGATGATCAATTCTGATGAACGAGGCTCTCATCAACAATGAGATAATCCAGGCCAGTTCCAATGGTCTTGTGTTGAAGAAAGCCATCTGAACCCATCGAGAGGACAGTGGGAACTGAATATGGACTACATCACAGTATTTTCACTTTTTTGTTGTTGTTTGCTGGTATTTTGTTTTCTTTCTCATTTTTTTTCCTTTTAGATCTGATTTTTCTTGTGCAGCATGATATCTGTAGAAATATGTATAGAAGAATCACACATATTTAACATATATTGGATAGCTTGCCTTCCAGGGGAGAAGGTGGGGGAAGGGAGGGAAAAATTAGAACACAACATTTTATAAAGGTGGACGTTCAAAATTATGCATGTATATATTTTGAAAACAAAAAGCTTTAATTAAAAAAACAAATGCCATAATAATAACTGCACACATTTTCTTCCTGTCTGGTAGTTTGGAAGCTTTAAAGTGCTTTGGAGGCAGTGTGGTATGGTGTCTAGGCATTGGTCTTGGTGTTCAAATCCAGTCTGTGTGACACTGGCTGCAGTTGTCACGGATGTCTCTTCCTCTTTCTTCATCTGCAAAATGGGAACAATAATATTTACCCCATAGATTTGTTGGCTTTGAGACTCAAATGAGAAGTGTGTATAATGCTTAGCAACTATATGAATACCAGCCACTCAAGTCATGTTGATGAATATTTACTAAGTAATTACTATGTGCCAAGCTCAAAGGGTAAAAATACAAGCAAAAAGAGATTGTTCCTGCTCTTAAGGAGCTTCTATTCTAATAGGGAAAAAGTACCTAAAAGGGAACTGAAAAACAAGTGGGAGGCAGGAAGATCATCAGGGCTCGGTCACTAAGTCCAGAGGCCCAGAAGCAGACCTGGGAAAAGGAATGAAGGACAGCTGGTCTGGTCCCTTCTTCTACATAGAGTTCTAGGAGGAATTCACCAATGGACTGCTGGTATTATTATTCCTCATAACAACCTTGTATGTCATATCCATTTTATAAATAAGAGGCTCAGAGAGGTTGAGTAATTTGTCCAGTAAATAGCAGACCTTGGACATCCAGATCTTTTGACTCTCAACCCAGTCTTCTTTCTATTGTATAATATATATGTGCATATCATGGCTCAGTGGAAAGAGTTCTAGATTTTGAGAATAAGGGTCTGGGGTTAAATGCTGACTGATATTTACTAGCAGGATGATTTTAGGCAAGTCATTTAATTTTTCTCATCTGAAAAGTGAAAGGGTGGATAAAATCTCTGATCCTGAGGGCCCTCACATGGAAAGGGGATTACATGAACGAGGAGCAAGAACTAGGTGGAAATTATGGAGGCAGATTCCAGCTTGATATAAAGGAAGAGAAGCCCTTAGTCTAAATTTCTGATTCTCTAAACCAAACACACAGAGGAACATTGACAAATTCTAGTTCAGGTTCTTCCTACTTGTGTGACTTTGGACAAGCCGCTTCATGCATCCTGGTCTCAGTTTCCTCAGCTTTAAAATGAGGGTAATGGGTTTGCTGACTTGTATCTCTAAATCTTCCAAGTGAGAGCTAAAAGGGACATCGTGGAACACTGGGTTTGATCTCCACATTTGCATATGAGAAAACAGACTCAGAGAAGAATTGACTTGGGAAAAGTCCTATATGTGCCAGATATCACTTCAAAACCAAGGCTCTTGCCACTGGGTAACCCTACCTCCCTGTAGAGTCTACTACACAAACCCACAAAAATTCTTCCAAAAAAGGCTTGCTCTGACTTTCGTAGCTGAAAGTCTTTCAGCCCCAGGGCCAAACTTGGAGGAAGGGCTTCCCGGATGACCCAGAGAATCTGCGGGGAACCCGAAGAGCAGGGGCAAAGGAGGAGGAGGGAGTCCTGAGTGAGTGGGAGGTGGGACCTCACTGAATGGAACGTTCCCCAGTTCCTGGGAAGTACTGCTAGAGCAAGGGGAGGGGGGATGGGTTTTTACCCCATCCTTTGGCCTCCCGCCCAGACTGTGCTGTTCCCCTGCAGTCTGGCTCCTCCCTCCCCAGCAATGGCCCCATCCTTTGGGGGAAAGGTGGAGCTGGGCTGCATGACGTAGGTCTGGTGCTCAATAAACAGAGTGAGCTGATCTCCCTTCCAACCCTCCCAGGCTTTCCGGGACTCGTCCAAATCCACGAGCCATAGGGCTACCTCAGGGGAGCCCCTCAAGCCAAGCAGTGAGTCTGGGGGGGGGGGTGGAGGTGGGGAGGAGGGGACTTGCTCTCGTAGAGGAAGAGATGATTTCAACCCTTACTGTAATGATGACTCTCCGGGAGTCTTCTCATGAACTCTGGCTGTTGGGGCAGGAAGGGGGCAGCTGTTGTGCTGAACATTTCCAGGATTATGTCATCACCCCAGAACCTCCTCTCCTTTGAACAAGAGTGCACTATGTGGAGCTGATAGGAGGGAGGGGGAAGGGAAGAAAATACATCTGTCAGGTTTGCTAGCCATCCAGCAGACCTGGCTGGAGCTGAGAACGAGCAGGAAAACACCTCCGGAGCAGAATGATGCTGCCTGCAGCTCATCAGCAAACAGGCCTTCTGCTAGGGGCTTGGGACACAAAGAGTCAAGTGAAACAGCCTCTGCCCTCCTTCTCTATCAGGAGAAACAATGTATACACATACAAGCTGAAAACAAAGCAGCAGATACAAAGTAACCTTGCACCGGAAGGCTGAGGACACTGATAGAGGCAACCAGGTGGTGCTGAGGATGGAGTGGTGAGCCTGGAGTCCGGAAGACCTGAGTTCAAATGTGCCCAGATACTTACTAGCTAAATGACCCTGCGCAAGTCACTTTATCTCTGTTTGCCCCAGTTTCTTTACTTGCAAAATGAGGATGATAATAATAGCCCCTCTCTCCCTGAGTTGTTGTGAGGATCAAATGAGATAATAGATGTAAAATGCATAGCACAGTGCCTGGCAGAGTAGACATTATATAAATACTAGTTAATAATAATAATAATGAAGATGAATGTTTCTTTCCTTCCTTCCTTCCCTCCTTCCTGCTTCTCTCTCTCCTTCCCCTCCCTTCTTTTCCTCCTTTTTCTTCCTTCCCTCCTTTCCTTCCTCCCTCCCTCCCTTCCCTCCCTTCCTTCCTTCCTTCCTTCCTTCCTTCCTTCCTTCCTTCCTTCCTTCCCTCCCTCCTCTATATCCAAGACTTTTACCTCTGTGCCAAAACACTTCTGCCTTAACCCATAGAGCATAGAAAATTTGTCTATGTCTGCCTGCTTACAAATGAGTAAGTCAATTAAAAACATCATTAATTTTTTGCTATATATTGAGATGGACACATGTATATTGAGACCTAGACTAGAAATACAATAAGTACTTGAAGTCACCTGGGCTTGACCCACTGCTGATTGTCACAGAAGCTTTGCTCTGCTCTGTTTACTCCACCAGAGAGAGTATCACCTACACTAGGACAGACTAGTATTTAACCCTGACAAATTGGCTTTAACCCTATGGCAACTCAGAGCTCCCAAACTCAAGCAATCCAGGAGCTTTCATGTTCCTAAACAGCAGGGATTACAAATATGTACTGCCATGTTTGGGTAGTTAGGTGGCATAGTGGGTGGAATACTGGGCCTGGAATCAGAAAGACTTCCCTTTTTAGTTCAAATCTGGGCTCAGATACTTAGTGGTTGAATGACCCTGTGCAAGTCACTTAACCTTGTTTGCCTAAGTTTCCTCAACTATAAAATGAACTGGAGAAAGAAATGGCAAACTAATCCAGTATCTCTCCTAAGAAAATATCAAATGGGGTCATGGAGAGTTGGACACAACCAAAAAATGACTGAACAACAGCGACCCTGCCTGGCATTTCTTGTTATATTCTTAGACTTGGGGATACAAAAATAAATAAAGAGCAAAAAAGTTTTTTCCATCAATATATCTGTTCCTGGGGTAGGATCTGTCATGAGCACAAATAAAGACATAAGAAAGTGTAAGCTAAGTACATTTCTTCTCTTTATCACTCCCCTCAATCACTCCCCAGCCAATCTGAACTATTTTCTATTCCTAATACACCATACACATTTCAGTCTTTGTATCTTTGTCCTTGGTGCCTAAAGGGGTATGCTAAGATGCTGAGTCCCAATGTTCCAGTAGGAACTGAATGATTCCTTGTTAAAAATGTTTAATTTTTGTTTATCCTTTATTCTCAAAAAGGACCAATGACATCATGAGAGTTTCTTGACCTTTGTGTAAATTGGATATAAGTGAAGCAGAATTGTGTAAAATCCACAGCCTCACTCTTTCCACGAGAGTCATCAGTTCAATGTAGGACAAAAGTCAAGATGACCTTGTTTTTGCAATCGGTGAACTTGGCCTTTTTGAATTAATCCCTTTCCCAGGTCTCGGTTTGTCTGTGGCAATGCCCCTTCATTGATTAAGGGTTAAGTAATAATTGAGCCAAAACTGTATCCCAAAGAGATTATAAAAGTGGGAAAAGGACCCATATGTGCAAAACATTTGTAGCAGCCCTTTTATAATGTCAAGGAATTGGAAATTGAGTGGATGCCCATCAGTTAGGGAATGGCTGAGTAAGTTATGGTATATGAATATTATGGAATATTATTATTCTATAAGAAACGATTAGCAGGATTGATAGGGTGCAGCTTCCAGGAGAAATATAGCAGTAATCCTGAGGCCCCAGACCTTAGAAGTGTTATTGCTCTAACAATGTTTGTCAATGATCCTAAAATCTCCTGGTACTATAGTATAGTCCTATACGCTGCTGACTGACAGATGACAATCTGTTGGTCAGTGATAACAGGATTTCTAAGACAAATGATGTGGTGCATGCGAGACTTGATTCTATCTCTGGGCCGTAGAATTAGCCTATCAATGACATGAGAACCAGATCTCTGATTTTTTCCTATAAATTTGTCTTCTTGCCCGTGGTTCTTTGCTAAATCTTTTTGGAACTTAGCCCACTTCAATTGGTATTACAATTATAATAAACTTTGCCCCTTCACTTGAAGATAAGTTCAAGCCCACAAATTCTGTTGAGATACCTCATGACATCAGTCTATAACCCCAACCTTTTGGGGTCTTCTTTTGAACCTCAACAGGATGATTTCAGAAAAGCCTGGAGAGTCTTACATGAACTGATGCGAGGGAAGTGAGCAGAACCAAGAGAACAATGTGCATAGTAACCACAAGATTATATGATGATCAATTGTGATTATTCCTTTCAACAATGAGGCAATTCAAGGCAATTCCAATAGACTTGTGATGGAAAGTGCCATCCACATCCAGAGAGAGAATTATAGAGACTGAAGGTGGATCAAAGAAAGCACTATTTTCACCTTTGTTGTTGTTTGCTTGCTTGTTTTTTTCCCTTTTGATTTGATTTTTCTTGTACAGCATGATGAATATGGAAATATGTTTAGAAGAATTGCACATGTGGAATCTACAGTGGATTGCTTGTTGTCTTGGGGAGGGCAGAGAGGGAAGAGAGGGAGAAAACACAACTATTTGCAAAGATGAATGTTGAAAACTATTTTTGTAGTTGGAAAAATGCTATTTTTTTTAAAGAGTTGAGACCAAAGATGGCCCAGTTTACCATTATAGAGATATTAATTCAGGAGGGGAAGATCCTCAGAACTCTTGGCTAGAACAGAAAACAATTGTTATTTACATTCACTCTAAACCAGCAAAACCTAAACAATAAGCCACAGTGGAGCTTTTATTAACTATTCAATGAAAGCCAGAGTGATTTGGTTTCAAAGGTATAGTCAGATAGCTCCATTTAAAACACAATCGGCTTTTTAAAAGCTTGTCTTTCCAAAGCTATATTTCAAGAAATCAAAAATGAAAATCATACTGGACAAAAAAGGAAGTTGTCCCAGCTTTTTGGAAAAAAATACTAAAATCAAGTAAAGAAAGAAGAAGGAGGAGGAAGATGAGAAGGAAAAGGAGGAGGAGGAGAAAAAGGAGAAGAAACAGCATTATTTTTCAAGTTCCAATGTTTTAGTGCCAAATTCAATTTCCTGTTGTTATAATCATCAGGTAATGGCTAGTTCTACTTCTCTCTGTATCAGTTCATGTAAATTTTCCTATGTTTCTCTGAATTCCTCCTTATCATTTCTTTCAGTACAACAGCAATATTCCATTATATTCATAGTGAATGAAGTGAATTGTGAAAGCAGTCTCACAAAATGGAAATAGTGTTCTAAAAATTGAGTGAAGGTTGGCTATGACCCAGGCCTAAGTTTCATTTCTTTAGAAAATTAGATCATATAGTTCATTTTTGTGAAACTTAAGTTATGACCATCTCAGCATTAAAATCCCACTTAAGGTAATTTAGTAATCCTAAAGATGTGGTTGGGTAGAAGTATTTCCTCATTCATGACTTAGAATGTGAGGCCAATCATTGTAACTAGTTAGAATAGAGGTCCAGCCTATGACGAGTGCTTCTTGAGATTTGTATATAAACTTCTGCTTGCTTTCTGTATCCTGTTTCTCATCACTGCCAAACTGCAGTAATGGTGGTGAGATGCCCAACTCTTGGGAGACTTGCCAAATAAAACTCCTTTGTTTTTCTACCTTGAGATACCTCTGATTTATTTGGTTTTTTGCCCATACAGTATCCTGCAATTTACTCAGTCATTTTCCAATGGATGCATACTCATTCTGTTTTTAGTTCCTTGTTCCCACAAGAAAGGTTTCCAAAGCATTTTCTTCATAGATAAATAGTAAGCACACTTCCAAGAGGTTATAACTTATTTGAAGTCACACAGCTAAGTAATGGTAGCAGAGAAGAGATCAGGAAGTTAGGAGACCTCAGTTGGAATCCCAATTCTGCTTCTAAGTAGCTGTTTGATCATGGAGAAATAAGGCAAATCCTTAGGATTTATTTTCAGGTTTCCTGGTTCCCAACTCAGGGCTATTTCTGATATATATGGTCCAAACAATGATATTCAGCCTTTGGCTCCTTCCTGAGATCCTGCACAATTCTTAAGTTTGCTGAATCATCAAAGAAAAACTCATCGTCACTAGCCTCTACTTCCTAAGTCAGGAAATGATCAAACATGTTTTAAAAAGACTGCAAACAAAATTCCTGAGATAAAAAATGTTCCCAAGAATTGTACACAGTAACAAAAAGATTATGTGATGATCAACTCTGATGGACTTGACTCTTTACAACAATGATGTGATTCAAGGCAATTCCAATAGACTTGGAATGGAAAATGCCATCTGCATCCAGAAAGAGACTGAATAAGAGATAGAATGTTGGTTGAAGCATAGTATTTTCATCTTTTTTGGTTGTTGTTATTACTGTTTGTCTGTTTTTTCTCTTTCTCATGATTTTTTCCTTTTGATCTGATTTTTCTTACATAACCAAATATGGAAATATATTTAAAAGAACTGTACATATTTAACCTATATCAGATTGCTGGTTGTCTTGGGGTGGGGAAGGAAGGTGAGGGAAGGAGGGTAAAAAATTTGGAAATAAAGTTTTACAAAAATAAAAAGTTCACAAAAATGAAAACTATTTACACATGTATTTGGAAAAATAAAATACTATTAAACATGTTTATACCTACAATGTGGCACATTTTCTCTATACAACATATGTATTTTCAGAGCTCCCAACACATCCTAATTAATTTAATTGTATAAATTTTTTAAAAATAGCTTTTGCACAAATAAAAATAAAGTACTCAGAATAAGAAGGAAAGAAATATACAAAAAACCCACCTTTGATCATTTCTGATCAAAAATCTGACAACAAAACTCTGTAAAGAATTACACAAAGCTAAAAGCCAGATTCTTTCATTCATTGGACAAAATGATTAAAAGGGTATGACTGAATGGTTTTTGAAAGAAGGACCAATAATTATATCTACTACAATAATGATCAATAATTATTCACTAAATTTGAAAGTATAAACTTTAATAATTAAAGAACTGCAACAACCAATTCTAAGATATGCCCTCTTATTCATTCATTAGGGGAAGATATTTAAAAGTGAGAAAATTCAGCAGTGGTATTATGGGAATACAGGCATGTTTTTACACCATTCATGTAGTAATGAAATGGTTTAATATTTTGAGAAGCTAATATGGAATTATGCTCTAAGAATTACAAAAAATTATTCATATCCTTTGACCTTTGTGGTCTCACTATGAGGAGAAGGAAGCTATTGACAGCAGAAAAAAGACCATATACAATCTGATCT